>SJXQ01002464.1:83903-197138 GCA_006408695.1 Aepyceros melampus
ACCCCACGGACTGCAGCACATCAGGGTTCCCTGTCTTTCACTTTCTCCTGGAGTTCGCTCAAATTCATGTCCATTGAGTCAGTGATGCCATCCAACCATCGCATCCTCTGTCACCTCCTTCTCCTCCTGCCCTCAGTCTTTCCCAGCATAGGGGATTTTTTCCAATGAGTTGGCTGTTTGCATCAGATGACCAAACTACTGGAGCTTCAGCTTTAGTCCTTTCAATGAATATTCTGGGTTGATTTCCCTTAAGATTGCTTGGTTTGATCTCCTTGCTATCCAAGGGCCTCTCAAGAGTCTTCTCTAGTATCACAGTTCGAAAGCATCGACTATTCAATGCCCAGACTTCTTTATGGTCTAACTCTCACATCCTTACATGACTACTGGAAAAACTGTAGCTTTGGCTATATGGACCTTTGTCAGCAAAGTGGTGTTGGTCCATGAATCAAGGTAAATCGGATGTGATCAAGCCAGGAGACAGCAACAGTGAGCATTGACGTTTTAGGAATCTGTGAACTAAAATGGATGGGGATGGGCAAGTGTGACTCATATGACCATTGTATCTACTACTGTGGGCAAGAATCCCTGAGAAGGAATGAAACAGCCTCAAAAGACTCCGAAATGCAGTACCTGAGAGCAATCTCAAATGATCTCAGTTTGTTTCCAAGGCAAACCATTCAGCATCACAGTAATCCAAATCTATTTCCCCTACTCAACTCTAAATTTCAAGAAGGCAAAGTCCTTGCCTATTCTTGTTTACCAATGGAATCCAGCACTTAGCCCAGTGCCTGGCACACTGTTGACATTCAGAACGTGTGTCGGTTAGACTGAATCATCCTTAATGAGCCCTAAAGCCTTAATTCAAAAAGAGACTATGGCAGACATAGATTTCTTTTTTTTACCACCACATCCTTCTTTTGTTTTTTTTTTTTTTCAGATGGGGAAACAGAGCCTGAAAGGAAAAGCAAGTTTCCAAAGGCTGCAGAGAACGTTGGCAGCTTAATTAAATCAGAACCGAAGAGAATTGAGGTCCAAAGCGTGTGTGTATCATATCCATTCACAAACCTTGAGTCTGAAATGGCAAGGAAGTGAGGGCCTCAAGGGAAAAAGAGCATATGACTGGAAGGAGACACGGTCTCCCCAGCCTTTGCTTAGATACCTTCATCTCAGAGAGCCACTGAGCGGCCTGTTTCAGAGCTGGAGGGGCCCAACTGCAAGGGAGGGATCCTGGCCTGTCCTCAGACAAGGCCTCTGAGAAAAAGCTTCCATCGCTGCCTCTAACCCAAACTCTCCAAAACACTATTTCCTATTATGTCTCAATAACCAAGTTTAACCCGCCCGCGTCTCGAGATTAGATCTGTGAGCTCACAGAGGCTCAATCACTCAATTACGAGGAGGGAAAATCTTATCCTCTCCAAACAAAGCGAAATGTGACATAAACCAGTTGCTAGGATTATGTCTCATTCAGGAAGAAGGAGAGGAGCACAGCAGAGAGAGAATGGGTGGGTCAAACATTACAGGAATTTTCCAGGGAAGTGTGAGTGGTGTGGTCCTCTAAACTTCAATGTCCCAGTCCCCCAGACAAGGCTGAAGGCAAGGTCCTGGCTTCCAGAGAAGCAACAAGGTGTAGGCGGCTCTTCTCACCGTGCCCCGGAGCTCCGGGTGGGCTCCAGGTGCATTCTGATTCTTCCCTGGATGTCTGGCACCAGAGGTGACCTGAACCCCCAAATGCAGAGACTCCTACAGGCAGAGGCCAGTCTCCAAAATCTACTTGATTAGATGAATGCAAAGTATGGGGATATTCCTCTTAATGAATAATCTCTTCCTCCTCTTGGCCTTAATTTGCCCATCTTTAGAATGGGAGCTGACAGGACATTGACTTGGGTAATATGTAAAGCTCCTTCCAACATTGAAGGTCTATGGCCAGTAGTTAAAAGACACTCTGGCATGCCAGAAAGGGCAGGGACACTAGTAGACCTTGTTCAAATTCCAGTTCTGCATTAGAAAAATGAGTTTGCCTCATGGAGCACCAGTTTTCCCTTCTTTAAAAAGCACTAAAAGTTCATACCTCACAGAATTGCTGTAAGGTTTTGAGAAAGCATATTTGATGTCCTTAGCACAGTGTCTGCTTAGGACATATGCAGTGAATGGTAGTAATCATTCTGAGAAGGTCTTTGGGCTTTGGCAAATGAATGACAGATTTTAAGAATGAGATCTTTAAGATACAGTCTTGATGAAGACTTTGAGTTTAGAAAGAAGCCATGCTCTCAAATTAAAGATTCTGCTAATTCAATGGCAATTGTCTACTAGAGAGCACTAGCTCACAGCTGGTGAAACCTGATTTCCAAAAACCAACTGGCCATGCTAAAAAGCAATAGAGTTACAGACCAGAACACCTAGATCTGAGGCCAGGCCTGGAAGGAAACATTCTTTCCATGTGGAGAGTTATTAAGTCCTTGGTATAGATTCAAGGGTAGAAAAACTGGGATAATTTCCACTGGGGACTGAGCCATGTAATTAATTTGAGGCCATCCATATTACCATACCCAGGTTTCAGTTTTGTCTTTTATAGAGCAGGGATCATGATAGAAGCTCCTAGGAGTTGCTGAAAGGGTTGACTGTGATAACCCCAAGTCTTTGCAGGATGGCTGGTTGGCAACAAGGGCAAGAGTCCTTAACAGTTGAGCCCTAGTTGTCCCTCTGACTAGCTGTGTGCCCTTGGTTCAATCACCTTCCCTCTCTGAGTCTCTATTTTTATATCTGGAAAAGGAGTCTAAGGATACTCTGGGTTGTAGGACTGTTGTAAGCAACTGATGAGATGATATATGAAGGGGAGTTGATAAAGTAGAAGGATTACCCAAAGGCAAGAAGTCCTTCATGTCTACACCCAGGCCCTTCTAGAGACAATTCCAGCATCTCCCCCTTATTCTTCCAGTTAAAGGGATTATACTTTCATGTAGACAAGGATTTGAAGGTCCCAGTTTCATCTTTGCCTTGTGAAAAGGTTACCAGCAATTTTTCTTGCCATTTAGAGTGACCTGAGGGGAAATTGGCCAGACTGTTGTCCTGGGCCAGAGTCTCACTGCAAAACTGTAACTCCACCCAGAAACCGGAGTCAACTCAAGAATGAGGCACTGGGTATAAACCACGCCAAAACTATCCACCCTCTGCTTTCCAGGATCCCAGATGACACTGGTCATTGAAAACCCATCCCGCATATCCAGAGGGAAATTTCGGCTCTGCTTAAGATGAATTTAATGCCCAGCATTAGCTGTTAAAACCCAAACAGGCCCTTCCAAAACTGTGACCTTCTGTTCAAAGATTTGCTTTTGTTTGGTTGTATCTTGTAAAATACTTTAGTAGCAAATTTAGGACTTATAAAATAGAGCCGATTGACAGCCTTGGGAACGGAAAGCCTGTTTATTCACTGAACAGAGAGTGCTGGAGGGATTCGGGGGGTTGGTTAGCTACAGATGAGATGGTGCCTAGACCAGGGTTTCTGGAGGGAAGATATCTCAGAAACTCAGAATTGTTATAGGTCCTGGAGTGGGGATCAGGAAAGGTTTCATGGAGAAGGTAGAGTCAGTTACAACTGTGCTAGGCTTTGGAACAATGATGGGTAAAAACTGGATACACTGGATCTTAGATGTATCAGCATCTCAGAACTTGAGTGTCTTCATCAGTAAAATGCAATAGTACCTTCCTACTTCATTTTTACTGCTGAACAGTATAATGTCAAATGGCTCCATAAATGATACTCTTCTCTGATAACACTGATTTTAAAATTGAGGAATATCATTTATACACAATAACATGCATAGATCTTAAGCACAGAGCTCAATGTTTTTGCAAAACAGCTGAGTTCTTCATTTTTACATGAGTGGCTCACCCATGTCATAAACTTAAGCAAGATAAACAGAAAAAGATTATCACTCTGGGATCTCAGAAAAAATAGATCTATAAGAAAACTTATACATGAACTGGTACAACTTTCTTTTCTTGTGAAAACTGAGGTTCAGAGGATTGATTTGGGGAGGTGGATGTGGAGAAAGGCCGTATTATTCTACAGTGATAACAATGATCCCCCAAAAAGCACATATCTCATCCTCCAAATGAGCACATATCTATTCCATATCTAATGTGTCCCAGGAAGATAACTCTGCCCATGAAATGCTTCATTATCAACCATATCAAAAGAGATGTGGCCACATGGAGCCTTTTATCCAGAGGTCAACATACCTGTTACATCAAGAAAAGATGGAAAGCACAATATGGTAAAGCAAATATCTTTCAATTAAAAATAAATAAATTCAATTTTAAAAAAACTGCAGCTTTCCTTGAGAACAAGGGAAATGATAACGATAACAACAATAATGATGACAGTGATCCACAAGTCTAGCGATATGAATGAATTCCACGATGCGGTGATCGCAAGGACCCAGACAGAACAGAATGCACGTCATACAATGTTTTTATATAGCTTCAAAAGCAAGCAAAATTAATCAATATTAAAAGAAGTCAGGGTAGTGATTTACCCTCGAGGAGGGACTATGTCTGAGTGGGAGCACAGAGTGAGCTTCTGAAAGGCGGGCGATGCTCTGTTTCTTGATCTGGGTATTTGTCGCAGGGTTGTGATCACTTTCTGAAAATTCTTCAAGATACACAAGATCAGTGTCATCGGATATATAAGTGCTATACTTCCATAGCAATTTTGAAAAATAGAGGCACTGTGCCAAGAATTAGTAAAGGTAATAAATTCATTTAACACGAGAAGCTAGAAATCATACACCTTAAAGGCAGAAAGGCCTCAGAGGTGACCCATTTCAATCACCTGGTTTCAGAGACGGGGACACGGAGGCCCACAGGGGAGAGTGCCAAGACCACCCAGGGCCTCAGCTTCACGTTAGGTCTCCCAACCCAGCCCTTCCTAACGCTGCTTTCCTTCCTCAGATGATAACAGGGAGATGTGCGTGAGGTCTAAAGAAAGCTCAGCCATGCATCTGGATATCAAGGTATAAAAATGTTCAGACACTGACTAGTAGGTGCCTTGCAAACGGCCTTGGCAGCTGAGCCAAGGCAGATGTGGCCACACAGGCATTCTCGTGACACATGGCTGGAAGTGAGGCAGAGGCAGCTCTAAAGGAACACATGGAGGACTTGTCTGCCCGGAATGCGCTGGGGATGAGGATTCCAAAGAGGTCATCCCAGGAGAAGCCATGCCTGAACCCCAAGGCGGGCTGGGTGCATTTACTGACATTCCAAACATCTGTGCTTTTGCAAGGGAGATAAAAGGGAATCTGCTTCCCTGCCTCGAGGCATGATCTACGGGCTTCCGAGCCACTGGGTGTGGGCTGCTCTTGAAGGCATGATGCCGTGTTTGATGGATGAAGGCTGAGGAAACTCACGAGGCCACACATTAATAAAAATGATCAAACTGCCTTGGTTGGTGGAATGGGATGCGAATGCCATTCTCCATATGGACTTCAGAGGGAGAGAATGTCTGGAGGGAGCTAACCTGCTTTATGTCTTTACCTGGATCCCACTTGTTCAAATGAGAGCCTCTGTTCTGTTGCCAAGACCCTATAAAAGCCCAGGCTGGAGGGGCTCACCCTGCACCATGATGCCTCCCCTGCAGCCAGCCTTTCTTAACTCAGAAGGTGTATATTCTAACCATGTCTTAGGCCCACCTTCCATCACTTTCTCCTGCCCAGAGAACGCAGCCCAAGTATCTTCACCTGGCCTCCACAGCATTCACCCACTTGACCACAAACCCCAGTCCCTCTCAGACTGGGTTCCTCCAGGCATCTTTCTCTACTATCTTCACACCTAGTGTTAGTTCTATGTTTTTTTGTCTGTCTGGATTGCCTCTTACTCATCTCTACTATTGAAACTCTTCTTATCCTTCTAAGCTAAGATCAGAGGTCATGAAGACCTCCTTGATTACCAGTTCCCCAACACAAATTCATCTCATTCCATTGTGCATTTTTTATCTGTTTAGCCATATTTCATTTTACTTTATGATCATACAGTTGTCTGTCTTTTTTTTCTCTCTTACCAGATTGGGTGCTTCAGGAGAAAAGGGATAATATTTATCATGTTCCCATTGGTTTCCAAAGGGTTTCCCTGGCAGCTCATGGTAGAGAATCCTCCTGCAATGCAGGAGATGTAGCTTAGATTACTGGGTTGGGAAGATCCCCTGGAGAAGGAAATAGCGACCCACTCCAGTGTTCTTGCCTAGGATATCTCATGGATACAGAGTCTGGTGGGCTACCGTCCACGGGCTTGCAAAGAGCTAGACACAACTTAGTGACTAAACAACAAAAACAGCAACACTGGTTTCCACGAGCACAGCAGTATGCTCGGCAAATGTAGTTGCTCAATATACACATTTTCTGAGCAAGTATGAGGTCACCACATGTCCCTAGTCTCCAATTTCAGCCTCAATGGAAACAGACAGTTCCAGTGTGAGTTCAGACTTACTTTGTGATGCCCCAGTAACTTCCACCTCAAGACAGGGCAGGTGTATTTTTCTGCTTTCAGGCCTGAGGCCTTCCTTGATGCCATGGAAACTCTCAGCTCAAAAGGGCAGGCCAGAAGTGGAAGGAACGAAAATCTTCCAACTTCATGTGCAGGGAGCCAGAGCAGACACACTCCAGCTCTGCACCCTCAGGCTGCAATTCTGGGAGGCATCTGTCCCCAGAAGGCACCCGGGAATCGACCCCACGGGACCTCGGTGATGACCTGTTGAACACACCCCTGTGTTGGTCTTCTCTCCTCCCGCTGTCACTGCCCAAGCAGCTTCAGAACCGCTTCCTGTGTGCTCCTGTCAAGTAAACCACCTGCTCCCAATCTTCCAGAATTTTCAGGTTAACCAAGATAGAAAAACAAAATAAAAAAACAGCACGAATACATGCCTTCTGACTTCGAATGAGTCAGATAATTTAACAAACCAGCGCAACATCTCTAACATTTCCCCAGTGCCTGGAAACCACCTTTGGCACATGGCATGTGGTCCATAAGTATGGGTCAGCTAGAAAAGAATCTAAGAATATGAGCCACTAGTATCGACTTGGCCCGCAGAGAAAGCTCCGACTTATAAACTGCAGAATCATTGACAGAAGGGTCCATGGAGCTGGTTCTAGGTGACGAACACCAGAGAACCCAAGCTCACTGACCGTGGGTTTTGCTGTCCCTTTAGGTTCGGCCAGTTGCGCCTACTCATTGATTCAGTTCTGTCACCTCTCATCTCCTTAATGCTCTAGGCCCGGGGCTCCTCTGAGACACTCGGCTGCTGCAGAAAAACCAGATGTAATCTTCCAAAGGTGAGATTCATCGTGCACCCAATGCCAGCACATCCATCCCCAGCATAATGAACCATGGGGACCCTCAGTCCCAGCCCAGGATATGACCCAAGTGACTCAGAGTTTAGGTTTCCCCATGGTCCATGCTGTGAAAACAATGCCAAGTCCTTCCTCCCCAGTCAAAAACAAGCCCCTTAAAAATTATATTTAGTTTTGTTGATAATTACATCCTCTCTCTCTCTCTCTTTTTTTTCATTTAAAAAGCTGATTTTATTTCTTTCCCCTTCAAGAATTCCTTGGAAGCCATTACAAGTAGGGACAAGAGAATATGCTAGTAAAGTAATGCTCAAAATTCTCCAAGCCAGACTTCAGCAATACGTGAACCGTGAACTCCCTGATGTTCAAGCTGGCTTTAGAAAAGGCAGAGGAACCAGAGATCAAATTGCCAACATCTGCTGGATCATGGAAAAAGCAAGAGAGTTCCAGAAAAACATCTATTTCTGCTTTATTGACTATGCCAGAGCCTTTGACTGTGTGGATCACAGTAAACTGCGGAAAATTCTGAAAGAGATGGGAATACCAGACCACCTAACCTGCCTCTTGAGAAATCTGTATGCAGGTCAGGAAGCAACAGTTAGAACTGGACATGGAACAACAGACTGGTTCCAAATAGGAAAAGGAGTACGTCAAGGCTGTATATTGTCACCCTGCTTATTTAACTTATATGCAGAGTACATCATGAGAAATGCTGGACTGGAAGAAACACAAGCTGGAATCAAGATTGCTGGGAGAAATATCAATAATCTCAGATATGCAGATGACACCACCCTTATGGCAGAAAGTGAGGAGGAGCTAAAAAGCCTCTTGTTGAAAGTGAAAGAGGAGAGTGAAAAAGTTGGCTTAAAGCTCAACATTCAGAAAACGAAGATCATGGCATCTGGCCCCATCACTTCATGGGAAATAGATGGGGAAACAGTAGAAACAGTGTCAGACTTTGTTTTTTGGGGCTCCAAAATCACTGCAGATGGTGACTGCAGCCATGAAATTAAAAGGCGCTTACTCCTTGGAAGAAAAGTTATGACCAACCTAGATAGTATATTCAAAAGCAGAGACATTACTTTGCCGACTAAGGTCCGTCTAGTCAAGGCTATGGTTTTTCCTGTGGTCATGTATGGATGTGAGAGTTGGACTGTGAAGAAGGCTGAGCGCAGAAGAATTGATGCTTTTGAACTGTGGTGTTGGAGAAGACTCTTGAGAGTCCCTTGGACTGCAAGGAGATCCAACCAGTCCATTCTGAGGGAGATCAACCCTGGGATTTCTTTGGAAGGAATGATACTAAAACTGAAGCTCCAGTACTTTAGCCACCTTATGCGAAGAGTGGACTCATTGGAAAAGACCCTGATGCTGGAAGGGATTGGGGGCAGGAGGAGAAGGGGACGACTGAGGATGAGATGGCTGGATGGCATCATGGACTCAATGGATGTGAGTCTGAGTGAACTCCGGGAGTTGGTGATGGACAGGGAGGCCTGGCGTGCTGCGATTCATGGGGTCGCAGAGTCGGACACGACTGCGCGACTGAACTGAACTGAACTGAAGGAGAAAGAATTTGGTTCAAACCCTAACGCTGTCATTTAGCAACTCTATATGCCTCGGAAAGTGACTCTATCCCTCTGAATGTCCTGTGAAATAAAGATAATAATAGCTATTTTCAGAATAATTCTGATTAAATACTATAGGGACATTTGCTATATAAATGTTCAATTAGCACTGGTTCTCTTTCCCATTCCCTTTAGTTTTATACTTTCTATAGTGCATACGAAGTTTCTAGTATGGAGCAGGTGCTTAATAAATGCTACCCCTCTTGCTTCATCCTCCTTTGGATGAAGGCTTTCTTTATAGCGGATGCCTTTCTGCTTCTCCACTCATGGTGGGTTTAATTGTCTTGTTTCATGAGTTCTGAAAATAGCATAATGCATATTTTTGGTGTTAGGGATACAGCATAGATTAAGACAATTGACATCCTCACCCTTATAGAGCTTACATTCAAGAGCAGGGGAACCAGAAATAAATACACAAAAACATAAGCAAGTGAGATTATTTCACAGAACGGTAAGCGATGTCAGAGCAATACTGCCCGGGGATGCAACAGGAGAGACAGAGAAGTGACTGTATACTGGGTGGTCAGGGGAACCTCAAAGTGAAGAGGAAAACAAAAGAAGGAAGAAACCAACTGCTGTGAAGGTGCTAACAATCCAAACAAGCAGGGGCAGGAAACTCTAGGAGGAGGTTAAAAAGAAAGAAAGTGACGTCGCTCATTCGTGTCTGACTCTTTGTGACCTCGTGGATTGTAGCCCACCAGGCTCCTCCGTCCGTGGGATTTTTCCAGGCAAGAGTACTGGAGTGGGGTGCCATTTCCTTCCCCAGGGGATCTTCCTGACCCAGGTGGAGGTTAAACAGAGGCAAAGTTTGATATGTCTGAGGATGAGAAAGAAGTTGAGTGTTGACTTCTGCCCTTACACGTTAGGTTAGGCATCGGCTTCCTAAAAGTCAACTCAGGAAGGGAAAGACTTTGAGTTGTATCATTCTGTTTTTCAAATATAATGGAAATACAGCTCAAGGAGGGTTATAAAAAGGAATTTATTTGCCTACACGAATGCCTGTGTCTTTTCTGGCCTTTGAAAATGGTATGCTCCTTTCTTGGAGGTTTTCTCCCCAAAACTCAGATGCCCCTAAAGGATGACTGCTGCCTGGGATGTGAAGTAATGAGTGAACCCGAATTCACAGATATTGTGATACAGCTCTTTGGCACTTGAATGGTCAATGCTGAGGGCAGCAATTATTCTAGGACTCTTGATATGCCCTCTAGGCTTACAGAATTATATTCATGAACTTTGACCTCAGTCAAGTCACTTCTGATCTTATTCCTCATCTGTAATGACTAAGATGTGAAGGGTGGAGGATGGACAATGGGTAGAGATTTGCCTGTGATCCCTGTGGTTTCGTCCAGATTTCCTATGATTCTAAAAGGACCTTGGGAATCATGGAGCAAATATTCCCAGGGAACTCTTAGGTGTTGGGAAACTCTCTTACATCACTGATGCCAACTTTTAAATGTGTCAACAGTCTCCAAGACACTTACAACAAGCCCCATTACTATTCTCTTATAAGCCCATCTTCACTGTTGGTTAATCACCAATTCCCTCTCTCCAGGGTATTCCACCCTTGCCTTATACCATGAGAGTAGGTGAGGCCAAACCAGGGCAGGGTAACTGAGTTCCTCCTGAGGGGTTTGGGGTCAAGTGAACATAACTCCTTGATCTCATCTCACAGGGCTCCAGGGCCCTACCCAGAATCTCTCCCTTGAGAGGCAGAACAGGATGACTCAAGGAGAGAGAATTCAATCACAGGAAGTTTGTAAAGACTAGAATGGAATTGATGGCCGAATCCAAGCCTGGATACTCCTAAGGGCACATGGTGGCGAGACCGGTACTGGGCTGGGCCCAGGAAGCCCTGCCTCTGCGCTCGTCTGAATTCACCAGGAGACTGAGTGGGAGCTCCTTGACTTCTGCATCAGTCTCCTCATCTGAACTGAGGAGACTGGCTTAACTGATCTGTAAGGGTCTTGGAAGTATGACATCTAAGGATTCTGGATGCATAATGCTCAGCGGGCTACTTCTGCACCTGCTTATGCTTCTGTGAAATTAGAATAAAAACAGTGCCTTCCCCCTGGGATTATCCCACAGCATCTCAGCTCTGCTCGTTTAGAGCACTCCTTTAATGGCTACCCACCAGGCTTCTACTACAAGTCACACTGTGTGCTGGGGAAAACGAACAGATGAATTCCGTGATCAACTAGACAGACACCTTCAACAAGCTAGAAGTCTCGTGGGGCACACAGTAAAATTCAAAAACTGAGGTCATCTTAATGAGACATTTCTGTTATGACTCAACAGTCATTTCAAACCCCCTGCCCATGTCATGGCAGGAAGCAGGTGAAAATATTTCAAGAAACGGTGAATACAAAACTCTCAGGGGATGATGTCCTCTGTCCCTGGTCTAAGTTAGAGATGGCACATTGGGATATCCACAGGACCAGAGCACCTAAGACATTAAAGTAGCAGACTGGATGGCAGACAGCCTGGAAGAGGAGGACCACGGCAAGCAGAGTATACACGCCCTCTCTCAAGGGGGCAGCTGCTAAAGCATGCTCCTGTCCACGATGTCATGTGGGAAGAGTCCAGGGTTAACAAAAGCTACCCTTTTACAGTAGAAAAAGATTTTTTAAAAATATGTAAAAATATTCCTGATTTTACGTGTTGACAACTTATTCAAACATTTTAAGAAGCTGTTGGCTTGTTACCCATAGCTTAAGGGAAATTATTTCAGATAAGAGCACTACGCATATTTTCAAAGACGGTAAGGGCAAAAGAAAGAAGATGCGCGATTATTGTGTATGCTATACACCACGCATCTCACACACACACACATCGTACATCATTCCTTGGTTGTTCACAATACTGAGAAATACTGGGGTTTAGCCCTGACTTTTTTTTTTCTTAATGCAGTCATATATGGGAAATATGCTTGGGGAGACAAGTATAGACAGATAACATCCTGGCAGCATGAGGAAGATTGAATACAGGGATCAGAGTAAGGGCAGAGGAGCCTGGCGAGGAAGCTCTCTAGAGTGATCTTAGTGGGGAAGAAAACAGAGAGAGAGTTGAGCTGTAACAGAGAATTAATTAACGTTTCAAGGCACTTGATAATGTCTGAGAGGGAAAATCTACTTCTCTCCCACCTCCCATGTCAGATGAAGGAGGGAGAGACCTTACAGGTGTGCCCTTTCTTATATTCTCTTTGCACCTTAGGACTCTCTTCGATGCCTCCTCTCAGTTCCATGTCGGCCATCTCTCCAGGTGGGCAGCAGAAGCTGAGACCTAGTGCTACTGACTGGGCCGCCTGGCCCACATCTACTGCCACACAGAATCCTTTTTAGGGCAATGAAGTTCTGCAGGGAAAAAAAAAAAGTCAGCCATTCTTTTTGCTCCCCAAATCTTGGGGCTTCTTGCCTCTGGCTAGTATTACACTAGCAGTGAGAAATGGAAAGAAACGTGGATTAAACAGTCAGAAGACTCACATTCGATTCTTGACCCCACTCTTCTTAGACGTTTGCCCTCCAGCTATCAACTTTACAAGCCTCATCTTCAACTCTTTCACCAGTAAATGGAGATGACAATTCCTCTCACTTGGAAGGAATAATTTTCAGATAAAACGAAATAATGGATTCAAAGCCCCTTCAGTTCATCTCCCAATAGGGCAGCAAGGGTGATGAAACCCTCACTCTTGCGCATGCCCTGAACAGCTCACCATGATCTCACCCCTTCCACAGTCTCTTCTGTTCCCACCACTCCCACCGCGTCCCCCAGCATGCCGCCCTTTTATGCCCTAAGGTCACTGCAGACGCTCCTCCCTCTACCTGGAATGCTTTCTGTCTCACACGCCTCTCAACTTGTACTCCATCTCACTCTTCCTGCTCCCACTTCAGGTCTTTATTATGCCCCTCCTATAATCCTGGCATTTTATAGGCACTGGGGTAGAGTCATGAAAAAAATGAACGTCACTCCACTTTGCAGGAGCTGGTATTCCAGAGAGAATAGGCAAATGGTCTACTCTTCTTCCCCCTCCCCAAATCAAAATACATCCCTCACAATTGTTGCTAAGTGCCACAAAGGGAATATTAAATGCTGAAAGTTTACATAATCAATGAAAGGGCCAAATATCATCTAGAAATTTGGATAAATTACGTTTAAGCTGAGCTCTGAGTGTAGAAATTCTAACTGGGAAAGAAAATCTGTGTAATCTATCAAGAGCAGATAGAAGGCTGGAGAAGTGACCAAAAGCAGTATTCATAACCTTAGAGGTCATGCCAATTTTTTTCATTTAGTTATAAGAGCTATGGGAGGCTCTTAAAGGATTCACATTAGGGAAATGATATTTATAAATCTATTCATCAAATACTTATCAAGACTTTTTTATATGCCAAGCCCTGTGCTACGCACTGGATAGGATCTAAAAGCTGTATTTTGAAGGGTGAGTCAGGCTTTAGAATTGATACCTGAAAGGGATGGAATAGTGGCTAATAGGAAGACTAATTAGAAAGCGGTTGCAAGAGACGATGGGTGGTTTAGACCAGCCAATGAGAATAGAAAGAAAGGAATAGATTGAAGAGATAATGCTGTATGTCAATTATGTCTCAGTAAAGTGGGGGAAAGAATACTGATGATGATGAAAGCAAAACAACTCGGTTATAAGTTGAACATAAAGAAAAACTAGAGAAAAGAGCTAAATCTTGGGAATATGCTTCAAGGAACTGAATTCATAGTGGTACCAGTTGTAGAGAGTGAATGAGCAGGTCGTCAGGAGCACACTAGCGGGGAGATGGAAATGAGTTCTGCTTTGCATGTTGACCTTGAATTGCGTGTGTTGGATATAGACAGAGAACTCAGAAGGGAGAAGTGAAAACACAAATGTAAGAGCCGTGAGTATATTGAGTATAACCATGGGAGTGGATGTGAGTCTAGAGAGGGAGAGAGTTTAAACTGTAAAAAAGGAGATAAAGACCAAGATCAAAGGTGCTCTAGGATTTAAATAACAGACAGGAGGACAGGGTCTGCCAGGGAAGCTGCAGCGGAGTTCCAGAGGCAGGGGTAAGAACCAGGAAGGAGGGCTTGGTGTCCCAGAAACAGCAACAACAAAACCACAAAGGTTTCAGAATGGAATGCTGGAGCCTATAGAATGCTTGAAGATACTCAGTAAATCTATGGCCACAAACAAAGTTATTGGATTTAGTGACACAGAGGTTACAGATGCTTATGGAGAAAAAGCTTTCAGTAAACTTGGAGGTAGCAGGGGACAGAGTAGAGGGAGTAAAGTGAAGAAATGAAGTCAGCCGTTGCAGACTCTACTTTCAAAAGTGTGTTTATAAAGAAAAGGAGTGGGACGGTCATGATATAGTGTAAGATGTGGAATTTTTTTAAAAAGAAAAACATAAGAGTGCAGCCATGAAATTAAAAGATGCTTACTCCTTGGAAGAAAAGTTATGACCCACCTAGATAGTATATTCAAAAGCAGAGACATTACTTTGCCTACTAAAGTCTGTCTAGCCAAGGCTATGGTTTTTCCTGTGGTCATGTATGGATGTGAGAGTTCGACTGTGAAGAAGGCTGAGCACCAAAGAATTTATGCTTTTGAACTGTGGTGTTGGAGAAGACTCCTGAGGGTCCCTGGACTGCAAAGAGATCCAATCAGTCCATTCTAAAGGAGATCAGCCCTGGGATTTCTTTGGAAAGAATGATGCTAAAGCTGAAACTCCAGTACTTTGGCCACCTCATGCGAAGAGTCGACTCATTGGAAAAGACTCTGATGCTGAGAGGGATTGGGGACAGAAGGAGAAGGGGATGACAGAGGATGAGATGGCTGGATGGCGTCACTGACTCGATGGACGTGAGTCTGAGTCAACTCCGGGAGTTGGTGATGGACAGGGAGGCCTGGCGTGCTGCGATTCATGGGGTCGCAAAGAGTCAGATACAACAGAGCGAGTGAACTGAATTGAACTGAAAAAGAAGAGAGATTGGAAGGAGAGATCAGAAATTAAAGGAGAGGTTGGAAACAGAGAATACAGGGAGATAACTGATGCATCAAGTTTCCTAGGAAGTTAGTAGGGCACAGGAAACAGTGCAATGCAAGGATTAACATTAGAGAGGAAAAGAGAACCGCCCGCCCTGCATCAAGAGAAGAAGAACGTGCAGAAAGAAGCATATGGATTCAAAACAGTTAAGGAGAGAAGTTTACCTACTTCCTATACTCAGTACATCTTCTCGGCAAATGAGGAGACACAATCATTTGCTGAGAGAGGGGGAAGAATAAGTTGCCATGAGCTGAAGGACGGTGAAACAGAAAGCAAATTGATAGAAGTCTCGTAGGATTGCCTGGTAGCATGTCAAGAACCAGGCTGACACTGGTGACCGATGATACATTGGTGCCAAGTATCCCCAGCTGTGTCCTCTTCTCTGGCTGTTTGACGTACGTACTAGCAGAGGAGAAGGTGGAGAGCTGTGACGTGCATCCAGTGTAGGTGTTCGGCAAAGCAAGGCAGCTGAAGACTAGAGAGGCAAGAGACGAGGAGCTGGTTGAGAACAGCGATTAAATCATGAGCCGTGAGCTCTGCCATGATGCCTCAGTCCATCTGGGTTGCTATAAGAAAACATCACAATGGGTAGCTCCTAAGCAACAGAAATGTATTTCTCTGGTTCTGGAGGCTGGGAAGTCCAAGATCAAAGCATCAACAGATCTGTGGTACTACACTCCTCACAGACAGCCTTCTCCTGACTGTAACTTCATGGTGGAAGAGTGAGGAATTTCTCTGGGACGTCGTTTTAAAGGACACTGATCCAATTATGAAGGCCCTGCCTCATGACCTTATCACTGCCCAAACACCCCATCTCTTAATACCATCAGGGGTTAAGGTTTCAACATATGGATTTTAGGGGGACATAAACACGCAATCCATTCACATGGATAGGGAGGTGACTTTAAAAAAAGTTGAAACCGATGGATGGAGATAGAGCAGTGACACCGAGGAATGGGAAATCAAATTGAGTTAAAAGATGTGGTAGGAATGAGTGATCAAAAATCAGACGAGATAAAAGATAATGGTCAGAGAGTGGGATACTGGAGCTAATGATTTTTGATGGGACAACAACGTCACATGAGGACAACTCCAGGGTGTGAACTGGCAGCAGGTGGCTGAGAGGCACTAGGGGCAAGCTCACTGGAGACGAGCAGATTAGGAAGTGAGAGACAGCGCTGTTGGGGCAGAGATGTCAGGAGGACTTGAACACCTACTGAGTAGAATACAGATGGAGGAAGAGAAAACTCCAAACCAGCACTGATGCTTAGAGCATCAGTTTCAGTTAAGGAAAGAAGATGGACACTGGATATTTGGTTTTATCTTTCGGGATGGATGACTGCATTTTAGGGTCATAGGGCAGGATGGACTCAATCCTAAAAGTCTTTGAATGGGAAGTAGGTACCTGCGTATCCTAATTCTTCTCTGGCCTGGAAGGAGGTTCTAGAGAGAACAGAGGGAAAGCTCTTTTCTTCTCTTGGTATCTATGGTGGGTGATGCAAAGTTGCTTCGAAGGTCAAGCAGGGTGACAAGTGGCCATGGGGAGAAAAGGACACCAGAAGAGCCGTCTTTTCGGCCAGAGGGTGAGTCCTACATAGGAGCTGGTATTCTTAAGTGAGGTTTAACCAGTATGATTTAACTGTGGGAACGGGATCTTGAACTCACTTCCTGTGTAGCCTTTACTGACACCACTAAACTGAGTTAGAATCCTCTAATCCGTGCTCTTACAGTACCCAACTAGTCGCATCACCGACCGTGCTTAGCATAATTTCTTGCTAAATCGTTATCTATCTCCTAAAACCCAAAGCCATGTGGGCTCAGGAGCAGCCAACTCTGCGACCCCATGGACAGTAGCCTGCCAGGCTCCTCTGTCTGTGGAATTTCCAGGCAAGAACACTGGGGCAGGTTGCCATCTTCTCCACCAGGGGATCTTCCCGACCCGGGGACTGAACTCGCATCTCCCATGTCTCCTGTATCGGCAGGTGGATTCTTTGCCACTAGCACCACCTGGAAAGTCCCATCTATCTCCTGGTGGGCACGTAAACTCCACGAGAGTGGGAATCAGGCCTGTCTTGCGCCTATTCCATGCTCACCATGCTCTGCAGCATCTGAACCATAGTAAGGGTTCCATATACACGAGTGAAACAGATGAGTGTGCTTTGTGAACTGGTTAAAAAAAAAACACAACCCACTCTGCAATATAGAAGGCAGGCTGGGTGGCCTGCGGGAATGGAGAGAATTAAGACCCTCCAAGTACCTTTTCCCTTTGGAGGCCCTTGACTTGAGAAACCTCTCACCCCGAGAGCGGCTCGAGTGACAGGAACATTTTCTGAGGACCTGAGATCAGTTCCAGATGTCTGCCGTCATACTGCTTTGTACCTCGCCCTGTAGCACATATTTCCCTCACCCCCTCCACTCGAGCTGGGGGAGCGGGGCCGGGGCTCCAATGACATCACCTCCCTCAAGCTGGTCCAGGGCAGCAGACAGCAGGCGGGTGAGGGCCCCTCTGGCTTCTCAGACAGAGGGTACGGCTCAGCCACGGCCTGCGCTGCTCGAGGAGCTATGAGTAATTCCTACGGTATTTCATAAACAGCTCCGACGCAATCGCTCCATCGCAGCCCTGCCGCCACCGTCCCCTTGGCTACTGGGGGCTGGGGGCCTGGGGTCCTCTGCCTTGAGTTGATTCCCCAGACAATTCGCCTCCATAACTGCTCCCCTTTGCTTGACAAGGTCAGCAATGTGAGGTCTAAGAAGGGATGCTGGGGTGGAGGGGGTGGCGAGAGAGAGAGGGTGTGTGTAGGGGTGTCCTTTCTGCCGTAGATGAGGCTTGATGGAAACAGGAGGGAAGAGAGAATGGGGTTGGGGTAGATAGAGACATCTTCTGAACATTCAGGACACTGTCCCTGACTCAGTTTTAGATGAAACCAGATCAGCAGATCATGCCTAAGTGGATTGAAGAGGTAAAGATAGGAAAAGATAGGCAGAGACATAGACCAAAGGCGACATGAAGTTAAAAAAAAAAAAAAAAAGACTAAAGAGCAGACAGAGACAGATGCCAAGAGGGACATATGTACAGAGAGAACAAGAAGGAAGGAAGGAAGGAGAGAGAGACCTAGAGGTGAGAGAATGGGAGACACAGAGATAAGAGGGGAGAGCTGGGAGGAGTGCCTGGTGCTGGGGCAGCCCATCAGCCTCCCAGATGCCAGCACTGAAAGGGGCACGGACCAGCTCCAGATGCTGCTGCCTTTCACAAAGAGATGCAGGGGGCGGTGGGGAGGGCCTGCTGCCTGGTTGCTGTGCAGACCAACAGAGCCAGCTGGCCTTCCAGCCCCGAACCACAAACCAAAAGCTGGATGCTGGGAACCTCACGGTGAGAGAGAGAAGTCTCCGATTTTTAAAAGGTTAAAGAACTATTTCCAGAGATAACCAAACACAGTGCAGGGGGCTGTGGTGGGGGGCGGGCATGACATCGGGTGAGACCCTTCTTCTTGTCTTTCCCTTTCTGGCCCTTACAGTGAGGGGCTGGACTCACTGCTTATGGTCCTGCCGCTCTAAAGTTTGGGGATTCTCAGAACTGCCATGTAGGACAAAGAAACAATGTGCCTGAAGGCCGACGTTCTCTATTAGGTCAGAGCCCCCAGCGGTCATCAGGTGTCCAAATACTCCATCCTGCCCATAAACACAGCACCTTATGTTCTCTCATTTCTGTCTGCTTCTTGGTTTATTCTCAACAACAGCAATGCACACCAGAGGTAATATCACTGGTGGAAAGCTGTGTGGACTTGGCAGGGAGAGAAGATACAGAAACCAGGGCCCCCGTTCCAGCACTGACTCCTGTATGCAACCTCTGGACAAGCCCCGCCGTCCCACCTTCCTCAGCCTTTTCCTCTGTAGGTCAAACATGGGGTTTGGATTCATTAAATCTGCCTGTGCCTCAGCCCGCCTCCTTATTCCAGCCCCCAGCCCCCGTGCATCCACTACCCCTGCCCAAGAGGCCCAAACCTATGCCAATTGCTCTGATGAGGCCACGTGGGAGGACCAGACGTCTGTTTTTAATATCGATGACAGATTAGCGTGCGGGGAACTCAGCCACCCCCCCAAAACAAGCCCCGTCTCTGCTCCAAACAACTGGAACAGGAGGCTAGTTATGCTTGGCTTTCCCAATAGAGTCCCAGGACGGACAGAGCAAGGCTTCTCTGAAGGAAACAAAGCGGGCGCCAAACCCAGGGGTGGGGGCGGGAGGGGAGATGCGGAGGGAGAGTGAGCATTTCAACAGCTAGTTCAAAAGGGTGTTGAACAGATGGCAGTCATAAAGAATGTGTGTGTGCCTGTGTGTGTGTGAGGGAGAGAAAGAGAAAGAATGTGTGTATGCATGTATATCTGTGCACACGCATGCATGAGCTTGTGAATAAACAATTACAGCACTGGACTCGGCTGCCAGCAAAAATCCAGAGAGATCAAAGAGAAAGCCCACATTTCCTTATTCTGGCCTCACCTGGCCAAATGTGTGAGTAATCCTAATGCGCCAACAAAACACGCCTTAAACCTTACTTTATTGTTTATTTTCTTCCTAACATTGAAGTTTCCTTTAAAAGGAAAAATTCAAGGAAATTACAAGCAACTAGTTTTCAGTACTTACCATGTCCCAAGAACTGTGTTCCATTTGACCGTCAAAGTAGCTAGTAGCTATCCCATTCGACAGATAGGAACCTGAGACGCAGAAAGGATGTTGACTGGCTCTTGATTTCTCAATGAGAAGTGATGGGAACTGAAAGCAGAAGCTAGGTTTTCAAAAAATAAAGAAGCCCAAGCTCCTTAATTAGGCTTGCATTCCCTAAGATAAAGCTCAATAAAGTCGACTGAAGTTGTTAAAACTGGTCCGACTTGACCTTTGAGACTGTTGAGATATAGTGAAAGTGGCATGGAGATAAATAGAGAAGATTTCTGCTTCAGATATCCACTGCCAATCATCTTTGGCAGCAATTAATCATGACACATTTTAGGGTTGTGATGTACTCAGCTAGTCTCAGGGACTTTATAAGACCATACAGCATTCCAGGAAGTAACATCAGAATTGAAAACTTAAGACATGTATATACCTACCCACATGCAATTCAATTTAGTGAACATTAAATATCTATGTATGTTAGGTTCTGTGGAAGGATATCAAATTACAAAGACATGAGAGTCATTATCTTGCTTCTTTAAAGACAATTGTCCCTGAAAAATTCAAGGATTGAATGGCGGAGAGAATTAAGGTCAAGTAGCACAAGGAAGAGCAGAAGGCACTGGCACCCACTCCAGCACTCTTGCCTGGAGAATCCCGTGGACGGAGCAGCCTGGCAGGCTGCGGTCCATGGGGGCGCCAAGAGTCGGGAAGTGAAGACTGAGTGACTTCACGTTCACTTTTCACTTTCATGCACTGGAGAAGGCAATGGCAGCCCACTCCAGTGTTCTTGCCTGGAGAATCCCAGGGACAGGAGAACCTAGTGGGCTGCCATCTGTGGGGTCGCACAGAGTCAGACATGGCTGAAGCGACTCAGCAGCAGCAGCAGCAGCAGCACAAGGAAGAATTAGAAGAACCTGAAAAGATGGTGGCAGATATGTCATTATCTTCAAACTTATGAAGAGTAGCAGGGAAAAGGATGGGTAATATCTGTAGAGTGCTCCCAGATCATGTAACTAAAAAGTTTATCTCTATCAAAAGGAAAAAAAAAAGAACTCCTAGGAAGAACACTGGTTCCTAAACAATCAGACAAAAGAATCTTAGATTTCCATTTCTGGACTAGATGGTGACATAGAAACTAGATTTATTTACCCTACTGCCTGAAATATTAATTTTTTTTAAAGAAAAGGACATGAGTTTTCAAACTGAAAATGTGGCACCAGAGGCCAGAGATGTTGAAATGCTACTGCTAAGTCACTTCAGTCATGTCCGACTCTGTGCAACCCCATAGACGGCAGCCACCAGGCTCCCCCATCCCTGGGATTCTCCAGGCAAGAACACGGAGTGGGTTGTCATTTCCTTCTCCAATGCATGAAAGTGAAAAGTGAAAGTGAAGTCACTCAGTCGTGTCTGATTCTTAGTGACCCCATGGACTGCAGCCTACCCGGCTCCTCTGCCCATGGGATTTTCCAGGCAAGAGTACTGGAGTGGGGTGTCATTGCCTTCTCTGAGAGATACTGAAATATGGAAGACAAATTCTGTGAGCCCTAAAACTCCCCCAGATTCCTGCCTTTAGAGAGTTTCTAGGGCACAGCAAGGCGATAACTGGTAGACTCCCTAAATGAAGAAGACAGAGTTTTTAGTCTGGGAAGACCAAACAATCGAGAGTTTACAGAATAGAAAAAGGGAAAGAAGAGAGTTG
Source organism: Aepyceros melampus (assembly GCA_006408695.1). Lineage (NCBI taxonomy): Eukaryota > Metazoa > Chordata > Mammalia > Artiodactyla > Bovidae > Aepyceros > Aepyceros melampus. The sequence goes on from SJXQ01002464.1 coordinate 105,260, forward strand.
CACAGAAAGAAAATTTTAAGAGATCTTTCAATACTCATCAGAGTACTGGTTGATGGATGTTTGTAAGGAGCCTACCAAACCAAGAGGGTTAGATAGAACAATGCCCATTGCTCATAGAGGGGCCAGAATAGTGCTTATTCCTCCCAGTTACGCTGGAAAATTTCACAATTCGTGGGCCACTGTGTAGAATACATAGAAAAGATTTGCATCAGTAGCAGGGAATAACTAGCCCTAGACTAAACACTGCTCTGGTTCCATCTAATGAATCCTAAAAGCAAGACCGAAAAGAATCAAACAATTTCCAAGTAAGTTAACTGTGTCTCAGAATAGAATTCAAAAATATTTATAGGAATACAAAAATATCCAGCACCAAACAAGGCAAAATCACAATGCCTGGCATTCAACCAAAAATTACCTGGCATACAAAGAACAAGGGAATTCAACACATAATAAGTAGATAAATCAGTCCATTTAAACTGACCCAGAACTTACACAGATGTTAAAATTATGAAACAAGAACATCAAAGCCATTATTATAACTCTCTTCCATAAATCAAAAAGGTTAAGAAATAAATACACTAGCCAAATTCAAACTGAACTTCCTAAGATGAAAATTACAATGTCTGAGCTAAAAAAAAAAAAAAAAATTACTGCATAGATTAACAGTAGATTAGATTTTGCAGAAAACACTAAAGACACAGCACTAAACACTATTCAAAATGAAACAAACAAAAACTAAATATTTTTTTAAAATGAAAAGAGCATCAGTGAGATAAACAATAATTTCAAGTGACTAAATACACTTATTATTAGAGTCACTGAAGGAGAAAAAAGATGGAAAACAGGAAGAATAATGGCCCCCAAGTTTCCAGATGGGATCACACTGTAAACCCATAGATCTATCAGACATAATAAATAATAAGTTACTCAAAGCCAGTAGTAAAGGAAAAAATCTTAGAAGCAGCTAGGGGGAGGGGAGTATGTTTATACAAGGGACCAAAAACAGAAATAAAAGAGATTTCTCAATACAAATAATTTAAGCAAGATATAGGAGCAATATCTTTACATTACAGAAAGAAAAGTATGCCAGTCTAGAATACAATATCCAGCACTAACAGCTTAAAAAAAAAAGGAACAATGAATTCATCATTAACAGACCTGAAATATAAAAATAATAAAAGGTATCTAAAAGGTATCTTTCAGACAGAAAGATAATAAAATCAGATGAAAATATGGATGCGTGTGAAAGAATGAAGAGCATCAAGAAAGTAAGTACATGAGTAAAAACAATGAATTCATCATTAACAGACCTGAAATATAAAAATAATAAAAGGTATCTAAAAGGTATCTTTCAGACAGAAAGATAATAAAATCAGATGAAAATATGGATGCGTGTGAAAGAATGAAGAGCATCAAGAAAGTAAGTACATGAGTAAATACATAAAACTAATGTTATTAATTAACTATGTTTAAGGGGTGATTTACTTTTTAAGGAAAGTAACAATGAATTATGAATCATCTTTATATGAGTAAAATGTATGACAATACAAGATAAAGACTCAGAGGAGAGAAATAAAAGTACACATATAAGGTTCCTCTACTGTATATGAAGTGCTATAATAGCACTTGACGGCACATTGTGATATATTAAATATGAATGTATGAACCTTAAAGCAATCCGTAATAAAAGAAAAGGGAGTTATAACTATAATAAGTCAACAAAAGAAACAAAATGGAATCAACTAAAGAAGATATTGTCACCCTGATTATTTAACTTCTATGCAGAGTACATCATGAAAAATGCTGGGCTGGAAGAAGCACAAGTGGGAATCGAGATTGCTGGGAGAAATATCAATAATAACCTCAGATATGCAGACGACGCCACCCTTATGGCAGAAAGTGAAGAGGAACTAAAAAGCCTCTTGATGAAAGTGAAGGAGGAGAGTGAAAAAGTTGGCTTAAAGCTCAACATTCAGAAAACAAAGATCATGGCATCTGGTCCCATCACTTCATGGGAAATAGATGGGGAAACAGTGTCAGACTTTCTTTTAGGGGGCTCCAAAATCACTGCAGATGGTGATTGCAGCCATGAAATTAAAAGATGCTTACTCCTTGGAAGGAAAGTTATGACCAACCTAGATAGCATATTCAAAAGCAGAGACATTAGTTTGCCATCAAAGGTCCATCTAGTCAAGGCTATGATTTTTCCAGTGGTCATGTATGGATGTGAGAGTTGGACTATAAAGAAAGCTGAGCGCCAAAGAATTGATACTTTTGAACTGTGGTGTTGGAGAAGACTCTTGAGAGTCCCTTGGACTGCCAGGAGATCCAACCAGTCCATTCTGAAGGAGATTAGTCCTGGATGTTCATTGGAAGGAATGATGTTGAAGCTGAAACTCCAATACTCTGGCCACCTGATGCAAAGAGCTAACTCATTTGAAAAGACCCTGATGCTGGGAAGGACTGGGGGCAGGAGGAGAAGGGGACGACAGAGGATGAGATGGCTGGATGGCATCACCGACTCGATGGACATGGGTTTGGATAGGCTCTGGGAGTTGGTGATGGACAGGGAGGCCTGGCGTGCTGCGATTCACGGGGTTGCAAAGAGTCAGACACGACTGAGCGACTGAACTGAACTGAAAGAAGATAGAGGGGATGGAAAAAGATATTCCATGCAAATGGAGATCAAAAGAAAGCTGGAGTAGCAATACTTATATCAGACAAAATGGAAACAGTGTCAGACTTTCTTTTAGGGGGCTCCAAAATCACTGCAGATGGTGATTGCAGCCATGAAATTAAAAGATGCTTACTCCTTGGAAGGAAAGTTATGACCAACCTAGATAGCATATTCAAAAGCAGAGACATTAGTTTGCCATCAAAGGTCCATCTAGTCAAGGCTATGATTTTTCCAGTGGTCATGTATGGATGTGAGAGTTGGACTATAAAGAAAGCTGAGCGCCAAAGAATTGATACTTTTGAACTGTGGTGTTGGAGAAGACTCTTGAGAGTCCCTTGGACTGCCAGGAGATCCAACCAGTCCATTCTGAAGGAGATTAGTCCTGGATGTTCATTGGAAGGAATGATGTTGAAGCTGAAACTCCAATACTCTGGCCACCTGATGCAAAGAGCTAACTCATTTGAAAAGACCCTGATGCTGGGAAGGACTGGGGGCAGGAGGAGAAGGGGACGACAGAGGATGAGATGGCTGGATGGCATCACCGACTCGATGGACATGGGTTTGGATAGGCTCTGGGAGTTGGTGATGGACAGGGAGGCCTGGCGTGCTGCGATTCACGGGGTTGCAAAGAGTCAGACACGACTGAGCGACTGAACTGAACTGAAAGAAGATAGAGGGGATGGAAAAAGATATTCCATGCAAATGGATATCAAAAGAAAGCTGGAGTAGCGATACTTATATCAGACAAAAGTAAAGACTGTTACAAGAGACAAGGAAGGCCACTACATAATGATCAAGGGATCAATCCAAGAAGATATATCGATTGGTAATATTTATGCGTCCAACACAGAAGAACCTCAATACATACGGCAAATGGTAGTAGCCATAAAACAAAACTGACATTAACATAATAATAGTGGGGGACTTTAACACTCCATTCTTCTCCAATGGATGGATATACAGACAAATAATTAGTAAGGGAACACAAGACTTAAATGACACATTAGACCAGGCAGATTTAATTGATACCTATACAACATTCCATCAAAAGCAGCAGAATACACTTTCTACTCAAGAGAACATGGAGCATTCTCCAAGATAGATCACATCTTGGGTCATGAACTAAATCTTGGTAAACTTAAGACAACTGAAATTGTTATCAAGCATCTTTTTTTTTTTTTTTTTTTTTGGCCACAGCACTATGAGATTAGGAATCAATTATGGGGGAACAAAAGAAAAACTGTAAAAAACCACAAACACATGGAAGCTAAGCAATAGGCTACTGAATGGCCAATGGATCACCGAGGAAATCAAAGAAGAAATCAGAAATACCCAGAAACAGATGACGGTGAGAACAGGTGACTCAAAACCTATGAGATGCAGCAAAAGTCACTCTGAGAGCAAGGTTGATGGCAATACAACCCCACCTTCAGAACAAGAAATATCTCAAATAAACTACGTAACATTACACCTAAAGCAGTTACAGAAAGAACATCAGCAGCAACAGAAGGAAAAAAAGTTAGTTGAAGGAGAGAAATCATAAAGATAAAAGCAGAAATAAATGAAATAGAAATGAAGAAAACAATAGCAAAGATCAATGAAACTAAAAGCTGACTCTTTAAGAAAATAAACAAAATCAATAAACCTTTAGCCAAAGTCATCAAGGAGAAAAGGGAGATACTCAAATCAATAAAATTAGAAATGAAAGAGAAATTACAACTGACACCATAGAAATACAAGGATCATAAGAGACTACTACAAGCAATTATATGCCAAAAAGCTGAACAACCTGGAAGAAATGGACAAATTCTTAGAAAGGAACAACCTTCCAAGACTGAACCAGGAAGAAATATAAAATATGAAAAGACCAATCACAAGTAATGAAATTAAAGCTATGATTAAAAGTCTTCCAGTAAACAAAAGTCCAGGACCATATGGTTTCAAACACAAATTCTACCAACCATAACTGATTAATAAAAACCATATGATCATCTCAATAGATGAAAAAAAGCTTTTGACAAAATTCAACACCCATTTATGATAAAAACTGTTCAGAAAGTGGGCACAGAGGGAATCTACCTCAGCATAATAAAGGTCATATAGGACAAATCCACAGCAAACATAATTCTCAATGGTGAAAAATTGAAAGCATCTCCTCTAAGATCAAGAATAAGATAAGGATGTTCAGTCTTGCTATTTTTATTCAACATTGTTTTGGAAATTCCTAGCCAGGCCAAACAGAGAAAAAATAAATAAATAAAATCCAAATTTGAAAAGAAGAAGTAAAATGGTCACTGCTTGCAGATGACATGATACCGTACATAAAAAATCCTAAAGATGTCACCAGAAAACTACTAGAGCTAATCAATGAATATTGTAAAGCTGTAGGATACAAAATTAATACACAGACATATCTTACATCCCTATGCACTAACAAAGAAATATAAAAAAGAGTAATTTTAAAATGAAGGATTAATTAAGGAAACAATCCCATTTCCACTGCAACAAAAGAATAAAATACCTAGGAATAAACCTGCTTACAGAGGCAAAAGACCTATACTCAGAAAACTATGATACTGATGAAAGAAATCAAAGACAACACACACAAATGGAGATATACCACAGAAGAGTCAATTCTGTGAAAATGACTATAATAATTCTCAAAGGAATCTACAGATTCAGTGCAATCCCCTGTCAAGTTACCAAAGGCATTTTAGACCTATACTCAGAAAACTATGATACTGATGAAAGAAATCAAAGACAACACACACAAATGGAGATATACCACAGAAGAGTCAATTCTGTGAAAATGACTATAATAATTCTCAAAGGAATCTACAGATTCAGTGCAATCCCCTGTCAAGTTACCAAAGGCATTTTTCACAGAATTAGAACATTTTTTTTAAACATTTTTATCAGTTCAGTTCAGTTCAGTCGCGCAGTCGTGTCCGACTCTTGCGACCCCATGAATCGCAGTATGCCAGGCCTCCCTGTCCATCACCAACTCCCGGAGTTCACTCAGATTCACATCCATTGAGTCTGTGATGCCATCCAGCCATCTCATCCTCGGTCGTCCCTTTCTCCTCCTGCCCCCAATCCCTCCCAGCATCAGGGTCTTTTCCAATGAGTCAACTCTTCGCATTTTTATGGAAACACAAAAGACTCCAAATAACCAAAGCAATCTTCAGAAAGAAAAATGGAGCTGAAGGAACCATGCTCCCTGAGTTCAGACTATATTAAAAACTTACTGTAATCAAGATAGTATGGTACTGGCATAAAAACAAAAATGTGACTCAAGGGAGGATAGAAAAGCCAGAGATAAACTCATGCATTGATGTTCTCCTAATCTATTATACAACAAAGGAGGGAGGGATACAGACAACCATTTCATAGTAATAAAGGGATCAATTCATCAAGAGACTATAAAACCTCTAAATGTTTATTCAGTGAATAAGAGCTTCAAAATGCATAAAGTAAAAAATGATAGATTAAGGATAAATATATAGATGTATCCACAATCATCATCAGAGTTTTCAATACTACACTTTCAAGTACTGAACAGTAAGAAGACAGAAAATCAGAAAGAATTCAGAAGAGTTGAAAATCACAGTCAACAAATTTGATCTAACTAGTATTCACAGAAAAACTCATTGATAAATAGAAAGGTAGACAAGATTTTAAACTGGACACTGAAAACAATGATAGACCAAATTTGGTGCCATAAAATCAGTCTCAATAAATTTTAAATGATCCAGCAATTCCACTTCTGGGCATTGATTCAGAGAAAATCATAATTCAAAAAGATACACACACCTCAATATTCATTGCTGCACTATCTACAATAGCCAAGACATGGAAGCAATCTACATGTCCATCAACTGAGAAATTGATTTTTTTAAATCTACCTAAAGAAACTAAAGACCTATATATAGAAAACTATAAAACACCGATGAAAGAAATCAAAGAGGACACTAATAGATGGAGAAATATACCATGTTCATGGATTGGAAGAATCAATGTAGTGAAAATGAGTATACTACCCAAAGCAATCTACAGATTCAATGCAATCCCTATCAAGCTACGAGCAGTATTTTTCACAGAGCTAGAACAAATAATTTCAAGATTTGTATGGAAATACAAAAAACCTCGAATAGCCAAAACAATCTTGAGAAAGAAGAATGGAACTGGAAGAATCAACCTGCCTGACTTCAGGCTCTACTACAAAGCCACAGTCATCAAGACAGTTATTCATGTCAATGTATGGCAAAACCGATACAGTAATGTAAAGCAAAATAAAGTAAAAATAAAAATTAAAAAAAAATAAAAAAAGAGATACATATCTACAATGGAATATTGCTAAGGCATTAAAAATAAAATCATGCATTTGCAGCAACATGAATGAACCTGGAGATTATCATACTAAGTGAAGTCAGACAAAGATAAATATTATATGATATCATTATATGCGGGACCTAAACAAAAAACAGTACAAATGAACTTGTTAACAAAACAGAAACAGAGAATAAACTTTTGGCTGTGGGGGGAAGGATCAGGGAGAGGAAAAGATTGGGAATTTGGAACTGACATGTATACACTGCTATATTTAAAACAGATAATCAACAAGGACCTCGTGCATGACACAGGGAACTCTACCCAGTATTCTGTAATAACCTAAATAGGCAAAGAGCTTGAACATAGGTATAAATGAATTGCTTTGCTGTACACCTAAAACACAACTTGTTAATCAACCCTACTCCACTATAAAATAACATAGAAAAATTGAAGATTACAGTCATAAAAAGTGTGTAGTCTGACATAATATAATCAAATTAAAACTCGAGGAGAAAGATATCTAAAAAGTCTCCAAATATTTGGAAATTAACTAACATGCAACTAAAGAGTCCATGGGTCAAAAAAGAAAACTAAAGGGAAATTAGAATGTCTTACAAGAAAAATATCAAATCAACAACTTTAGCTACCAAGTTAAAAATTAACAACAACAACAAAAAAGAACAAACAAAATCCAAAATAAGCAAAAGGAAAAAACCAAAAACACAACAAAGATCAGAGTAGAAATCAATGAAATGAAAAATAATAGTGAAAATAGGTGAAAGTAAAGCTGATTCTTTAAGAACACAGGGATTCCCAGGTGGCTCAGTGGAAAAGCATCTGCCTGATAATGCAGGAGACGTAGGAGACACAGGCTTGATTCCTGGGTTAGGAAATCCCCTGGAGTAGGAAATGGCCACCCACTCCCTTATTCTTCCCTGAAAAATCCCATGGAGAGATGAAAGAAATTACCAATATCAAGATTAAGAGATTGACATCACTATAAATTCCATAAATATTTAAAATAATAACAGAATATCACTAACAAGTTTTTTTTTCCAGTAAATTTTATAATTTACATGACATGGATGACTCCTTTAAAACACACAAGGTACCAAAATCAGTTAAGAAGAAATACATAGCCTGAGTAGCCCTATATCTATCAGAGAATTAAATTAGTGATTTAAACCAAGAAAAGTTCTAAGATCAGATTATTTCACTTGTGAATTCTATCAAACAATTTTTAAAACTATATCACCCAAACTCTGATTCTACTCAAACTCTTGGAGATAATGAAAAAGAAGAAAGTATCTTGCAATTTTTTGAGAGCCCAGAGTTATGCTGACAGCAACACAGACACAAGCATTACAAGAAAATACTGATTAAACCCTCACAAACAAGAATACAAAAATCTAAATAAAAGTTTAACACAACAAATACAACAATATATAAAAAAGACCATGTGGGATTTATTCCAGGAATGCAAGGCTTTTTTGTTTTTAATCGTTTGAAGATGTATCAATATAATTTACCATATTAACAAACTAAGAAACAAACTATGACACACATAATTCAATATTCATTTTCTAATTAAAGCAAAGCAGCAAACTAGCATTCAGCTTTTTACCATCAAATATAATAAATAAAGATACAAGTGTTGTGTTGGGAGCAAGACAGACCAGTTGTGAGACTTTGGGAAGGTCACAGACCTCTCTGGTATTCATGACTTGATCTATCAAAATAGACTTGGTAATTGTTCGGCGACTACTATCAGCAAAACAGTCATCTAAGAATTTTTAACACTTGCCTCTCTCTCCCTAACCCCAATACCCCCATCATCCTTCTAACCACCTCCACCGAAAAATGATTTGAACCCATCCATCCGAATCACAGCACCGTGGGGACAATTTGAACCGAATATCAATTGGAATAACTGTCCATGTACAGAAATAGACTCATAAGAACTAAGGTTTCTAGGTAAATAGAGATTGTAGCTCCCAGGTGAAGCACAAAAGTAACCAAAAAATGCTTTGAGGAAGGTCAGAAAGATAGATTCATGTTACTCCTATAACCTCTTCCCCAGGCCTGAGCAGCCCAGAGCAGAGAGAGAACCATTCCTATGGAAGGAAAGGGAACACTGAGGCCCACTCCACCTGCACTCGAGTCAGCTCTCACGGCTGCAGGCGGCTCCCAGCAGAGGTCTGTGTGGATCCAGGCCCCTGGCTCAACCCAGCAACTGCTGGCTCCAGGGCCCTTGCAGCTTCTGTAGCACCAGGCTCCCTGTGGGCTCCCCTGCACCCAGGCCCCCATGCCACCTTGGCACCCGCCAGCTCCAAAGGCCCCCAAGTGATCTATCCTTGAACCCAGGGTTCCATCTGGGCCCAGCATGAGGTCAGCTAGCACCAACTCCAGATTTTGACCCACCCCAGGACCAGGCTGGCTCCCACGGCCCCAGGCCCCTGACACTCTCCAGCGCCAGACCTGCTCTCATGGCCCAGCGTTGAGTCCAGCTCCCACAGACCCAGGCTCCTCGCCTGCCCTACGCCAGACCAGCCCTGCAGATCCACCTTCAGGATGAAGCAGCCTCTTGTACACTCTTTAAGAATACTCAAAGCACTCGGGCCTAGAGGAGGAAACGGCAACCCACTCCAGTCTTCTTGCCTGGAGAATCCCATGGACAGAAGGGTCACAAAGAGTCGGAGACAACTGAGCGACTGGCCACAAAGCCCTCAAGAGCCACTTTTCCCATCTTCTCCTGCAAGTCTGGATGATTTCCATATCCTCTTCCCCAACACAAAAGACAACTATCTCAGTACATCACAGTGGAAACGGGAATCCCTTGAACGTCTTCATCTCAGTCCCAGAGATAATATATTTACAGATCAAGGTCTTCAAAAAAGGTAACCTGTAGACCTTTCCAAGTAGAAAAGGTCAAACCCTGTTTGAATTAACTAACACTTTAGTATACGACTTTGAGGATCCAACTTAGAGACTCAGAAAACTCTTTCCACGTACAAATTGCTACCTTCCCCTGCTGAAAATCACACCAAAAAGCACACAGGTGTGGGCACGAGGTCACAGACAGCAAACAACGACACTTCCCGATGCCTTCTCAGTTCAGAAAACACCAAGTGTGCAGAGATATTTAGATAATCCCAGTTGCCCTCCTCTGTCACACCATCTCAACAAAAGAGGAAGCCTTGGGCTTTCTACTTACCCGTGTAGAGGTCTGTATCTGTGTACTCGTCCACTTTCTTGTGTTGCAGAATATAGTCAGAAACCTTGGTCCCAATAGCTGGCTGAACGTCCACCCACTCCAAGGAGACCACGGTGCTGGAGGGCTCTACTGTTGGGGAGAGCCGCAGCCTGGGGGGATGACAGGGAAGAGGGGGTGTTTTTGTCAGCCAGTATTATCTGGGCCCCAAAGAAGTGTGCATGTATCCAGATTAAAAGTGTGGGTTTCAGTCTGGTTTCAAACTCCGATTCAACCCACCAGTAACCCTTTGCATATACTTAGGCAACTAATTTCACCTCTTTCAGCCTCTGTCTCCTTGTTTATAACTGGGATAAGAAGAGCTACCCTTCAGGATCCATGTGGAATCCAGTAAGTTAACCCAAGCGCACAGTACGTGCTCACAGAAAATCGATTAGCTTGCCATTTGTTTAAACTATATGATGCTTCATTGTCAATTAAATTGGCAGTGCCTTCAAGCACAGTATCTTCCAGCCTCCCTGACATTCTCTTCAGTCCCCCAGTATATTAGTCAATATTTCAATATCCTTAATTCAATAACCCCTCACAGAGGGCAGAAATCCTTTTACAAAGCAAGAAATAACAGAATGCTCGAAGGTGAGAACGGGGAGGGTCCTTTGAGAGAAGGAAGTGCAATCCCTTCATTTCATAGAAGGTAAAAGCAAGGTCCAGAAGAGAGACTGCTCTGCATAAAGTCACACAGCAAGCGGGGACAGAGACACGGCGGTGATTTTGCACGTCCCCCAGCCCAGATTCCTTCTCTCTTTCCACCATAGCCGCCAGCTCTTCAGTGACTGTCTCACAAGGGATCCTCAATATTGGTTCCTCTGCTCCCCACGCCACCCTCCTTCTTAACCTTACTCTCCTAATCGTGATGACCTTTCTCTACTTCCTCAATTGGTGAATTTCCTGGGTCGGGGCTTTCCCAGGGGCCTGGCTTTTTCCTGAACCTTGGCTGTTGCCATTGGCTGCTTGACAAGCCTGACTCTAATTCAGGTCTTCTCAGAGAGGCTTCCAGGCTATCTCCCTCTCCTCCAACTACAGCCTCCCCGTTTTGTTCTCTCCATTAGCACATCTTTTATTTTTCTCTCATGTTTTCATTATTTAAATATTTAAATGGTATGCTGTTTTTGTTTTTGCTTTGCCATCTGTCCCCTTCCCTAAATGGTCAGCTCCCTAAGTGCATACACTGTGCCTGTCTTGCTCATTAGTGAATTCTCCAGTGTCTGACACATAGCAGGTGTTCAAAACTTATTTGTTGAATGAATGAATAACAGAAAGCTCAGCAGCCCTAGTGGTGAACACGGGCCCTGAGAAAGCAGTACTTGGCATCCAGCAAACTTTTGCCGAAAGGATGAGTTAGAAGAAGTAACGACGGATGGCTTGGCGCTATCAAGATAGCACATGCTGCAGGGTGAGCGTCTGCCCCTGAGCCACGATTTTGTTCTGCCAAAGCTCCGTGCTTTTGCAAAGGAGGAAGCAGGCCCCCAGAGACTTCAGGCCTCTGGTGAAGCACCCTGGGAGGAGAAGCAAGCCATGGCCTGGGCTGGCAAGATAGGCGTACGAGCTCATGGGAAGGGGGGCCATACATACGTACACCGGCTGCGGGAGGGGGCTGCAGTTGGGGAGCCCACTGGCGTCGAAGGCGCTGAGGTCACACCTGCACCAGTCATCAATCACATCCCCTTTCCCCGAGCACCAGTAAGAGCTCATCAGTGCACTCCTGAAGGCTGGAACAAAGGAGAACAAAAGAGAGGATGATGACAACGGTGGAGAGTAGAGAGTCAGTCCCAGAAGCCACGACAGTAGTGGCCCAAGCTTCAGAATTGCCCTCCTGGGCACAGGGCACCATCTCCTGCCTAGGTCCCTAGCATTCTACCATCAGCTTCTTCTATGTTGAGTCATTCCCTACCCAGTAGCAGAATGATCACTGAGGCAGATCAGTAATTGCATCCCTTGAGGTCCTCCCCTGGGCCTGACCTTCTACCTATGTTGACTTATTTCACCTTCACTAGCCCACTCAATAGCTATAATAAAAAATAACTATTACTATTTCCCATTCTACCAACTGGAAAACTGAGACACATAGAAGGTAAGTCATTTGCCTGAGGTTCTGGTAACTGATGGAGCTCGGATCTGATCCAAGGCAGTCTGGCTCCAAACCCTGCCCTCTGCTTGTTGTAGGAGTCTGACCACCTCACCATGCTGCTTATAAACCTTCAGAGACTCCCCGGAGCCCTCAGGACAAACTCCAAATCCCTTGCTCTAGCTCCTGACCACCTCCACAGCCTCATCTCTCACCCCCTCTGATTTTCCTTTGCATGCTGGCATCCACACTCATGCACCATTACCATGGCCGTCAACACTGAATTCCTGTCTAGGAAAAGTGCTTTCTAAATCAGGAGACAGAAAAGCATTTCTGCAAAGGACCAAACAGTAAATATTTATGGCTTTATGGCCAGTCTCTGCCACAATTACTTAACTCTGCCTTTGTAGCATGAAAGCAACATAGATGATAGTTTAAATGAATGGGCATGTTTGAGTTCCAGTAAAACTTTATTTACAAAGACAGCTGACAGGCTTGATTCATTCGGAAGGTCACTTGTTTGCTGACCCTTGTTCTAAGCGGTGATCAATGTTCTATTTAATTACAATGTGCTTCATTGTCTCATGCTTTTTTAAAAAAACACACCCTGTCCTCTCTGGTGGAATACTCTCAACCCACCACCATCTATTGCTCTTTTGTTCTCAATGGACCCTTCTTTTCTATGGGAACCCTACCTTGACTTTAAGCCTGGAAGCAGGTTTCTCTTCCAGACACCACAGCATGCTACATCACAGCTAACCAACACATCCGTTTGCCCGTCTCACCCAACAGACTCTGATCTCACCTGGGTTGCCATTTCCTTCTCCAGGGGATCTTCCCAACCCAGGGATCGAACCCGGGTCTCCCGCATTGGAGGCAGACGCTTTAACCTCTGAGCCACCAGGGAAGTCACCAGGAACAAGGCCACGCCTTATCCGCATGAGTCTTCCCACGAGACTGAGAACACTTACTCGGTCAGCATTTATTAAATAAATTAATGGGCACTGAAAACTGATCATGACGCTTGGGCTCAGATGTGCTTTCTGCTTTGCACGTGTGCCCAGGCACCCAGCCGTGTCTGACTCTTCGTGACCCCGTGGCCTGTGGCCTGCCAGGCTCCTCTGACCATGGGATTTCCCAGGCGAGACTGGCAGGTGGATTCTTTACCACTGAGCCACCTGGGAAGCTCCATGCTTTCTATTAATCACTCCATCTGTACTGCCATTTCATGGCACTGGGGATTCAGAATGTCTGACAACTCTTCTTCAAACTTGGGAATTCCAAAGAGTGTTGATCTTTTATTCTTTGCCAGGTAACAGGTTCCACATGCTTTCTTCCTTTCTCTTTTCTTTAATGATTTTTTACTTTCTGTGTACTTTTTAAAGCTTCCCAACACCTACTACTAAGGATGCTTGATTATCCAGGTGACACTTTTTCCATCTTGCATTGGTCAAAAGACTCAAGCACAGCACATTCGTGTAGAGTGGGTGTGCCTCCTTAGCAAAGAACACAGACCTAGAAGGAGAAGACGTGCAACAGGAACGCTGTCCTGTAAGCCACATTCCTCTCAAGGCCTCTGATGAGAAGGCTTTGATTATTCGTATCATATGTCCTTTCTCATATTCTCTCCTAAGGGATGAAGAAATGATCTAACGTCTCCCAAATTAAGAACAACAAACCAAAGAAATAAAAAGAACTATAATACAAGCCAATGTCCATGGGGTTGCAAAGAGTCAGACGCGACTAAAGTGACTTAGCATGCACGCACAGCGTTCAGGAAGCACCTAACTACACAGTGTAAGATACTTTAAGGGCATTAAAGTAGAATTCTCATAACAGTCCTGAGAAACAGATTCTATGATCTTCATTTACAGGTGAGGACTAGGAATCAGAGCAGTGAAGTAATATTCCCAAGATCACACAGCAAGCGGATGATGAAAGCAGAATCCCAACCCAGAACTCTGTGACTCAGAATCAGAGGTCTTTTCTACTTAACCACTTGGGACAGCAGGGTTGGTTCCAAGTAGGATTGCCAGACTCAGTAAATAAAAACACAGGATGCCAGCTTAAACTAAAAATTCCCAATAAACAACTTTTAAAGTATAAATATATCCCATTCATTGTTTGCATATAAGTTCTGTGGGTCAGAGTCTGGCACACAATAATAGCACCGTTCTTACTAAGATTTGATATCACTGCATTACCTAAAGTTAGCTTCCCTGGTGGCTCAGACTGTAAAGAATCTGCCTGCCAAAGCAGGAGACCCAGGTTCCATCCTTGGGTTGGAATGATCTCTTGGAGAAGGAAATGGCAACCCACTCCAGTATTCTTGCCTGAAGAATTCCATGGACAGAGGAGCCTGGCAGGCTACAGTCCACGGGGTCACAAAGAGTCTGACCCTACTGAGTGACTAACAGTTGACTACAAGTCAACTGAAGTTAGGGATAAATGTCTGTTCTCCTTCATCACCAGAGGGGGGCGCTCTCGTGAGGGCAGAAACCAGGTGGGCTAGCAGGAGGTCACTCTGACTGTCAGACTTTCTCCTCCTTCCATTCGCAGTTTCCCCCTTTCTTGAATTAACATGTAAAACTGCTCATGCCTTATGATTCTGTAACATCTCCAGCTAGAGCTCAGGGCTTAATTATCATAACGGGGAAATCCAGAGGCATGGGTGAAAGTGACACAGACGGTAAGAGCTTGCCTTGGACTCGACAAAGGGAGGAGAGAGAACATCCTGGTTTGTGTATGTGTTTTTGTTTTGGTGCGTGTGTGTGCACGCATGTGTGTGTGTGTGTGTGTGTGTGTGTGGTTTTTGTAATCGATAGTCACTGGGGCTTGTGAAAAACAAAACAGGAAATCTCTCTGGACTTTATGAGTTTCACCGTCCAAGCAGCTCTTGGGAAGAAACCCTGCTTGTGGATCTGCTCATCGACTGGCTCTTTCCCAAACCCTGGGGAACAGCATGGGGACTGCAGCGGGGGCCAGGCAAACTGTGGACAGAGCTCAAACGCACTCTGATAAAAGGCCTGCATCAGACAGGGGGCCCTTGCAAGGCAGCAGGAGCCAACATGCGTCAGCTCAGGTCCACACTTCCCTTATGTCTCCAGTGCTTGCAACACTTCAGCCCAAATCCAAATAGATCCCGAGGGAGAAGCAGCATAGATTGTTCCAGCTTCCAGGGACTCTGTAAATCATCTAATTGAATCCATTTTGCAGATGCATGTACAGGGGCCCAGAAAGCCTAGCTGGCTCTTTCATGGCGATAGAGCAACTTTGCGGTGAAATGACTCTGTTCCTCCATTTAATCCTCAAAATGTCCCTTTGAGATGGGTGTCCTATCCCCATTCACAGATACATGGAGGAGTAGGGATTTGAACTGAAGTCCTTCTGAATTCTGGCAACCTTGACTATCTCTGCTCACGCAGGAACAATAAATGCCAAGATTTCATCCAAAACATCCTTTTCAGCTGCTCGGCTTGTACCACGTGCTTCTCTGCTGTTCGTGTGTGCGCACGTGTGTGTGTCTGCGTGTGTCCTCAGAGGAAAATGAAACTTTACACTGGAGGCATTGTTGACTCTTAGCATTTGAGTAAATGAAGGGACTTCAGAAACAAATCTTGTCCTTAACACAGGCCTAAGGGTGACATTTGCACGGCCATTTGTTTTCATGACAATGAAAGTTTGCTCACTGCTAGTGAATGTTTCCAACTTCTGGCTAATTAGCTAGCAAACAAGCCCGGCAGGATGAGAAAACAGCCACAAAAATGTTAAGCAATCAAAATAAACAGGGATTTATTCCTGACCCTGTTGTTACTTCTCTAGTTGAACTCAGCATAAGTTATTCCTCCCATTAAGCCTCAATTTCTCCATCTGTAGAATGAGGACACAGAAGTTTTATTTTGAAAGGTTTAATTCCCTGAACTTCCTCCTCCGTACCATGTGCCATCTAGAGGCTAAGAAAGGTGGTGAACGAGACACAGTCATTCACTTCAGAGGACTTGACTTACCTGTGCTCCGTCGTGTCTGACTCTTTGCGACCCCGTGGACTGTAGCCCACCAGGCTCCTCTGTCCATGGCATTTTCCAGGCAAGAACACTGGAATGGGTTGCCATTTCCTCCTCCAGGGGATCTTCCCGACCCAGGGACTGAACCCACGTCTCTTTCGTCTCCTGCACTGGCAGGCAGGTTCATTACTACTGGGCCACCTGCGGAGCCCTCCTGGGAACCTCAAAGGACTCATGCACAATTGCAATTAATATGGTTCAAATGCTATGAAGTAACTCACTCCAGAGGTTTATGGAAAGGCAAAGAAAGAGGACTTTTCAGCTCTAAAAATTCTGACGTCTTAGGAATCTTAAACTTCAAGATGACACTCCGTATTTAAGATAGATACTTGGGATCATCTATATACAATGGAATGTCACTAAGCCAATGAATGAAATTCTATATTCGATACTTACAGTGGCTATGTTTTACATGTTACATAGTTATACTCAGGGGCTGACACCAAGTCTGCTACTTTTGACACTGAGCTGGCTCTAGTATGTGTAACCACAAAGATGCTCTGATCTTCTCACTCAAGTCTTGATGAATATGTTATATTCAGTATTAATAAGCATGGTCTTGAGGCTGTTCAAGCCATAAAGGTTAAGGAGGTGAAAGGCCTTCTGCTGCTGCTGCTAACTCACTTCAGTCATGTCTGACTCTGTACGACCCCATAGATGGCAGCCCATCAGGCTCTGCCATCCCTGGGATCTCCAGGCAAGAACACTGGAGTGGGTTGCCATTTCCTTCTCCAATGCATGAAAGTGAAAAGTGAAAGTGAAGTCACTCAGTCAGGTCCAAGTCTTCGCGACCCCATGGACTGCAGCCTACCAGGCTCCTCTGTCCATAGGATTTTCCAGGCAAGAGTACTAGAGTGGGTTGCCATTGCCTTCTCCAGAAAGGCCTTCCAGAGACAAAGAAAGAGACTACCTTTTTACCCCCAGGTTCCCTACTCGTGCCTGATACAGTATCTAGCAGGTAACATAAGTCAGTCCACATTCGTTAAATTGAATTAAAAGTTCACATGGAATTCTGAATGACCTGAACCAAGTTTATAAATGATATCATAAAGCCAGGTAAATGTGTATGTGTGATGCTCTCCCTCCCCTAAGATTACTTGCATCTCGCATCAATATGGTACCTCCAAGCCAGAAACTGGGGGTTGGGGTTACTCTGGGCTCCTCCCTCTACCTCATAATATGTCTCAAACCAGCTTCTCTCACCTGACCCCACAGCTGTCTTCCTGGTGTGGGTGAGTTGTGTCTTCTCTAGGCAATTGTCATAACCTCAACTAGCCTTCCAGCTCCGACCTTTTCCAGCACATCCTCTCCCAGCTCTCTAAAACATTACTGCTATTCCACCCACCTTGCTTGGACCCCTTCAAAGGCTCCACCACATTCGGGTCGAGGCCTCTACTTCTTAATCTTTCAAAGTCTTCTGCTGTTCGGCCTGTGGCTCTTCTCCCATCTCCTCCTCACCGTTGCTGTTCTAGGCGCCAGCAAACAGGATCTTACAGGAGTGTACTGCTTCATACCAAGCCTTTCCTCACACTCTCCCTTTGGTCTGAAATGCACTTTCCCCACTTATGTTTCCTTGCTAAAATCCAGGAAATGTTTTGTTCACCAGGATCCTATCACACTTGGGAGATTCTGTCTCTCTCTCCTCTCATTCAGTTTGTGCACATTTCACATTCCCTTGCAATTTGCTTATTTATGTGCACTTCTTGCTTATCGGCCGGGAACTCTTCCAGGCCAAGGTAATATATTTGATTCATCTCTCTCTCGCCAGCTGCAAGCAAAGGAGTCAACACATCATAAGGGTCCCAAAAATATGTGTTAAATTCCATAGATATAGGTAATAGGATGCTCGGCCAAAGAATGAACTTGTATACTTGCTGTTATTCTTTTTCCAGCAAAAGAGATGACAGCAATGCAACTGATCACCTTAAAAAGAAAAAGTTTCCCTGGAGTCACTGAAAAGAGGGTTGGAGTGGGTTTGGTGGTAGAATATCTTTTGGAGACATTTGGGATTACAGCTTGGAGGAGAGTAGGTGGAACCTGTTTGCCCTGGCAGTACTGAGATCTAAAATAAGATGCTCATAGGGCCCAAGAGAGAGATGGGAGGAAACGGGGTGGCTGGCATTCTAGTTTTGTAGGGAAATTGGTACCTGAGCCCATGCTGAGCATGCTTGATCGGTCAGGAGGAACTAGGATGGATGTGCATGGAAGGGCTGAGGAGGGCATCAGAGCAGGGCTCGTGCAGAGACAGAAATAGTATCTTAGAGCCTGGCCTGGACCTCTTAGATCGGATCTCCCTGGGCCGCCTGCCATACAGTCATCTGCACACCCCCTAGAATGTCTACAGGAAATGTCAATCACTCATTGTCCTGGTAGTTACAGGACTTGGAAACCAGGGGCTGGAGAACAAAGGCTAGAGCCTGCATTCTCTGTGGAAAAAAATAAGTAATGCTGGTATGTCCTGACAGTGAGGAGATTAACTAGTCATCTTATTACTAATCAATGGCTGCATACTTAAAACTCATGGGTGAGAACACGTTTGGGAAGAGAAGTGGTTAATGTTCAGTTCAGTCGCTCAGTCGTGTCTGACTCTTTGTGATCCCACGAATTGCAGCACGCCAGGCCTCCCTGTCCATCACCGACTCCCAGAGTTCACTCAGACTCATGTCCATCGAGTCAGTGATGCCATCCAGCCATCTCATCCTCTGTTGTCCCCTTTTCCTCCTGCCCCAAATCCTCCCAGCATCAGAGTCTTTTCCAATGAGTCAACTCTTCGCATGAGGTGGCCAAAGTACTGGAGTTTCAGCTTTAGCATCATTCCTTCCAAAGAAATCCCAGGGCTGATCTCCTTCAGAATGGACTGGTTGGAACTCCTTGCAGTCCAAGGGACTCTCAAGAGTCTTCTCCAACACCACAGTTCAATAGCATCAGTTCTTCAGTGCTCAGCTTTCTTGACAGTCCAACTCTCACATCCATACATGACTACTGGAAAAACCATAGCCTTGACTAGACAGACCTTTGTTGGCAAAGTAATCTCTCTGCTTTTGAATATGCTATCTAGGTTGGTCATACTTTCCTTCCAAGGAGTAAGTGTCATTTAATTTCATGGCTGCAGTCACCATCTGCAGTGATTTTGGAGCCCCCCAAAATAAAGTCTGACACTGTTTCCACTGTTTCCCCATCTATTTCCCATGAAGTGATGGGGCCAGATGCCATGATCTTCGTTTTCTGAATGTTGAGCTTTAAGCCAGCCTTTTCACTCTCCTATTTCACTTTCATCAAGAGGCTTTTTAGTTCCTCTTCACTTTCTGCCATAAGAGTGGTATCATCTGCATATCTGAGGTGACCGATATTTCTCCCGGCAATCTTGATTCCAGCTTGTGTTTCTTCCAGCCCAGCATTTCTCATGATGTATTCTGCATATAAGTTAAATAAGCAGGGTGACAATATACAGCCTTTGACGTACTCCTTTTCCTATTTGGAACCAGTCTGTTGTTCCATGTCGAGTTCTAACTGTTGCTTCCTGACCTGCATATAGGTTTCTCAAGAGGTAGGTCAGGTGGTCTGGTATTCCCATCTCTTTCAGAATTTTCCACAATTTATTGTGATCCACGCAGTCAAAGGCTTTGGCATCATAGTCAGTAAAGCAGAAATAGATGTTTTTCTGGAACTCTCTTGCTTTTTCCATGATCCAGCGGCTGTTGGCAATCTGACTTAATGTGGTTAATGTCAGTTGACTTTAATCTCTTATTCCCAAACGAGTAGGAAGGCAGTTGTGATGACTTTAAAACATGCCCCTAAATATCTTTGACATTTTCCTCCTCATGAGGTGGGATCCAGGTTCTCTCCCCTTGAGTTTGCACTCTACAATTGCTTTACCAAACTAAGTACTGCTGCTTCAATTTTTGGGCTCAGGTTTTAAGAAACGCGCAGCTTCCACATCATGTCTTTTGGAATGTTCACTCTTAGAGTCCAACTGCTATCCTGGGAGGAAGCCCAGACAACACGGAGAGGCCACAAGTAGATATTGTATCAACAGACCCAGCTGAGGTCCCAGCCAGTAGCCAGGGTCACTTGCCACATGCATGAGCCACAGAGACCCTCTGCCTGCAGCCACAAGAGGGAACCACGTCAGAACTGCCCAGTAAGGACTTCCCTGGCGGGTACAGTGGGTAAGAATCTGTCTGCTGATACAGGGGACGCAGGTTCGATCCCTGGTCCAGGAAGAGTCCCCATACTGTCGAGCAACTAGAGCATGCAAGCCACAACCACTGAGTCTGCATCCCTAGAGCCTGTGCTCCACCACGAGAGAGGCCACTGCAATGAGAAGTGCGTTCACCATGGTGAAGAGTAGCCCCCACCTGCCGCAACTAGAGAAAGTACACGTACAGCAATGAAGACCTAGCACAACCAAAAAATAATTTAAAAAAGCAAACAATTGACCAGTTCAGCCCAGGCACCCCCAGAACCATCAAAGACAATAATAAAGTGATCGTCATTTTAAGCTGCCAATTTTGGGGATTGCATAGGAATAAATAACTGAACAGAGGTAATTCATGTCTGAATAATCCTGAAAGGTTACTGAGAAGAGTCAGAATTAGGGAGCAGCTGAGCAAAGGGAAGTAGAAACAAACTACATACGGATCCCAGGAGCTAGAGAGCTCTGAAGTGCAGACACACGTACTCACTGCACAGATCCCTGGCATTCCAGGCCTGAGAGGCGAGACTGGCCTTCACAACCGCGCAGACTAGCTGGCCCCAAAGGAAAAGTGACTCGTCCAGTTTACACCACACACATCTGGCAGAAAACAATCTAAGGTCTTCACATCAACTAACAGTCACTATACAAGGCTGCCAACTTTTGTAACTGGGTTCAAGCCACTAATTTCTTAGGCTGTTAGATAGGAAACAAACATAATAGCAACATTTACTGAGAGTGTGGTAAGCACTTTACTATACATCTCATTCAATCCTGTCCATAGCCTTATGAAGCAGGTCCTACTGTTACTATCCCCATTTTATAGATGAGGAAACTGAGGTTGGAAGGGTGAAATAGCCTATTCAAAGTCATCCAGCTAAAAAGGGGAGAACAAGGATTTGAACTCAGGTCTTTTGTTCCTACCATCATGCACAATATCCTTACTCACTAGAGGATATTAGCAATAGCACTTAACATTTATTGCATGCTTGTGTGTGTGATCAGTCACTCAGTCATTCATGTCTGACTCTTTGCTTACTACAAGCCAAGCATTGTTCTAAATGCTTTATATGTATTATTTCTCACAATAACCCTAAGTACTTTAGATGTATTAACTCATTTAATTCTCCCAACAACCTGAGAAGTAGGCATGATTATTATGTTCCATTTTACACTTATGCCCAAGATCCCGGGGCTAGTAAGTGGTGTGATCAGGATTTGAAGCTAGGAAGTCTAGCCCTAGAGCCGGTGCTCTGTAATGCAAAGCCTCCAAACACACAATCTGATGGAGACAATCTATTTTTCAAAAAATGCTAAGTTCTTGCCATACGACCCAGCAATCCCACTGCTGGGCATACACACCGAGAATACCAGAATTGAAAGAGACACGTGTACCCCAATGTTCATCGCAGCACTCTTTATAATAGCCAGGTCATGGAAGCAACCTAGATGTCCATCAGCAGATGAATGGATAAGAAAGCTGTGGTACATATACACAATGGAGTATTACTCAGCCATTAAAAAGAATACATTTGAATCAGTTCTAATGAGGTGGATGAAACTGGAGCCTATTATACAGAGTGAAGTAAGCCAGAAAGAAAAACACCAATACAGTATACTAATACATATATATGTAATTTAGAAAGATGGTAACGATAACCCTGTATGCGTTGAAAGAGACATGTGTACCCCAATGTTCATCGCAGCACTGTTTATAATAGCCAGGACATGGAAGCAACCTAGATGTCCATCAGCAGATGAATGGATAAGAAAGCTGTGGTACATATACACAATGGAGTATTACTCAGCCATTAAAAAGAATACATTTGAATCAGTTCTAATGAGGTGGATGAAACTGGAGCCTATTATACAGAGTGAAGTAAGCCAGAAAGAAAAACACCAATACAGTATACTAATACATATATATGTAATTTAGAAAGATGGTAACGATAACCCTGTATGCGAGACAGCAAAAGAGACACAGATGTAATAGAACAGTCTTTTGGACTCCGTGGGAGAGGGCGAGGGTGGGATGATTTGGGAGAATGGCATTGAAACATATATATTATCATATGTGAAACGAATCACCAGTCCAGGTTCGATGCAGGATACAGAATGCTCGGGGCTGGTGCACTGGGATGACCCAGAGGGATGGTATGGGGAGGGGGGTGGGAGAGGGGGTCAGGATAGGGAAGACGTGTACACCCGTGGCGGATTCATGTTGATGTATGGCAAAACCAATACAATATTATAAAGTAATTAGCCTCCAATTAAAATAAATAAATTTATATTTTAAAAAAATGCTAAGTTCTTGATTCCATTTAACATATACTGAAATTTTTCCCTGTACCTATGGGAATAGGCCAATGAAAGCAATAGATAACTATCACCTACGTTTAAGTCACATGTGAGCAATTTTATACAGTTCAATGTAACAGAAGCATAGGAGTGAGTAGTCTCACAGGAAGAGGCCATAGAGCATGAGTGCTTCAGACAGGAGAATCCCAGGGAACTCTGACAGTTTCTGCCTAACTTGCTGTGTGACCTCAGTAAGTCACTTACCCTCTCTGGGCCTTACTGTCACCTGTATTTGCTTCAACTTGGACATACACAGCTGCTTCTAATCATTATGTGTTTGTATTCTGGATAAAGCTGTTCACAATTCTGTCACCCCCTTTAAGACTTCCCATTCTAGACAAACTACCTGGGACCCCCTTAAAGGTTCATGCCAGTAGGCAAAACTAAGGACGCAGCAAAAGGATCAGTGGTCAGCAGAGGTGAGGGGAAGGGAAGAAGGAGTCGGGGAGTACAGTGGATTTTAGGGCAGTTGCCCTATTCTGTAGGGCACTATTGCAGTGGACTCACAGAACGCGCACCAAGAGCGGATCGTCATGTAAACTGTGGGCTTCGGGTGTTAATGACGCGTCAGTGCCAGCTCACGATTGTAACATGTGCCCTACCGTGGAGAGGAATGACAGCGGTGGCGAAGACTGCCTGTGGGAAAAACAGGGAGTATGCCGGGGCTCTCTGCACTTTACACTGGGGGTTTGCCTGGGAACGTATATCTGCTCTCAAACATAAAGCCTACCGCAAAACTCGCAGTTAGCATCCTCTCTGTAGAAGAGAGCCCAGGTGCTGAGCATGCCCTTGACGGTCTTCAAGGAAGGGGAGGAGGCAGATAAAGAAGACAGATGCCTGTTGCACCCTTCTTTATGCTAGGTCTGGTGCTGGGGCTCTGTAGCTTCTGTAAGACTCCTAGCAACCTGTGGGCACGGCAGCCCTTCCTGTTCCCAGTCATCCTTGTCAGAGAAGACATCCCAGCCCAGGACCCCAGACCGAAGGCGGGGGAGCAGCGGCTCTGTGCCTCTGAACCCCAGACTTCGTCCCTGGACCTCCTTACCCCACCCCTCAGTTTCAGCCTCTGAGCCAGAGCCCCCCGTTCACAAGACCACACAGTAAAGGCATACGAACGGGCGAGGGCCCATTTGCTGTTTGAGAACCTGTGCAGCTCGATCTGTGGCTCTATCAATCACAGGAATGACACCTAATTTCCCGTCAGGATACACCCCGCTTTCCAAGCCACTCTCGCCTGAGGGCTGAGAGCCCAACAGAAGCGCTTGTTAATCTGGGCGACTCGGGGAAGACACTGAGAGGTGGCCGGACCCCTTCTTGCCACACTTACCTCTGCTAAATGAAAAAAATTAGAGAGATAAATACACAGCCCCTGAGATGCTCAGCATGGGGCTCTGTCAGCTGTCTGTTTCCCAAGAAGTTCAGGGAAGAGATGAGGATTATACGATCCTCAGGCAGAGAGCGATTTTTCTCGCCAGTTCACTCTATGTTTTAGCTCTCATCCATCTCAGGTAGAAGATGAAGTGCTGGGTTTTAAAGCATTAAAAGTAACAGCGAGCACTGTTGAGCACTACTACACATTAGACACAGTGCTCAGTGTTTGGCGTGAGGAGTCATGACTCGGGTACTTCCATCACTCCCATTATACAGAGGATGAGACTGAGGCCCCAGGGACTCTGTGTTCCTTGCCTGTGTCACATAGCCAGTATTTGGCAGAGCAAACTTCACACTTGGTGGGGGTAGATTAGTGGCTAAGTTGTGTTTGACTTTTGCAACCCCATTGACTGGAGACTGCCAGGCTCCTCTGTCCATGGAATTCTCCAGGCAAGAATACTGGAGTGGGTAGCCATTTCCTTCTCCAGATCTTCCCGACCCAGGGATCGAACCCAGGTCTCCTGCATTGCTGGCAGATTGTTTACCACCTGAGCTACGAGAGAAGCTCAAAATTCACGCTTAAATGTGTCAAACCCCAAAGCCTAAATGTTTTACCACCGTGAGCTAATTTAATCCTGCGAGCTCAGTCTTTGAGTTACACGAGAAATCACTATAGCATTATAATAACGTTCCTTTCTTTCCTTAGGCAGTTTCAGCCTGGTTTCTATTTCCTACCGGTGAAAGAGCTATGAATGTGACAAGTATAAATATTCTGTGTCGCTGTGTCGAAACAGTGTCATGGGAAGCGTGGGTCTGTTTTTCATCCCCTCTCTCTTGCTTATCTTGTAAAATACTTTCATCATTCATTTATTTAAAAGTTCTAATTCATGAAAAAGCAAAAAAAAGAATCGAAAACATTAAAAATAAACACTCTGTGTGTTAGCCTGGCACACAGGGCCTTGCACACAGTGATAACTGTGCAATCTCTTCAACACCACACCCTGCTCCTGCAGTCTTCCTCAGCCCTGCACACCAGCTCTGTTAGCCACCTGTCATGAACCGGACAGGCAACAGACTCTGATGCCATTGTGCCTTGCTCCCTCAGCCTATAATGTCTTTCCTCCATTCTACCTTTAAAGAAAGCATTCTCATTCGTTAAGACCCACTACGATGGGGATCTTCTCTGAAAACTCTCTTCTGATTTCCCAACAGAACTCAAGGCCCCCATGGCACCTTGGACGGTACATCCGTTGATGAACTACAAGATTTCATCTGTTTGCATGTCTGTTGTCTCCACTGAACTGTGAGTTTGTTGCCTTATTTTATCATAAGCTCCTTGCACAAGGCCTGGCCCAAAGAAGGTACTCCATAAATGTCTGTGATAGAATAAGCGTTGCATGAATGACTGGTAAATGCTGAGGACTGGAAGACTGGGAGCTCTTCTCATGTCTGATCTGTGTTATCCTCATCGACCTGCCCAGTCATCAGGGATATAGACTGTGCTCACAGCGTTCCAAACTATCTCCAGACCATTTGTCCCGCCTGTCACTGAGCTGATAGCAATTGTGAAAGTGATGAATAGCAGACCAATTATGAGCAATAGGAGACATCAGCTATAACTCCTGGGAGAAGACTCAGCCATATCAGTAGCCTCATCCATCTAATCGTGAGTCATCTTCCCAAGGCATCTTGCCCTGTGACCTTGAACTGCCAGGGCTTCTCAGTCCCACACAAATCCGAGTTCTCTAGCGGACCGCTCCTCCTCTCAGCCTGCCTCCTCCAAGGCGTTGCTCCTGGCCCGCTCCGTCCTGGAAGGGGAAACCTGGATGGAACTCACACACTTTTCCTAAGGGAAGCCTTTAGCCAGCGAACCCAGCCACACCCAACAGGCCAGACCTGCCTGGGCCTGCTGTCCTTTGACAGATAGCAACTCCTCTCCCCTCTGGTGAGGCCATCTGGAGCTGGGAGGAGGGTGGGAAGGTTTTGAGAGGAGGATTTGTCCAAGACTGTGGCGTTTCTGTTGCTAAATGCTAGCTTCAGCTCGTGGTGAGTTCCTGAGTAAAGAACTGTGCAATTTCCCTTCTGCGGTCACTGGTGACTTCACTTTTCCAGTACACCCATCTTCCCTCAGGAGGCGTCTGAGGAAGGCAGCCTCCCCAGCAGCTGGGGCCCCCGTGGCTGGGCCTGTGGGTGGGGGCAGGGAGAGAAATGTCAGGGGGTAGGAGGGGACGTGCTTCGTCTGGACCCACACCGACTTTATCTTTGCCTTGGAGAGGGCGCCTTGGAAATCTGGCTAAGGAAATTATGAAAAGGGAGATTTCTACCCAGTTCACTGGGCCATATTTCCACCCTGATCAGTTGGACTGTGAGAAGCCTTGATCCCTTAATTCAGCAAAGGACGCTACATATGCTGGAGAAATAGCAGAGCATGGAGGATAAGAGTACGATCTTTGGAATCAAATCCCTGGGTTCAAGTCTTAGTGTCATCATTGAGCAAACTCAATAGATGTGACTTCACTTCTCTCTGCTTCATTCCCACGTGTGTAAAATGGGGCTGTATTGACACCTACACCTCAATAAAGAATGGCATAAAAATCCTTTATAAAGTGCCTAAAATAATGCCAGAACCACCTATATGTCCGCACATACACATGTATTTGATAATTATAGAGTACTGACAAGCTCTAAACCTGGATATTCTCCAAATGGAAGATAATTATGATGAATTATTATTCTTATTTACGAACATAGTACCATTGTTATTCATAATTATTTACAGGCAACAGTGACTCTAGGCACATCTCTGCTCAGAATTATTTTTATTCTTTTTAGTACTTTTTCCAGTGGAGAAAAAAACATGTCATTAGAACCAACTATCAGAGACAGTAAGATGACCTCTGTCTTTGGGAAAGCAGGCCTGTCCTAGTCTCTGTGAACTGACTACTGTTTTGGTTTTTCAATCAGCAGAAGCTGGAGGGTAAGATGATTACAGTTGTCATGCACCTACCCTGTGTTAGATGCTGTATCAGAAGCAAGAGTTGAAGGAGGAGAGAGAAGGAAAAAACAATGAGAAAGGGGATAAAGAGGAAGAAGACAAAGGAAGGGGGAGAAGATGCAATTAACACGCATCAAGTTTCTACTCACCCTAGGCATCACTAAGGGCTCTGCGTATATAATCATGTTCAACCTAACAACAATTCTGTGAGTTACATACTGTTACCCTCCTCACTGAGATTCTCACCAATTATTAAGTTACTGCTCCCCAGTATGCAGGAAAAGAAGAATGTAAGCCTAGGTCATCTGATTCTTAGACTGCCCATATTCACATATGTCATCCAATGTAATATCCAGAACCAGCCTAGGCAGCAAATCTTATCATTCCCATCTGACTGGAGAGAAAATGCAGTTCAGGTAGGCTAAGCTACCTGTTCACTAGCATCCCGTGTGCATATGTGTTAGTTGCTAAGTCGTGTCCGACTCTTTGTGACCCACAGACTGCAGCCCACCTGGCTCTTCTGTTCGTGGGATTCTCCAGGCAAGAATACTGGAGTGGGTAACCATTTCCTTCTCCAGGAGATCTTCCCAACTCAGGGGTCGAACCCAGGTCTCCTCCACTGCAGGTGGATTCTTTATGGTTTGAGCTACCAGGGAGCCCTTTTAAAAGTGTCCATGGAGTTGGCAACATCCAACAGGTAAGCATAAACATGGAATTCAAATCTAGATCTGATGGACTCCAAACCATGGGAAAACAACTCATAAAACACCTAAAGTTTCAAAATCTCACTAATAAGTCTTTACTCTGAATGTTACATTAATGCCTTACTGAAAAAAAAAAATCTATATAGATAAATATAAGTAAAGATCTATACCTGTACAATATAACTACCTTAGACATATAGCCTTCATCCCTATTTCTTCCAGTCCCACTCAAAATGGGACCCGCACGCTTGAGAAACGGTAACTGTGAGGCCCCAGGGACAGACGGACGGACAGACAGCCTCACCAATGTGTGAGCCCCGCCCTCAGGAACCACCGTGCTTCCACTTCCTGGCATTCCCTCTGAGTTTCTGAAGGGAAGCCATAATTTCTGGAAAGGATTCAGGTTGGGCAGTCTCAAGTTAAAGGAACCAAGCCCATGCTCTTTTAAGAATGAATCAATGTTTCTAAAGCAATGTTGAGATGAGGGTGTTGGAGTGAGTAAACAGACACCAACTTCAAGTAGATGGTATAACCAAAGTCAGCTTCCAAAGGGCTGAGAAGTGACTGAAAGGTAAGAATGGAACAGTTTGTTTTACCATCAAGGAAAGGTGAGGAAAAAGATAGTGACGGGAGGGGACTCGAGATGCCAAGAAAGGCCACTGATGACAGAACAGGCTTGCCCATGTCCAAGAACAGAGAAAGGAGCCACAGATGCCGTCGTCTCTATTGCTTACATGTTGAGACCACAGGCTATGGGACCACACAGACACGACTTCAAAATTCTGGTTCCGTAACTACTGGCTGTGTGACACTGATAAGGGACTTTCCCTCTGAGCCCCTGTTTCCTTTAATGAGCCAAAAATTATGTTTTGAATACTATGAGCATGACAGTAAAGATAGCAGCTATTGTGACTCAGGGCAGAGCCAAACGTCTGGAAGCAAGAAACTTGGATGCTACCCTTAATTCTGCAGGCAAGCAGAGCAGTCTGTGTGTGTTCTGACTTCTTTCTTCACCACACACATCAAGGAGGATATAGGCATACTGGAGTTCTTTCAGAGGTGAATACTCAGAACGGCTAGGCTGAGTCTGAGATGAGAAGCAGACTCATGTGATGAAAAGCAACCGAAGGAACCAAGGGTGACTACCAGAAGAGAGTCCAAAGATATCACCAGACACCTGAAACACTCGCTTAGAGCCAACAGAGAGGATAGACTTTTACTGAGCTGCTTTCTATGAGCCAAACATTGCTGCTAAGCATCTTACATGGATCATTTCAGTTAATCTGTGAAACAACTCTATATGGTAGACATTATTAATCCCATTTTCCTCATGAGAAAAAAAAAAAAAGAAGCTTGAAAACTTAAGTAATGTGTTCAAAGGCATAGAGAAATTTTGTAGCAAAGCTGGTATTTGAATCTTCATCTCTCTGATTCCATATGTTCTGTCTGGTAACTCAAGAGATAAGTCTGTCTTGGTATAGTGCTGATAGATGGGACTGGAAACAACACAGACAAGGCATGCACAAGGAAATATTTTGACTGGATATAAAGAAGGATGCCCTAGTAGTGAGAGATCAGGCTGCTTAGGGCTCCCTGAGCAAGTTCTTCCTGGCAGTATCCAACAGGAAATGGGAGAAAAGAATCAAGCCACAGACTGGGGCTGGACTAGATGCCTGCAGAATCTCTTCCACTTCTGAGTGTGTCTACTCTTTCATCCTCACAGACACTGTAATATAACCATAAAACATGGAGGGGGACAAACAGGGGAAGAACAGGAAGGTAGGGGAAGTAAGACTAGTCAGAGCTTGTCTATACTCAGCACTTACTATGCACCAGGTGCAAGGCTAAGCATGTTAGACGCCCATCTCATTTAATACAATAACCTCAGAAATTATTCATCATTATTATTAACCTGACATCACAGCTGAGGTGACTAAGGCTCAGAATCCCTTGCCAAAAGTCATGCAAAGAAAGGGAAGAGTCAGGACTTGGTTCCAGAAATGACCAGCATCAAAGACAAATATCAAGCTATTTTATTACATCACTGTGGTCTACAATTCTACCAATACTGGTTGTGGTGAATTGCAAAAAAAAAAAAAAATCAAGCCTGGTTGAGCCTCTACACCTAACTACCTATTTACAAGAAATGGAGGGACAGAAAGTGAAAGTGAAGGTCACTCAGCCGTGTCCTACTCTTTGCAACTCCACAGACTATACAGTCCATGGAATTCTCCAGGCCGGAATACTGGAGTGGGTAGAGGAACATGCTAAATAATACTGTGAAGCTGCAATGAGCAAAATCCCCATTTTCCTCCATAAAGTATCACAAGGAATAAAAAGATTTGTAGGAAGAAGCCAGTAGACTAGAAGAGGTTTAATTGTCAGCCAATCATAATGTCTGGATCTTACTTGTTTCTCAGTTTGAATTAACTGATACTGAAAATATAAGAAAATCTGGTAAAAATGAAAAATGACTATATATTTGATGGTGCGGAAGAATTGTTAGCTTGGAAAGCAAGGCGAGAGTAGTGATATTTTTTGAGTCCTTATATTTTAGAAATATGAGCTTTGTCATTTATATATCAAATTATATTGTGTTTGAGGTTAGAGAGCTGGTGATGCAGGGTTGGAATAAGCCGATTATTACTGAACCTTAAACATGACAGATACACAGAGATTCATGATACTAGTCACTTTACCTTCGTGTACGTTATAATTCTCTAAACTAAAATGGTTTGGAGTTTGGTAGCAGAAAATCCAGGAATTTGGCAATGCCCTTCCCCCGCATTGGAAAATGTGGAGATGAATCTAAAACGGAAAGGAAACACGTAGTGCAAGAAGACACTAATACCTTGAGGGTTTCCCCTCTTCCCAGGACTTAATGGTATGGCTGGGACTCTTCTGCTCAGAGACACAAGGAATGACGGGACTCTGCTGACCAGATCACCTGCCTGTGTGATGTTATAAACGCATGATGCTTTCAACTGCACCTGCCTGATGAATGAGGAGGCACATTTGGAATGACTTTTTTTTTTTTCTTCTAAGATTAGAGAGAAATGGACAGAGAGAGTTGAACTGCCGGTGAATTCTCTCTGTGCCCTTATGACGGAAGTTGCCTAATGACCCAAGAAGAACCCCCTGTGAACAGGGATAAGCTCCAGTAGGGATGGGGCCTCTGCTTGCTCCATTTCTGGAAGCCCAGTACGTCCCTGGCTGCTGTGACTGACACCCTCAGAAAAACGAGGACTGTGTGATGGATGAAGGTGGTGGGACAGCTGGGAAAGGATTCCAACCCCAGCTCTGACCTCTGCCAGTCCTGGGGGCTTCAGAGGGTGGTACCCACTCTCTGTGAGCCTCAGTTTTCTTACCTGTAAACTGAAGATAAACACTGCTACCTTTATAGGACTATTGCAAGAATTAAGGGAGTTAGTCCATGTGAAAGCACCACTGAAGCATGTCTGTGCAAGTTGGTCATTCATTTTTTACACTTATTTATCCTCATTATTTATTGAACTTTACTATGAAAGTGAAAGAGGAGAGTGAACAAGTTGGCTTAAAGCTCAACATTCAGAAAACGAAGATCATGGCATCTGGTCCCATCACTTCATGGGAAATAGATGGGGAAACAGTGGAAACAGTGTCAGACTTTATTTTTTGGGCCTCAAAAATCACTGCAGATGGTGACTGCAGCCATGAAATTAAAAGACGCTTACTCCTTGGAAGGAAAGTTATGACCAACCTAGACAGCATATTCAAAAGCAGAGACATTACTTTGCCAACAAAGGTCCGTCTAGTCAAGGCTATGGTTTTTCCTGTGGTCATGTATGGATGTGAGAGTTGGACTGTGAAGAAACCTGAGCGCCGAAGAATTGATGCTTTTGAACTGTGGTGTTGAAGAAGACTCTTGAGAGTCCCTTGAACTGCAAGGAGATCCAACCAGTCCATTCTGAAGGAGATCAACCCTGGGATTTCTTTGGAAGGAATGATGCTGAAGCTGAAGCTCCAGTACTTTGGCCACCTCATGCGAAGAGTTGACTCATTGGAAAAGACTCTGATGCTGGGAGGGATTGGGGGCAGGAGGAGAAAGGGACGACAGAGGATGAGATGACTGGATGGCATCACCGACTCGATGGACGTGAGTCTGAGTGAACTCTGGGAGTTGGTGATGGACAGGGAGGCCTGGCGTGCTGCAATTCATGGGGTCGCAAAGAGTTGGACACGACTGAGCGACTGAACTGAACTGAACTATGAGTCAGATGCTATAGCAGAAGCTATGGGTGCAATGCTGAGCAAAAGTTTGTCTAGACCCTTGTCTTGTAGAGTTTATCTCCTACTGTATGCTGCTGCTGCTGCTACTGCTGCTAAGTCACTTCAGTCGTGTCCGACTCTGTGCGACCCCATAGATGGCAGCCCACCAGGCTCCTCCGTCCCTGGGACTCTCCAGGCAAGAACACTGGAGTGGGTTGCCATTTCCTTCTCCAATGCATGAAAGGGAAAAGTGAAAGTAAAGTCGCTCAGTCGTTTCTGACTTTTAGCAACCCCATGGTCTGCAGCCCTCCAAGGCTCCTCCGTCCACAGGATTTTCCAGGCAAGAGTACTGGAGTGGGGTGCCATTGCCTTCTCCGCTCCTACTGTATAGGAAAATATTTTGACTCAGTATCAGAATGGCTGTTACAGAAATCAGGGAAACAGAATGCTTAGGAGTCCCTGAGCAAGCTGTTACTGGGAATGCGCCAATGCAGGCCCTGTGACATTTGTGAGATGCAGTTTACCTGTTCTTCCCTCTGCAGCGGCACTGCTATCATCATAAAATAATAAAAGGCAGAGGGGGAGACATTAGTCAAATAACTAGACAACATGCATCAGAGCATAGTGAGAAACTGTGATAACTATGATGAAAGAGAAAAAAGATTCAAGAAAGTAAGTAAACAAAGAAACACACAGGGGATCTCATCACATCTAGAAGCCTCGGCAATGTGGTGGGTGAAACAATTAACTCAGTGGAAAGAAGAAAGGAGCAGAGGGTAAAACAAACTCCAAGTAGAGGGAAGAGTGTCTGTGGAAGCCACAGAAAGTGGAGGACCACTGACAAGCACAGAAGGAAGAGGGGTACAGGAAAAAAGGAGGTGTAAGAAGTTGGAGGGGCCAATCCGAGCAGCCCCTTGGAGGCCACAGTAAGCACCTTGGTCTGGATCCTGAGAGCACCTGGAAGCCAGTTAAGGGTTTTCATTGGAAAAGTGATGGAAGCAAGTCTTAACTTGGAAACTATCAGTCAGGCTACCAGGAAGAAAATAAATTAGAGGGGTCAAGGGTCACTATTAGTCGACTATTACAACCATCCAGCCAAGACTTGGACCAACGTGGCTAAGAGTGGTCATATTTGAGAAATTCCTAAGAAGAAAAACCTACAGGATTTGTTAACGAGCTGTAGTTTGAGGGAGATGAGCACAGATGAAGGACAGAGAATTACAAGGATGTCTCACTGGTCTCCAGACTGCAAGAACCAAATGGAAATCAAAGGATGCCACCAAAAGAAAGGCAGAGTCATTTATGGCAAAAATGGTATCTGCAATAGTTACCAGTGAGGAGAAACCACTGTATTTCCATTGGATGGGGTTGGGGGGGCAGTCAGTACTGGAGTGAACGGGGCTGAATCGGTGTTGACAGCAGAGGTAATCTATTCTTTCAAACATCTTGGCCACTGAGTGAAAGAAATGAAGACACAGTAGCAGGAGGAGGCAATGTAAGGCAATGATAGTGTCCGTAGTAGACATTAGACTTCGTATTTTACACTTCATTAAAATGTACAAGGGAAGTAGCTAAGAGAGTATAGCAAAATGAGAAAAAGCAGAAGTGCTCAGATCAAACCTTGACTGTACCAGTTCTTATTTACAGTATTGTGGGACAAGTGATGTAACTTCTATGCCTCAGTTTTCCCAAGGGGGAAAGGAAGATAATAACATTACTCAACCTGTGGGGTTGATGAGAGGGTTCAGTGAAGGGAGTCCATAAAGTGAGCAGGCCTTGCACAGTTGAAGTGCTCAGTAAATAGTTGTACTTAAACATACCAGGAAAAGGCATTCTTCAATTTTCCTTTTTTCCTACCTTTGCTAACTGAATTCAATGTCCCATGGAGGAAAAAAACAAAAACAAAAACAGCTCTATACCCCCTGCGACGCCAAAATGCTTGCCTCTGCTAAGTCTGCACACGGTGCATATTTACAGAGTCTTGTCGTTTTCTGGTCTCATGAAACAGCTATGTTTTCCAGTTTTGCAAGGAGGCAAGCCAAGCATTAAGTTCCTCTTTTGTAATTGACCATGAGTGTGTTGAGTAATATGTGGATTATATCCCCCTCTTCTCTTTGATCTTCCTTCTTGCCAAGAACTGCCTGACAGCCTGGTTCCTGGCCAGTTCACCTCCTTATAATGCACCGATGGAGAGGAAGTGGCCCACAATAGCAGAGGAGATTTACTCCAGATTAGAAGTACTTGACTTTCTTAATCCCTAAGCAAGGAATTCCCTGAAGAATTTCAAAATGAGAACGCCAAGGAACCATGGTTTGGAGTAGTGGTTCTCAAGTTCGGCATGCAACAGAATCACGTGGGAAACTTGTAAAAATGAAAATTCTCCAGCCTCACTCCTCTAGAGAAACAGAATCAGGAAGAGGAAGCCAGGAACCTGCATGAAAAAAAAACCAAAAAAACGCTTCCCCCATCTTCAATCTAAGCGACCCTGACTGACTTTGTGATATTTTCAGAGCCAAGTCTCCACACTCCACTAGGCACTCCTGACCTCTTATTCTGCTTTATTTCCCCTTCTCTTTGCCTTTTAATATACTAGATTATTTACTATTCTGATTGCTTCTGTCTCCCACATACACTCCAGGAAAAATGTAAGTCTCCAAATGGCTGTCATATATGCCTGCTTTGCTCCTTAACGTGTCCCAAAAGCCCAGAACAGTGTCTGCCCCATAAGAGACCCTTAATAAATATTTGTTAAAATCATTTGAACTGAGTCACCATCCTCCCAGACATCTCATATGCAGACTCACTGTGGCCACCCCAACTAACTAGTCCTCTTATCACGGTGTTCTGCAACATCTGAGTCAAAAATAGTTAGGAACTTTGCTGATGCCATATACCTTTTCCCCCGGGGGGTGGGGGAGAATACAGTAATATATAATTCTGCACAAACTTTCTGAGGATGGAGATTCGACAATCATTTAAGATCAGTGATCTGCAGACCCCAAATTAATAAACCTGGACACAAAACCAGTACTGGTCCTTGCAATTCAACCTTTACCTGTTACTGATGTAGTTATTATCCTAAATTTCACATCCAGTTATGTCTTTCCCTTGACCCCAAATCTTGAAGATTTCCATATAGTTCATGTGGTACCCAAATCCCTCAGCCCAGAATTCAAAGTTTCCACAAAGCCAGTCTTCTGCGCATCACTTCTCCAGTTATCGCTCCCCAGTTGTAAGAATGACTGACTGAACACACACAGTTTGGACACAGACTTCCTGGGTCAGGGTCACTTGCTATGTTATGTTAGATACATTATTTATTGAGTCCTCAGATATTTTTTAATGTGTGGAACGGGCATGCTAGTGCACACTTCAAATGTGCCAAAGGAAAGAGAGAACACATATGAATACACACGGAGCACTTTTAAAACGCCAGGCATATAGTTGGCACTCAATACTTGCTGGGTTTTACTCTTCTACGTGTTTGGGACATAGTATCGGACGTAACTTTCTTTCCTCTTCTTTTCCAACCCAGCTTAGTCTAGACTGAGGTTTGTAGAAGTTTTTGCAAAGGACTAGAGTGAATATTTTGGGCGTGGTGTGTCCTACCATCTCCTGGGGTCACCCGAGCCGTCGTGGCTGGAAAGCAGACGTAGATGATATGGAGAGATGAGTGTGGCTATGTTTCACAAACTGTCTTTATAAAAACACGTAGCCTCTGGGATTTTACCCACAGATCAGAAACTGGCCCAGGTGAGCTTCAGAATCTCAGAGACTCAGTTTCAAGTTTCTCTGAGCCTCAGTGTCCTCATCTATTAAACTGGGATGGTGAGAATATTTCCCTCAGAAGTTCTTGGACAACTGAATGAGGTAAAACACAGAGAGCCCTTGGCAGAGTTTTTGGCGTATAATCTAAAAACATCGGGTACATAGGACTATCTCCAGCATCAACAGACTAGTCTCAAACTATATCCACCAACCGCCCACATCCACCTTCCCTGCAGCAAGAACCTCTTCCAGATTTACTGCTCCAGAGATTCTTCCTTCCTCTTTTCTAACACTGTTGGAATGTCTGTTGTGTTGTTTGAAAGTAAATCATGCGTTAATGTGGCATATGCAAGCAATTACAGTTTCTTAAGTGACGTGGCTCTTGTGCCTCATCCGCTAGACTGTGAGCTCCTTGAAGGCACAGTCTGGGTCTTATTTCCCCTTGCATTAGCTCTCCTAACACAGTATCTACAGACGCCCAGCGTGAGGTGCTGGCAGAGTGGCAATGCTGGCCTTGTTAACGGTAGTGGTCCCCGCAGTGGGTATGGTTGTGGTAATAATGGTGGGGGGGGGGGGTGGATCCTGGCTGTTAATTTCTTTTCAAAGAGTGGTCATTTGGAATTTTTCTTCTCGGTTTGAGCCAAGAAGTGTAAATTGGGTAAACAAGTCTTTCTGGCAGAGAGAAAGGATCTGCTAGAAGGTTAGAAAACCACAACAAGACCAAAATTACACATGGCTCTTCCTAGGGCAGCATGGAAAAGAAAGAAAGCAAATTACATTATTGGAATTCAGGGGACCCAAGCACTAGGAAAAAAATAATCATCCAGAGATACAGAGTATTTTATAGTCTTCCAAACACCAGCGAACATTCTCTTAATTTTTCTATATGATCTCTGCACAGAAAGTTACCACCCATTTCACAGATGATGACTCTGTGAAACAAAAGACCTCTCCGGAGTCAGAAGCCATGGCTGACCACTTTGAATTCAAAGTTGGCTGTGTGCCCTACAGCAAGTCATTCCTGTCTCTAGGTCTCAGTTGTACTCTTGTAAAATAAAGAGTATATGATTTTAATACCCATCTCTACTCATAAATGCTGGGTCATTGGGATGGAGTGCAAATATAAGAATCTTTCCCTGCCCAATGTTAACTTAAGGAGTACAAGTGGTAATATCTTTGGGTGGAAAATAAGTTGCAGGTTACAAGGTGCCTCTTCCAACCTCAAAATACATCCCTTATTTTCAGGGGAGCATCTAGATCTGACCCTGGATCTGCCACAGGGGCCTATGGATAAATTAGCTCATACTTTTCATCCTACAGATCCAGAGACCAGGAGACAGTGTCTGTCACTCAGTCCTGTCCGAATCTCTGTGACCTCATGGACTGTAGCCCATCAGGCTCCTCTGTCCACGCGCTTCTCTGGACAAGAATACTGGAGTGGGTTGCCATTTCCTTCTCCAGGGGATCTTCCCAACCCAGGGATTGAACCCCGGG
Organism: Aepyceros melampus; assembly: GCA_006408695.1. Classification (NCBI taxonomy): domain Eukaryota; kingdom Metazoa; phylum Chordata; class Mammalia; order Artiodactyla; family Bovidae; genus Aepyceros; species Aepyceros melampus. The sequence continues at coordinate 142,799 of SJXQ01002464.1, forward strand.
TCTTCCACACGGCAGGCAGATGCTTGACTGCCTGAGTCACCAGGGAGGAAAGAAAGACCGAAACAGCGGAAGCATCCATGCCCAACAACACGTAGCAATCCAGGAGAGAGCCCGGTAGAGACCACAGGTATTCCAGTCCTCTAGCGCTTCCAAAGATTACTCCCAACCCCCAAACAGAAAGGGGTAGATTACGTAATGCCTATTTTATAAGAGAGTGAAATGAAGGTCACCCAGATAGTCAGTGGGAGAGACAGGACTCAGATCCACCTCGATCTGGCTCTTCCCCATGACACAAGTTTTTCTCCCACATTTGGTCATGTCCCTAGAACTCTGGGCACTTGCAAAGTGATTGAGTACTACCCACAAGAGAAGGTGCCAAGGGAAGCATGGAAAAAGGAAGAGCTCAGTTTAGACAAACAGCACTTTTATCATAGAAAACATTAGCCCATGACATGTTACACTTGGAGCCTCTTCCTCTTTTTCACCCAAAGGCTAAGTTAGCAGTCACCCAAAGCCTTGTACATTTAAGCATTAGCTGTGCTTAACTAAGGTCTGTGGCTTTTGGCTGTATAAGGTCATTTAACAGGTGGAGGGGGAAGAAGAATGTTATTAATCAAGCTCTCTGTCATTAAGACTTTTTTCCTGCTTTGCTTGTTCAAAACCACAAAGTATAATGAAGGACTCCTTTCCAGCTGAGGAAGAAGGCATCACCCTTTCCCACACATTCCTGGAGATGGACCGAAGGAGACCCCAACCACCAAAGGAGCTAGAGTCCAAGGGTCCCCAAGATTATGCAGAGTACACCTTGGCCCTGGTCCAGAATCAGAGACCAGAACAGCCCCACAAACCTCAGGCAAGTCACACCCCTCCTCTGACACTTCCTACAGTGCCCTCTGGAGTTGACTCAGGAGTTGACTAAGCACCTCAAATAACTCAGGGAGACAGGTGTTCTCACATAGCAGGACGGTTCCATTCTGTTCTAGAAGGTCAACAGGGGGAAATCCTTTTACTTATGTATAATTCCACTCATGGTATCCTTTCTGTATGTGTTCCAGCGATATTTATAAAGTGAGAGAACACTCTTGAAATCCCTCCGTTTGCATTCTGACCTTTTGGGTTGACCAACCATCTCTCTTGTACAAAATGCATATCCTGCTCTGAAGGCCATGTCCCCAGCACTCTGGGTACTTTCAAAGTGATTGACTACTACCTGGAAGAGGAGGTACCAAAGGAAGCACGGAAAAAGGACGCGGTCAGTTTAGGCAAGGAGCATTTTTATCATAGAAAAGATAAGCCCATGACATGCTACATGCCAGGCACTGTGCAATCATCACCATCTGGTCCCATGAGGCAGGGATTGCAAGACTCGAGGGTGCTCCCACAGAGCACCCCATCTGGCCCCCCGGGAGACGGGCCACGTGTGCACACTCTTCAGGCCTCTGGAGGAGCTGCACCTTCACTCTGGAATGCTCTCAGACCTTCCTCTGCCAAACCCAGTCCTCCACTTTCAATTCATGCACGTGACCCTCAAGAAATTATCCCAACATCACCCTGCTAAGGAAGTCAAGCCTTCTCTGACCCCACATGGCCCTCGGCACCCACCGTGAACCCCCAGGCCTGGCCCTCTCTTGGGACTCAGCACAGTTTGTTCTCACTTATCTGGTGTGTTTCAGTGATATCTCCCTCCTCCAGTCTGTAAACTCCATGAAGAGAAAGCCCATGCTCGTTTGTGTCCACGTGTGTCCATCTGTCCTGCTCTTCTAGGCAAACAGGCACTCAGAAATAGAAGTAACGCAAAAAGGCAGCAGGTGTCCCATAAGGAGAACAGTGCCACCTAGCGACCGCTTTCCCACTCCTGGACTTCTCTAGCTGAGAGCACGTGAATCGGCCTCCAGAAAAACAGTTTTCTGGATCCGGATATACAGACGATGCTGAGGGAAGCTAGCACAGCATCCAGACATAGAGGAACCTGATTTCTAAGCAAAACGTAAAGGAATCAGTGCTCACCTTGCTGCCACACATGCCAAAAACACACCATCAAAGTCCTGTGATTAACTAGCATCGAGGCACCTCACAGGTGAGGGGAGCGAGGCCCACAAAGAGGAGCAAATAGGGATAGTCAGGCCTGTTTCAGCGGCCTTCCCAGGTGGTGGTGCTGCCGCTGCTGCTGCTAAGTCGCTTCAGTCGTGTCCGACTCTGTGTAACCCCATAGATGGCAGCCCGCTAGGCTCCCCCATCCCTGGGATTCTCCAGGCAAGAACACTGGAGTGGGTTGCCCTTTCCTTCTCCAATGCATGAAAGTGAAAAGTGAAAGTGAAGTCGCTCAGTCGTGTCCAACTCTTAGCGACCCCATGGACTGCAGCCCACCAGGCTCCTCCACCCATGGGATTTTCCAGGCAAGAGTACTGGAGTGGGTGCCATTGCCTTCTCCACCCAGGTGGTGCTAGTGGTAAAGAATCCGCCTGCCAGTGCAGGAGACACGAGAGACCCCAGTTCAATCCCTGGATTGGGAAGATCCCCTGGAGAAGGAAATGGCAACTTGCTCCAGTATTCTAGACTGGAAAATTCCATGGGCAGAGGAGCCTGGCGGGCTACAGTCCATGGGCAGCAGAGAGTTGACATAACCGAGCACGTAATCTTTGCTTTCCCTTCCCTCCCGATAGCCTCTCTCACCAGCCCCTGGGGGGCTCAGCCTGCACAGCTAGCAACGTGTTGCTCTGTGTATGTCGTCACTGACACAACGCTCATCAGACAACCTTTTGTGTTACGTGAAAGCTTCAAGAGCCTCCTCGGGGTCTCCCTGGCTCCACTCTTACACTTCCACAGTTGATTCTCACCCTGAAACCATAGACAAGGAGATGTGTATGTAATTTGGCTTTTCTGACTTTTTCGTTGTTGGTTTGGGGACTTCTGAGGCACAAAGTCAGATGATTCGAGGTGCGTGGTTCATGAGTCAAGCTCATTGCTGTGCCATGCATGGTTAAGCTTTATGTATTCATCCGGTTAGCCTCAGCTACTTAGCTAATTTTAACATTTTAATAGTGAAAGCTGCTCAGTCATGTCCGACTCTTTGCTATCCCATGGACTGCAGCCTGCCAGGCTCCTCTGTCCGTGGAATTCTCCAAGCAAGAATACTGAAGTGGGTTGCCATTTCCTTCTCCAGGGGATATTCCTGACCCAGGGATCGAACCCAGATCTCCTGCATTGCAGGCAGATTCTTTACCATCTGAGCCACCAGGGAAGCCTTAACACTTCAGAAAACCCCTACAAATCCAGCACCCAAAACATCAGCTAGAAACTGGGCTACTTTCATGTAACTGATGCTCCCTCATGCCAGCGTCCTGCCTCCCTGATTCAAGATCATCATCACCCTAAGTCCTATGTTCATCATGTCCCTGATTCCCTTCTTAAACTGTCTATTGCATGCATATTTATTCTTAAAAGGCAGTGGATTTGATGTGTGCATTTATCTTGCTTCAACTAAAAATAGAGGGAAGGGTATCATGCTATGCGAAATATATCTTTGGGATTTCCTGTCTTCGTTTAACATTATATTCACCCATCTCCTATTAAGTGTCACTCCAGTTCATTGATCTTGGTTGTAGTATAGTGTCCCCTTGTATGCAGAGTCCGCACCTTATTAACTGCTCTCCCACTGATGGCCGTCTATGTTGTTTCCAGGAGACTCCTTCTGCTACACGAAGCTACTTCTATCAACCTCCTGCTAACCATGTATCTTCAGCGTGTCACTGCCCTCTAGACAGCGTCCAAACTCCAGGACCTAGCTTACAATACCCTAAATAATCAGGTTCTTTCTGATCCCTCTGGCCTCACCTCTGCCCTCCCTTCATCTCTTGGTCTGAGTCATGGGGAATTTCTACAGGTCTTCGCACAGACCATGTTCTTTTCTGCCTCAGGTTATCCACCCGATACTCTCCTCACTTATTCTCATCTCCTCTCTGTTCTCTGCGAAGCCCTCCCTGACCGTCTCCAGCCCTGGCACTTAGCCCAGTAGGCTGCCTTGGGAGGGGCACATGATCCATAACATCCTGTGGGACCTGGTCACTGGTCCACCAGATGGTCTTCTCTGGAGGCCCAGGACTGTCCAGAAGTTGCTGCAGAGGAAAGAGTGGGGACCAAGTAGAGAGGCTTTATCTACCTCCTTCCTCACTGAAGCAGTGGCATACTGTTCCGGGTTGGGGTTGAAAACTGCATTTGGAAAAAAAAGTTCCATGGATATGAGTTTGCAAAAAGGTGAACCAAATCATTCATACAGTCCCCTTGAGCCCTGACATGCCATAATCAAAAGCCAGAGAGACATAAAGAGGAACAAGAGGAGATGAAATTTCACAATTAAGTGTTCAGGCTCCAGATCAGACCAACATGGAGCAAATCACTCATCTTATGTTTCCTCACTTGAAGAGTGGGCAGGAGAAAAAGACAAACCACATAGAATTGCCATCTTGATAAATAAATGGTCAAATGTCAGAAATTCCATATGAATCAGCGCCATACTTATAAAGAAGTCATAGATCTGGAGGGTAAATTAAATGAGATAACCCAAGTAGAGTGCTGAGGGAGAGGCTACTAGGTTGTCACCAAACTCATATTCACTTCTCCTAGGCAGACGGATAGAATGCATTTCCCTGTCTTCATCTGCAACAGTTGTGCCCAATGGCTGAATTCTGGCTAGCGGAATAGGAAGACTGAAGTGATCACGTGCCATTTTCAGGCGGGGCCCGTTTAAACTTCTCATGTACAATTTCCCATGTTCAGTCTCCTTCAACAGCAGCCATCAATGCACTGGATTAATGGAGCACAAGATGGAACAGGCTGGGACCCTGAACCACTTCTCAGAGTAAGGCCACCCATCAATCAAAATCAACTATTTAGGACTCTGCACAAGCAAGAAATAACCTCAACCGGACCAAGTCATTGGGATTTGAGAATTTGTCTGTTACAGCAGCTAGTGTTACCAAGTTACACACGTGTTCACCACGTGGTAAGCAATCAGTAAGTGCTGGCCCTCACCATGCTGAAGATGACCATCCTGATGGACACAGAGCCCGCAAGGGCAGGGGGTGGGAGGGCTGGTACCTAGATGTGACTCAACAGCCATGCCGGGGAACTCACCTCTTTGGTGCCATTGTCCTGGATAAGAGTGTACAGTGGGACCACCCGGTTGATCTCCAGCAGCACCGGGGTGGGGCTCAGCTGCTCCTTGCCCGGGCGGCGGCAGAGGTGACAGGTAGATGGACAGCGGCCTTTCTCCTCACAGCGGATCTCCACACCTGAGATGAGCTGGTCATCCGACAGCATCTGGGCCGTCAGCAGGCCTGAGAGGTAGGTGATGAAGGGCATGGACTTCAGCTCCTTCTTGCTGCCCAGCTCCGTGGTCTCTGGAGAAAGAGAGATAAGTTCAGGAAAGTTCAAAAGGTCAGACTCTTGAACCCATCGAGATGCGCTAAGAGGCGGTTATCCACCGAAAAGGGAAAACAGATGATGTGACTCATGATGCTTTAGAAAGAACGCTGATCTGAGGGCTCCAAGACCAGAAAGATGTCTTGTTCTACCATTGATATTAAATAACCCTTTGCTTTCTTTGGGCCTCATCTTCTTTGTATTTAAAGTCAGCAGGTTGTACTGTTGTGTGAAAATTGTATAAACCTTAATTATGTTGAATGATTCCTGGTGCTTTTCAGGTCTACTCTCTCCTTCTACTTTTCTGTATATTTATTCTATTACTTTTTAAGAGTTTGATATGGAAACTCCAAGTAAAAATCTTAATGCACCTACTTAAAAAATGATTATAATATATAGTAGAATTATATGTAACTTTGTTCTGTATTTTTTAAGTCTCCTGTAAATATGTTATCATACTTTCATAATTCACAAAATAAAAAACAGAAAAATAAATTCAGGCAGCAGTTTGGGTTAGAGGGTTTTTCCAAGGACCTTGCAAGATATAAATATTCCTGCATATTTTTCCCAATAAGAAGTTCTTTTCTTTACTATCAATTTTATAAATTCTACCTTTGTTTTAAAAACTTATTTGTCCTATATTTTCCATGAAGTTCCATGTGGGGGAAAGACAAGCTTTGGAGTCAAGTTCAGTTTAAATCTCAGTTTTGCTAGACAGTAGCTCCACTGCCTTGGGAAAGGCTCTGAATATCCAAGAGCCTAAAGTAATTAATTCTGTAACACGAGGTTAACAATAACTAAAACAGTTATGACTGGTAGATGAGCGAGGAGGTAGGCCTATCTGGGAAAGGCAGTACTTCCCCTTTCTTCTCATGCTCATCTGCTCCCTATTCCCATGTCTGGTCCTAGCATACCGTCGTGGGCATGAGTGATGTGTGCCCCGTTATGCACTGTCCTTCTTTATCCCCACAACTGGCATTTCACACCTCCGTGTCTTTGCTCGTCCTGACCTACTGTTCCCTCTGCCTCTCCAAATGGTGCTCCGATGCAATGTGACCATCTTCAGGAAGTCTTTCTTCCTTGCCCCAACCCTGCTTCTCTGATAGGTATTTCTGTTTGCAAGAGCTTACCTTGTTACGTTCACTTTCTCATCCCATTTTCTGTTGGCCTCTGCAACCATATAATCGGTTCACGGAGACCACGGACCATCCTGCCCCCACTAACATTCAGTGCTTAGCACAGTGCTAGGGATATATTTGACACTTTACCAAAGAGAGAGATTATTAGCTGTGAACGGTTAGAACACATATAATCCAGTCTGTGCATGCATGCTAATTTGCTTCAATCGTGTCCGACTCTTTGTGACGCTATGGACAGTAGCCCACTGGGCTCCTATCTCCATGGGGAGTCTCCAGGCAAGACTAGTGGAGTGGCTTACCATGCTGTCCTCCAGGGGATCTTCCTCACCCAGGGATCAAACCCACATCTCCTACGGTCCCTGCACTGCAGGCAGATTCTTTACCACTGAGCCTACCCAGGGTAGTCCAGTCTAGAGGCTCCAAAATTCATCTGAGGGCTTTAGGGACTCCAACAGCCATCTCAGCAGCTGCTTGAGGAGAGCAAAAGGAAGACTGAGCGGGCAGTACGCTACACTTGCATCTCAGCTCCAAATAGAGCTGTTCCATTTGCATCTCATTTACAGACTGGCCTTCCATGTAGGACTTCCTAAGAAGAAAGGGCTCAAAGCCTGAAGAAGCAAAGTGATTTGTAGAACTCAGTTCTATTTACGTCATGGATGATGTGAATAGTGTCCTTAAAGCCGTGCCATTTACCGTCTGAGTGACAAAGCAAGGCGGTCCTATGCTGAGGGCCAGAGCTTGGTCCAGATGGCAGCTTCACCCAAGCCTAGTGGAGTCAGGGCAAGCTCCAGGCTTGGTGGAATACATGGGCCCTGGGCACCAAGGCCTGGGAGAAAGAAGGTTGTCTCTTGCTTCCGCTCTCAGCTTGCAGTGACTCGCAGCTGATCTGGAAATGGGCTTGCCAGTTAGAAAGACAAATAAACGCAGTCTCCATTCATTACTCTCTGGGCCCTCGGGCTTCAGATCTGGGCTCCACCTTTTCTGTCTGGCTGTCAGCAAATGCTTATGAGCATCAGATCAAAGCCTCTAGGGGAAGAAGACAAGGCAGATTCCAGCTAACCAGCCCTTCAGAGGGATTAAAGAAGGATAGTTACTAAGATAAACAAAACAAAGCTGCAGGGAAGACATCTCAGCAGCTGGGGAGACAGACAGTCTTGCATATGGACAGTCAGAAGACAATGATGGCAGTGAAGACGACCTTAGGAAGTGCAGGCCAGAGGGACAGTTTTGGAGAAGGGTGACTCCAACTTGGGAGAGAAGAACTCTTCAGGGGAGAAGGTCAGGGAAAGTCAAAACTACAAGGACATTAGGGGGCAGTTAGTCCACATTGCTGACCCAGAGTTCACCAATCTATGGTCCATGGGTCAAATCCACCCTCTGCCTGTTTTTGTAAAGAAAGTTTTATTAGAACACGATCACTCTCATTTATTTATATATTGTACATGGCTACAAATGGCAGAATTAAGTAGCTTCCGTGAGGACTCCATAAGCTCACAAAGCCTAGAATATTTACTATCTGATCCTTTTGGAAACCTCTGCTGTGTAGCCCTATGTTATGGATGGGGAAACTGAGTCTTAGAGAAATGTGGCAGCATGATGGATTAAAGGAGAAAAATAAATAGATCATAAATACACTTGGATTCTTAACCTCCAAGGAGAAAAGATAGAGTGGGGTATCTTTTCTCCATGAAATATGTTTTCAATATGTTTTTTCAATAGTTTTCAAAAGTCTAATCTTGTAAAATCCTCCCATTTCAAATGAGAGGAAACTGTGTCCCAAAGAAGGAAAATGACTTTCCGAGGCGATATGATGAGTTAGTGAGTCCTTTCAGCACGTGACCGCAGTCCTGTTAACCAATTCATCACTTAAACTACTCTTGTTATCTCATATTTTAGAACACATATGCCCAACCCTCACAGCACCTTGCCATAATTTAACTGCGAAAAAATGTGTAACGTGGTGCTGGGAGCAACTATGCCCTGGATTAAACAAACATTCCTAGCCATCTGGTTAAGAATCTAACTAACAACAGAACAAGCTATTGATCTTTGTTGATCTGTTTTGTCACATAATTTTTTTTCAATCTATTGTTTCAAAAAACAGGGTTAAAAGCCCACAGACCAAGCTGAAAACTGCATTCCAGTCAGTATCAGTATAGAATCCATGCTGAATTTAAGGGTTTATTTTGACAAGAAAGACACTTGGGTATCATCTGGTCCATACCTGTCACTTAACAGTGAGGAACCTGAGACCTAAATGGAAAAAGGGATTTACCACTAAGTCCCATACACATTTATTTACGGAGATCCTTTTCGTGAGGATTGTGTCATGTCTAAGTTATGATCTGGAGGAGAGTTACAACAGGGAAGACCATTAGCCATTCCATTAATTATTCCTTTGTAGACACTACAATTGCAAAAGCTAATTGCTTCTGCTCCAACCTCGTTCTGTGGCTAAAGTCATCTTTTCAAAAAGCAAACTATATTCTTCTGCTTAAAACTCTTTTTAGGAGAGTGTTCACTGTTCTGAGGATGAAGACCCAAATCCTTAAGCATGGCATATAGGTAACAGGGACCTGGCCCGCCGTGTGCCTCTCAGGTCTCATCTGTCGCCCTCCTCCTTCCGGTCCCCTGCTTTCAGCTGCAGTGGCCACTGTGCTTCTTGCCTACACCTTGTCCTTCCCCTGCATCTTGGCGCATGCTCTTCTGTCTGTAGGGAACGCTTTCCCCTTCCCAGCCTCTGCCCCTTCCTTCTCTTGGCTCAAACCCCCACTCACCCTTCAGATCTTAGTTCAGGGGCTGAACTCCATGCCTGTGCCTCTGATCTCTATGACAGTTTCATACTAAACATCCTCACAAGCATCCCGTTCTAGGCATCACCTGCAGTGTCTTCAGACGAGAAGCTCCATGAGGGCAGGATCCTGTTGGTCCCTCTGACAACCATATCCACTTTACACATCCCCTGGAGCTCGTTACGCCTTCAGTAATATTTTCAACAATGTGTTTGAATACATGTATATTTATATGCCCTGATCACTGTACTATCTCATCGAAGCCCTGATGAGTCTAAGAGCCAAGATTTGTGAATTTCGTGATTGACAGTTAATTGATGGCTTGCAATCAAGTGGCAACTTCTTCTCAAAGTAAAATTAGCTCCCTCAATTGAAAGGTTAACAGATGAATAGCTGATCAATTTGCCAGTTGCTCTGACTCCTCCGGGTTCTCACATAGACCCTTGCCATTGAGGGGATGGGAGAGTTCAGTTAAAACAGGCTGCCTTTACAGGCCAAGGATAAAGAGCATTTTTGAAGAGACTTATCCTCTGTTCACATTTCCCATCCCTCTGAACAATGCTTCCAAAATAGGATCATGTCTGGTTTCAAGCCCAATTCAGTTCCAATGACACTACAGCCCATTCATTTGAGAACCTGCCAACTGAACTCTCTTTTTTCTCCTCCCAAATTCCTGCTGGGTATTATTTTGTTGCCACCAGGAAAAAAATAAAAAAAGGCTCGGTTGAAGTGACAACTCCTTGTTGGGAGGGCAGCCAGGGCTTTTCGGCGGGAGGTGATGGCACCGCTTGCCCTCATCCAGAAAACAAAACAAAGGCCTCAGACTGAGGGCTTCTGGGAGAGCCAAAGCCGCTTGAATGTTTGTTCAATATTCGGCAACAGTGCAGGGCGCTGCCTCCGAGTCAGACAGGCTTGCTTTGGCAATAGGCTTGCACTTGAAGCATTTAAAGACTCCACAGGGACCAGAGGGGCTCAAATTAGAAACGTTAAGGGTGGGGGCGAGAGGGAGAGACTTTTATATCATAAAGAATGGCCTTTATTACAGCAATGGCCTCCCAGGAATTGCTGAAATGGGATCATTTCTTAGGCGGAGTTACTGTCTCCTGTTGGAGGAAAGCAACTGCTGTGAAGCTTGACTCAAGGACCCACAGAAATCTCCTTCACAAAGGGGAAGTAGCCGGCTGAACCGGCATCAGCAGTGCAGCAAGGGCCGCACTTCTGCGCTCTGCAACCTGAGCTGCCCAGCCTGACGGTGAAAACCCAACACCATCAGTGTGCCCTTTACAAATAACAGTATCAGCCTGTAGGGACCAAATGAGGTGCCTGGCAGAAGTTTAGGACACAGTCAATTCTAGTTGTTATCAGTGTTGTTGCTGCGATTGTTTTAATTATCACTGTGCTGCTGTTGTAACAAGACGTTAGAATTGAAATTTCTACACCCGACAGAATGGAAGTGAAATCCCCAAGCCAGGCCCCTATAGGCAGAATTTACAAAGGAGATGAATCCTCACTGGTTTCATAACTCTAGAAACCTCAGCCAGAACAAGGAACTAAAACGAGGTCAGAGAGTAGACAGAAAGGATTTAGGGGAGATTTGCTTTGGAGACAGTTATTACCTAATGTTTAGAGTCCCCGGCACCCCAGGTGGGTCATGCTACCTCCTAATCCTAAATTTTGGGCTAAGGGGCCTCAAAAGAGGGCCCCGTAGAGAACCCGCGACATGTCTCAGCAACTGCAGCCTTATGCAAGTCTCAGGACTAGGGTCTCACCCCAGCTGCAGAAGCTCCAGTGGCCTGTGGCCACAGAACAGAAGGGGCTGCAGAAGGGCGAGCCCCAAATCACAGGGGTTGACAGTGGGAAAAATGCCAGACTCTTTCCCCTGGACCAGATGCGGGTCACATAAGAGAATGAACCCTGGATCTGTTTTGAGTCTTACTCAGGAGGAATGGAAACCGAAGTGGGTCCCCACAGTGCGCGTCTCCAGAAAGTGGGAAACAGAGGCTGGAGGGGGATGAGCAGCGGCCAACCACAGAGACCCTGCATCATCCTGGGTCTTAGGAGAAGCCCCTGGTCACAGGGACCACGGAAAAGCACCCCAAGGGAAAGGGCTGGTTTCAAAAATCAGCATCAGCATCCAAGAACACAGAGCCAGATACAAGGGGAGCAGGACAAATGTGTTGCTCAGCCATTCATTTGTGTCCAACTCTCTGCAACCCCATGGACTGTAGTGCACCAGTCTCCCCTGCCCATGAGATTTCTCAGACAAGAATACTGGGAAGGGTTGCCATTTCCTACTCCAGGGGATCTTCCCAACACAGGGATTAAACTGTGTCTCCTACACTGGCAGGTGGATTCTTGACCACTTGGGCCAGCTGGGAAGCCCACCAGGGCAAGTATGACCTTCCCCATCCTAACATTCCCCGCTCTTGCTCCGACTATGAAGGAAGGGGAAGAGGAGGCACATCGAGAGAAAGAGCACCAAGGCCTACCTCCTAATGCTCTTCTGAGAACGGAGACGAGATTTGACTTGTTGGATTTAGAGATTTGATTAAAAACTTAGACTAGACATCCTAATTCCTGATGTGAAACTGTGATATCAACTTAAAATATCTATAGCCCAGTCTGTTCCGTAAAAATGACAGATTAGGTGTGGCTTGCTAAGAGTCTCAGCTAGAGGCAGAGAAGATTATCTAGGGAATATGATAAAAGGAATATGGGAACCAACTCAAATACTTTCAAACATGCATATATTCACGAACTCTGATCATTCTCAATTTGTACTATCAACTGAACTATCATATCATCATCATTATAGCACTTGAAAGTGAAAACCACTCAGTTGTGTCTGACTGTTTGTGACCCCATGGACTCTAGCCCACCAGGCACCTCCATCCGTGGAATTCTCCAGGCAAGAATACTGGAGTGGGTAGCCATTCCCTTATCCAGGGGATCTTCCCGACCCAGGGATTGAACCCAGATCTCCCACATTGCAAACAAATTCTTTACCATCTGAGCCACCAGAGAAGTCCAATCATACTGCTTATCACATTTTAAATGTTAGTTAATGTTAAATTAAAAGCTATCTCCCTGACTAAACTGTGAGCTCTATAAAAGCAAGAAATAGAACCAGTTTCAGTGACTATTTATTTGCATGGCCAGCACAGAGTTCAAAGTCTGATGTCCTTAGATGGTTTGCAGGTAAATATCTTAATCAATAGTTGAAAATGTAATCTGATCCTTTTCTTCCTTTAACCCCATCTATTCCTATAACCCTTGCTGCTGCTAAGTACTTCAGTCGTTTCTGACTCTGTGCGACCCCATAGACGGCAGCCCACCAGGCTCCCCTATCCCTGGGATTCTCCAGGCAAGAACACGGGAGTGGGTTGCTATTGCGTTCTCCTATAACCCTTCAGTTCAGTTCAGTCGCTCAGTCGTGTCCGACTCTTTGCGACCCCATGAATCGCAGCAGGCCAGGCCTCCCTGTCCATCACCAACTCCCAGAGTTCACTCAGACTCACGTCCATTGAGTCCATGATGCCAGCCAGCCATCTCATCCTCTGTCGTCCCCTTCTCCTCCTGCCCCCAATCCCTCCCAACATCAGGGTCTTTTCCAATGAGTCAACTCTTTGCACGAGGTTGCCAAAGTACTGGAGCTTCAGTTTCAGCATCATTCCTTCCAAAGAAATCCCAGGGTTGATCTCCCTCAGAATGGACTGGTTGGATCTCCTTGCAGTCCAAGGGACTCTCCAGAGTCTTCTCCAACACCACAGTTCAAAAGCATCTCTGTCCATCACCAACTCCCAGAGTTCACTCAAACTCATGTCCATTGAGTCCGTGATGCCTTCCAGCCATCTCATCCTCTGTCGTCCCCTTCTCCTCCTGCCCCCAATCCCTCCCAGCATCAGGGTCTTTTCCAATGAGTCAACTCTTCGCATGAGGTGGCCAAAGTACTGGAGCTTCAGCTTTAGCATCATTCCTTCCAAAGAAATCCCAGGGTTGATCTCCTTCAGAATGGACTGGTTGGATCTCCTTGCAGTCCAAGGGACTCTCAAGAGTCTTTCCAACACCACACTTCAAAAGCATCAATTCTTCGGCGCTCAGCCTTCTTCACAGTCCAACTCTCACATCCATACATGACCACAGGAAAAACCATAGCCTTGACTAGATGGACCTTAGTCGGCAAAGTAATGTCTCTGCTTTTGAATATACTATCTAGGTTGGTCACAACTTTTCTTCCAAGGAGTAAGCGTCTTTTAATTTCATGGCTGCAGTCACCATCTGCAGTTATTTTGGAGCCCAGAAAAATAAAGTCTGACACTGTTTCCCCATCTATTTCCCATGAAGTGATGGGACCAGATGCCATGATCTTCGTTTTCTGAATGTTGCTGATGGAAAGGGCCCAGATTACCAGGCATAGTGTAATGTTCAGGAGACAGGCACTTGGGGATGTATGCTCAGTTGATACCGAGATGAATGAAATAATACTCTGCCTTCAAAGAGTTCACAACACTGTGAGGGAAACAAGCAGGTGCTAAAACAGCTATCACTTAGAATAACAAGGTAATGACGACTGCTACCTATGATAAAGAGAGAAGAAATGAATTTAGGTTTTCCAAAGCCTAGGAGACTTGACTTTGGGGAATGAAGTGGAAATGTGCCAGAAAATGGCAGCCTCATTTCACACAGCTGCATTTAAAGGATAGATCTTCAGCCTCTGTATTCTTCTTAGAAAAAATTGTGACCCAAGGACTGAAGTTGTTGCTAGGTAGATTCCTGGGTAAGTTTAAAGTCAAGGTTTAAAGGGGGGGAGATGAGCAACCTATACACTATTAAGTTTTATTCTACACATTATTAATTCAGTACATCTTTTGGGAAAAAATATATTTTTTGCCTTCTATGCTTCATTGTCAGTTAGGGCATGGGGCAAGTTTATTTTTATTATTTGATTTTCATGCCTAGCACAGCACCTGGAATAAAGAGAAGGCTCCATAAACATGTAGTCACTGAATAAATAAGAGCCAAGAGGAGACAGTTTATGTCTGGGAATTCACTCTCAGTTTTGTTGTTAATTATTCTCGTAATTTGCCAATCTGCTTCAGCAACTTCGGTTTTCATTATGTGTAAAATGAGGGGTACAACTATTTGTGTCCCAAGTAGGAGCACTATTCAATAATTTATTGCATTCATTTTGCCTGTTCTTGGAATTCAGTATAAATAGAATCATACAGTTTGTACTCCTTTGTCCCTGACTTTTTTCTCAAAATGAAATTTTGAGATTCATCTGTGTTGCTGATGTATCAATAGTTTGCTACTTCTTAAAATTGCAAAATAGTGTTCCATTGTATTAATAAACCATAATATATCAAACTGTGTGAATATGCTATTCATACAATGTAAATCAGTGTATGAGTCAATCAATAATTCATACAATGTATATTCATGTATGAATATGCCATTCTCCTGTTTTGAACATTTGAGTTGCTTCCCACTTCTTAGCTATTATATATAAATCTGTTCTAAATGTAAATGTATATATGTATATGTATGTCTGTGTGTTTGCATATTTTGTAAGTCTCTAAATGCCTCCTCAACATACTTTTGTCTGGCTCCCAAAAATTCAGTCTGTTTGATATTGGAGATATTTACCCTGCAACCTCCATTGCCACACAAACATACAGACAATGTCTATTCCTTTCTCTGAGTTTGTCCAGATAAAATTTGAATACATGGACTCTCCATCAATTAAACAAGTGGACATGATTGCTCTTTACTCAAGATATATTCTGCAGGAGAAACACTGCATGTGTTCAGCAAAGATAAGCTCCTTCTTGTGACAGCTTCTATCAGACTCTCATCAGATAGCTCTATCTTCTTGTCACTGTTGTTAGTTATTGATGGTTCAGCATCCAACCTTCTTGGAGAAGCCAAAAGTAGGCTCAGAGGCTGGCGTATAATATTTATATGGAAACCGATGTCAAAGTTTCTGACATTGGACACTCCAACAGTTTCTTTGTGGGGTCTTACTACAGAATAGAAAAACCATGCCACCAAAAATGCCCCCTGGCTATGGTCTCATAGATCAGAATAAGCATGAAGTGTAACTTTCCTCCAATAGCTATCAAGAAAAGGGGGAGTGAAAAGGTAGACAATTGTCTAGAATTCAAATGACTGGTAAGCTTTGAAGTAGGCTGATTGATCGTTATATCATTCTGAACTATAGATTGATATAATGAGAGGATGGATCATTGGAATTTAAGATAAGGTATCATCTATAGGCCAGAATAACCACTGTAGATTAATACTATTATGTTGTCTTGATTTTTTTCTTGAGATAATTCTCTAATATCCTCTACATTAGAAACCCATTCATATTCTTGGTTCCGGAGAAGTTTTGGGGGACAAAAAGTAGGGAGGGTATAACATCTAAATTCTTTACACATATAAATATCTAGCACATGTATATCCCCTCATCATACATGGATATTCATGCAGAAGCTAAAAATTTGCCAAGTGTCTGTAACTTTTTGTTAATGCCCACCATGAAGTGGGCAACATGGTTGCTGAAGTCTGTGCCAAGTATGAACTTGTTTAGTTTTGATCCTTTATTTTCCTCTTTGTTTCCTCAGATATGTGTTAATTTGTCAGTGCAAAGTCAAATAAAATCATAAGGGAAACCCATGTAGTTGACTGTTATTAGCATGTCCAGATAGAGGTCTGTCTTCATAACTAAAATATAGGTTCCCATAAAGTAGAAACTTGAGCATAGTAAGGCCTGAAGGAATAGTCCAGGCATGGTGTTCATCTCTATATTATTATTCTTATTCTTCCCATCATCACCTTCTATCACGTCTCCCCACATCCTTCCAAAGTTGTAGAACTGGAGCAGTCAACATCTGTGAAAACTATAAGCTCCAAGCAGAGGCCGGTAATGCCAAGGCAAGTTTCCCAGTCCTCACTTAGAAAAACACAAAATGACATTGCTAATTGGGGAGTAGGTCTCTGGAACGTTGTGCCAATATTCCCTTATCTAACTGCCCTTTCAAAATTGAATGCACCCACTGGAACGGCCAGATCAGATACTGTCAGTCTCCACATTCTGGGGGAGATGATTTCAGGACTTTTCAGCAGTCTCTGTTCAGCTGCGATTATATCAAATTTAAAGGAAGGTGAAACCAACCACGTTAGTTTCATTCCACTTCATTGACTGATATGTGAACTCCATTATGACAATCTCCTTTATTTTTCATCTAGAAATTTTCATCAGACTCAAGGCAGAGTTAATCAGTTCCTAGACAAAGCAGTTAGTTACTGTGAGACTCTAAGATGAAAGACGCTATAAAAATGTATAATGATAATAATTAGAATCATAATATTAATGATAGTGGAATTAACACTTCGACCTTCATCTTCTTCTACAGGTAAAAACATCAGAATCTGAGCATCATCCTAAAGGTAGAGCTGAAAAGGGCTTTTCCACACCTTGTCCTTCTCAAAAGCAATTAATTTTTACATTAGAAAGGATTATTAGAATTCATAATAGTTTTAGAATATAATATTAATTTTCAAGGAAACCCTGGCCAACGATTCAAAATAACTCTTGAAACTTACTAATGACATCATTTTACTATTCTGTAGAGGTAGGTGGAAAATAGTTGGTGCTTCATTTGAGTTTTTTGATAAATAAATGAACAAGCAATGATGAAAGTATGGAGTACATACTCTATAGTAGCATTTAAGTGCCTAAAAGGTTTGCTCTTAGCATTCACATTGTGGCAAATTTGGAAGACAAATATTAGAATACATTACAAAAGAAAAATAATCATAACCTAATTTACTATTCAGAAGAAACTGACAAGATGGCTCATTTCCTTCTAGCCTTCTTTTTCCTAAGCATATTAAAAGTAATAAAAATAACTGTGATAAACTCAGTACATTTTTCTATACTGCTTATTCTAGTTAACCAGTCTTCAGTTGTTAACTTAGTTCTTTGGATTCTAAGGATCAGAAACCAATTCAGTTCACGTAAAGGAAGCAAGACAACCAACAAAAAACCAACAAAGGAGGTTTTGCTTTCTTGACTGGCAGCTTCGACCTGGATTTGGAACTGAGAGCTGTTAGAGGTTGAGGAAACACTAGTCAGTTTTTCTTCTCTGTCTTAACTTTCCATTCTATGCCTTCTCTTCTTTCTGTGAGTCTTCTCTTTTCTCTTCATCATCTGGCTCATCCTTGTAATGATCTCTAGAAAAAGGCCCAGAAGAAGCCAGTCTGGTTGGCATGCTTATTTACCATTTCCCTCATTGAGTAAGAGAGAGATAACACTTGTGTGCCATCCTCTGGCTATTTATGGACCCCCCCCACGATCAAATTCCATCTCTAGTTCAGATTGCCTGATGTGATTTCACTAAGTGAATATGTTTGGCCAAGGCACTTTCTACTAAAAGACAAATTGAATGGATATGTTCAGTATATATCATGTATCAAGTCATTGCAAACTTGTTATTAACACTCATTCATTCAGCAAATATTTACTGAGTATCGACCATGTGCCAACATTGCTGTAGGTGCTGAGGATACATCAATAAATAAACAAGAATCTTGATTTTCATGGGCCTGAGATTCTACGGGGCAGAGACCAATAGTAAACAGAATGAATGAATGAGTGAATAAATAAACAAATAACTTAGTGTGTTAAGATTGTGATGAGTGCTAAGGAGAAAAATAAAATAGGGTAAGACATTATGGAGGAAAAAAGGGGAGAAAAAAAGTGCCTATATTGGTGAGAGTGGGGCTGTTGTTTGCAGTTATAGGTTGGTCAGGAAAGTGTTCTATGAGATGACATTTGACTCAAGATTTGAAGAAGGTAAGAGAGTGAGCCATATAATTTGAATTATATATTTATTGCTTTTGTTATAATGATAAATATAATATAATATACCTTTGTACCAATTATTAAAATTCATTAAACAGTTTGGTTCCCAGGACCATTCTAAGCATGCTCTGCCTTCTTCTCAATTCTCAGACCACCTTTCTGAGTTACTCCTATTTCACAGACTTCCCAGGTGGCGCTAGTGCTAAAGAACGTGCCTGCCAATGCAGGAGGCATAAGAGATGTGGGTTTGATCCCTGGGTCGGGAAGATCCTCTGGAGGAGGGTATGGCAACCCACTCCATATTCTTGCCTGGAAAATCCCATGGACAGAGGAGCCTGGTGGGCTACGGTTCATGGGGTCACAAAGAGTCAGACACTGACGTGACTTAGCACGTATGCACTCCTGTTTCACAGAAGAGGAATTGAAGCAGAAACAGGTTTGGCTGCTTGCCTGTCTTCAAGTTAGTAAATGAAAGAGCTTGAATTTAATGGATTGTAGAGCCCTGCTCTTACATGCTACTGCTGCTCTTCCAGTGACATACTATACTATTCATTTTTTAAAACTTTTTGTTTTGTGGTGGGATATAGCTGATTAACAATGTTGTGGTAGTTTCTGGCGAACAGTGAAGGGACCCACCCATGCCTATACATGTATCCATTCTCCCTCAAATTCCATTCCCATCCAGGTTGCTCCATAACACTGAGCAGAGTTCCATATGCTATCCAGGTCTTTGCTGGTCTTTGTAAAACAATTATCCCCCAATTAAAAATAAATAAAATGTTTTAGAAGAAGAGAAAGGAAGATTTCAAGAGGAGATGAAGAGCAGCTTAGCTTAGTTACCAGAGATGAACAATAGGCTGACACTGAAGGATGGAAGAAATAGCAAAGATTAAGGAGAGGAGAGAATAAAAGCTGGAAGACCACATATGTGACCAAAAATTTGATATTGTCAAATGAACAATATCCTTCCATTAAAGTGCATTTAACATAATTTGAGAAGAATAAAATATTTATGCCAAAGACAATATATCTGTTTACTGAACTGCAAACAATATTTAAAAAAACTGTATTTGTTTTATAGACATTTAATATATATATAAAATGCTGTTGTCTCTGACTTTAAAAGCTGTATATTCAATTTCATGATACTCTGGTTAAATTCGATTCATTTAAAGTATATTTTGAGGCTCTACTCTCTGTATGCTAGTGACATATTAGAGAGTGGACATTTAGATGTGAACACTTCAAGCCTTTCTCTCAAGGAGCACACAGTCGGATAGGATATTTGGAGTATGGTATGAGAAGTACAATTGTGGAAACATTTTTTTATACAAATCTGTACAAGAATCTCAGAGGAGGAACTTCTTCAGAATGCTCAGAAGCTCTTGACAGAGTTGTCATAGGAGTAGGTGACAAAGAGAGAGAGAAAAGCAAATGAGCCTGCAGGCGGCAGATGACAGGTTGTGGAAGGTTTCCTGGACCAAGTTTGAGCTTTACCCTGCAGGTGGATGATAAGAAATCAGAGAAGGGATGCCTCTTAACATCTCAGAGCCTGTGGCTGACTAGACATTGGTACATTCGAGAGGGACACAGAATAGTTAACAGAGCAGCTACTTCTTTATGCCAAATGAACCTTTGGGGCAAGGGAATCTTAACATAAAAAGAACAGAGGTGCCCAACTGTCGAATTTCCCTCGCCATTACAGGTAGACATCTTTGGCAGGGTGGGTGGAGGTGGTGTTCTACAAATTAAAAGGTCTACAAATGATACCTCTGAAGCCCAAACTGGTTAAGTGAGACAGGCTGGACTCTGGGTTAAGTTTTATAAAATCACTTACCCTCAGGGCTGAAGGCTGCCCAGTCTATAGACCAGTCTATAAGACTCCATCCTAGAACAGGCTAGGGAGGGGTTTGTTCTCACCCAGACAGGTCAGCTGCTTCTAAGAGGGAGCATCTCAGTATGAGATCATTTCAGAATTTAAATTGTTCTATAGGTTGAGCCAGAATCCTGTTCAATCTAATATCATACTCACTGGCTTTAGTTCTTTTCTCCTGAAACCCATAGCTCATAACACATTTTGTTCTCCAGGATAAATGTCCCCAGGTCCTTCAGTTATCATGGTGTCTCCTGGTTTTACATTTTCCTTCCATCTTTGTTTCTATGACCTTCCCTATGACTTTCCTCTGGTTTTGACTTGTTTTGGTCATGTGCCTTTTAAATAGTGAGATCCAGATTAGAAATCCAAGATGAAAATGTTTACCATCAGTGGACATCTTCTCCCAGGTGGGCTTTTGGTTCCTGGATGATAATGCCACAAATATGTGATCCCTGGGAGACTAGTATCAGAAATCTGGGTAGCAGCAGGGACTCCCTTTTAAAAAGCCCTAGGCAGAGAGGGGACTGGTTATCTCGACCCATTTCAGTGAAAATTGTTATTTCACGGCTTTCTATTGCTGTGAAATAACAATCAGAAGCTGGGATAAGGCATACGACTTCTCCTGCCCAGGTGTCCCAATGGCAGCCCTGCAGAAACCAATTATGCTAATAATATTTTCATACTAAAAAGAAAGTGTGTGATTGCCAGTTATTTTGTTTTGAGTGGATGTCATTTTTTTCCACAGGGAAAAATTTTCATGCAATTTTGTTGTTTCCCTTTCCTCAAAAATGGATCTCAAATGACCCTAAGCCCCAGGTACAGGGCTCTTCTGGTGCACCAGTTTTGAAAACGAGAATGTAGGTACCAGCCTTTGCCCTAAGCTGATTTCAACCTCTAGCAAGTTAGCCTAAGTGCCAGGAATTCAGCTGCCCCATCTCATCCTGAGCCAGCCTCACCCAGCTCCTTAGTCATCTTCAGTCTGTATCCAGACTTGGAAGGCAAAGGCTGGTCCCTTGCGGCTCAGCATCGCGTCCTGCTGATGAACTTCCGGTGGGATTGTCCAAGCTGAGGTTGGTTCGCACTCATGCACCACCACCGGGGAAGGAAGCTTGCTCCCCTGTCCAGGCCTTACCCCTGTCAAATCAAAGCATGCCAACTCAAGCCCAACACAAAACAACCTCAGCACTCTCCCCACCTTGAGTCCATTCCCACCCCTGCAGGAGTGACGCCATCACCATCAAACACCCTTTCTTCTTCAGACTGATTTCCAGTAACCTCCAGAGCCAGTTTTTTTTCTAATTTGAAAAACTTCACCTCATCTAGCTTTTTGGTCTGCACTCTGAAACCCCTGCAGATGAGTCTGAAGGATTTAACAGCAAGTCCTCCTTGACCTCACTTTGGCAAGTGGGTGGCAGTGTTTGGAAAATACTCAGATCAGGCTTACCTCCTCCCAGCAAATTCGTTTTAAAGTGGGGCCCCTTGCAACCCATGAATGACAAAGGAGGCTACACACAAATGATATGAATTTTATATGTGGAATACATTATCACCTCCAAATAATGGGAAAAAAAATCTACTTGTGGGGAAAACAGTGGCCAGAGCAGGCAGCTTTTATTACTTTCTAGACAAAGCAATGATAAATTTGTGAGGAACTAGCAGAGCAAAGAAATGTAAGCTTGGGTGTTTAGTGACTCTAACCAGAGTTTGGGCTTGGGATAGTAAGTTAAAGAAGAACACGGTTTGTATACATAGACTTCTTGGTCTGAATTCTCCATCTCTTTTTCCTCCCTACCCTGCAGGGAGGGTGGCTTTCACATACAAGGTTTATTTCCTGCTTTCAGGGAGACATAGGAGAAGGTCAAAGTAGCCCTCTTGTGTTGGCCATTTCTTAAAGAAAAAAAGTGTTAGTCTCTCAGTTGTGTCCAACTCTTTGTGACCCTATGAACTGTAGCCTTCCAGGCTCCTCTGTCCATGGGATTTCCCAGGCAAGAATACTGGAGTTGGTAGCCATTCTTTCTCCAGGGGATCTTTCTGATCCAGGGATTGAACCTGGGTTTCCTGCATTGCAGGTGGATTATTTACTGCGTGAGCCACCAGGGAAGCCCATTTCTTAAATAACCCTATTTTGAAATGATCAATGTGCCATTTTTGCTTATTTTAGGACAGATTGCTCTGAGGCCCGACAAATGGAACCCAGGTTTCTAGACTATGTTTCATTCCTTTATAGAGTCAGTGTACTTTGAAGATAGAATTCACTGAATTAGCCAAACGATACAGGTGGCAGATTGCTAACAACTAGTTAATGATTGGAGGAAAATGGCTCATAGAAATTGAGGTGACTAGCTAAAGGTAACATGGGAAGACAATTCAAATCAAGAATCTAGGTCTTCTGATTCTTGCTTAAGTGTCAGCATTTCTATGAGCATACTAGTTATATTTTTCTTCATTCCCAGCGTGACTAAATGCCTACCTTTGCTAAGGACAGTCTAACTTAACACTTGTTTTGTCCCAGATAATCATGAAACACCGCTTTTCACATTCAGAAGAGAAGGGTCTGGAAAATTAAAACTACATGATGAATCGCCGTCTGACATGCTTTTTGTTTATTGTTTATCTCACCCACTAGAATGTCAGACCCAGACAGCTGGGACTTCGGGTGTTTTGTTTAATGCGCTATTGTCAGTACCTTTAACTGCTGCTGACGCATAGTAGATGTTCAATAAATATCTGTTGGTTTAATTAAAAAAAAATATTACCATTGTAGGTGTGAAAGTGAGACATCCACAACCCTCAGGGGTTAAGAAGGAAAAATAAGACATTTCTACATTTGCATGTTGGATATAGATCTAAGGAGAGAGGAGCTTTTCAGAGTAATTTTCTGTGTGATGTTAGCATTTATTCGATGCTGACCTTTGAGCTATGGGCAATGAGAGGCGGCTTTTATAAGTCTCTCTTCCCTAAGGCTGATTTTCTAGGCATGAAGTTGCCAGCAGGGGCTGGTAAATAACAGCCAAGCTTTTCTCCTATTCCCTTCACTCTCCCTGACATCTCACGAAGCACTCTCTTGTTTGATCAATTTTTTCCCACCTAGTAAGGAAGAAACCCACAGAGGTTGCCTCAGCAAGACTCTCAGAGGCTCCAAATGAATATCGAATGGCTCCATACAAGCTCTCTAGTCTGGTAAAATGTAACATGAGTCAAAAAGTTCTGAGAAGGTTGGCAAGAGGAGAAAGAGAAGGATCATATCCTGGAATTGGGGCAGATTTTCATTTGGGCCACATTTTAAAATTACATTCTAGTGGGACAGTCTCAGACTTCCAGGACATGTCTTAGACAGCATTATTTGCACTTATTCATTCACATTTGTTGTTTTTGAAAGCATTCAGTTTTTTTTTACAGGTTCTTTTTCATTCATTCAGTTCAGTTCAGTCATTCAGTCTTGTCCAACTCTTTGCGACCCCATGAACCACAGCACACCAGGCCTCCTGTCCATCACCAACTCCCGGAGTCCACCCAAAGTCATGTCCATTGAATAGTGAGGCCATCCAACCATCTCATCCTCTGTCGTACCCTTCTCCTCCTGCCCTCAATCTTTCCCAGCATCAGGGTCTTTTCCAATGAGTCAGCTCTTTGCATCAGGTGGCCAAAGTATTGGAGTTTCAGCTTCAACATCAGTCCTTCCAAATGAACACCCAGAGCTGATCTCATTAAATATGTTTATTTCTTGAGCAACTACTATGTGCCAGAGCCATGACAAATGTTTAGAATATAAACATGAACAGAAAAATCATAGGTTTCCTCTGATGAAATTTACATTACCCACACAGACACAGACACAGAAGCAGAGTGCAGGTAAAAGAGGTTGAATAGATATTGATTGTGTTTATTACTGTGAAGGAAGTAGAAAGGTGCAGATACAAGCATATTCAGAGGCTCTTTCTTTCCTCCCTCCCTCCCTTCCTTCCTCTTTCAAAACCGTAAAGCTGTATTAGCAATTAATGTGATTGTTTATGTAGAAAAATCCATGGTATTTACAGAAGAAACCTTAGACAAGTGAGTTTAGCATAGTTCTAATGTATGCCCTAAAGATACAAAAATCATGATCCTATTTTTGTAGAGAAAGTGTATATAATTTTAAAAAGACGTGGTTCTCTATGAGTGACTTTTGTTTCTTTTCTTTAAAAATTTTATTCTTTGTCTATCTGTATTTTTTAATGCATCTTTCTCTATTCACCATTCTTGACACTCAGTGGGACTTTCAATCAGAATATTCTAAGATTTTTTAGAAACAGGTTCAATTGGCATATAATATGTTGGTTTCAGGTATGCAACATAATGATTCAGTATTTGTCTAGAGTTGACCTTCGAACAACATGGGTTTGAACTGTATTGGTTCATTTATATGTATTTTTTTCAATAAATACAATATAGCATTGTATTATATTTTTCCAAATTGGCAGCTGAACTTGATTGAGTACATGGATATGGAACTGAGGATACAGAGGACAAAGTGTAAAGTTATACTTGGATTTTCTACTGGGAAGAAGTGTTGATGTCAGAATCTCGGAGTTACTCAAGGGTCAACTGTATAGTACAAAATGGTCTAGTTAACATCAATCATCATATATAGTTACAAAAATTTTTTTTTCTTGTGATGAGGACATTTAAGACCTACTCTCTTAGCAATTTTCATATCATTTCTCCTGTGGATCTTCCTGGGTCTCCTGCATTACAGGAAAGATTGAGGTGGCTGAATCTTTACTGTCTGAGCCACCAGGGATGCCTACAATGTTCTTAGCAACTTTCAAATTTATTATTATAACTACAGCCACCATTCTGCACTACCTCCTGTCAAGAGGTACTTTTCTGGGGAAGAGAGGGAGATTAGCTTTATTTATTTATTTCTTTAACTTTTATTGGAGTATAGTTGATTTATCATGTTGTGTTAGCTTCTGCTCTGCAGCAAAGTGAATCAGTTATACATATAAATATATCCATTCTTTTTTTTTTTAAGGTTCTTTCCCCATATAGGTCATTACAGAGTATTTTCTTAATGACCACTTTTATTTTTTGAAATGTATTTATTTTTGCCTGTGTGGGGTCTCCTTTGCTGTGCGTGCTTTCTCTAGCTGTGGAGAGTGGAGGCTGCTCTCTAGTTGTGGTGCTGAGTCTCCTCATTGCAGAGGCTTCTTTTGTTGCGGAGCGCAAGCTCTAGGGCGCTGGGCTTCAATAGTTGAGGTGCATGGTCTTAGTTGCTCTGTGGCATGTAGGATCTTCCCAGATCAGGCATCGAACCCATGTCTCCTGCATTGGCAGGTGATTCTTTACTACTGGGCCACCAGGAGATCCCCAATACATAGTATTGAGTAGAGTTCTCTGTGATATACAGTAGGTCATTATTAGTTATCTTTTATATAGTAGTCTGTCTTTGTCAGAAAGGTACTTTAGTTAGGATGTTGGATAATAACAAGCTGAGCCTGAAGGATGGAAAGAAGACAGCTCTACAGAGATTAGCATGTTCATCAGCAAGGACTGCTATAACAAAGTACCACAAACTGAGTGACTTAGAACAACAGAACGTATTGTTTCACTGTCCTGAATTCCAGAAGCCTAAAACCAGGATGTCGGCTTTCTGACGGCACCAGGGAAGGATTTGCTTTAGGCTTCCTAGCTTCCTCAGGCATTCCTTGGCTTGTAAAGTGCCATCTTCTTTCTGTATCTTCACATCATTCCTCTCTGTGTGTGTGTCTGTTTCTGTGTCCAAATTTATCTCTTTTTGTCTTAAGGACATTTGTTGTTTTGGATTCAGTTTCAGTTCAGTCGCTCAGTCGTGTCTGATTCTTTGCGACCCCATGAATCGCAGCACGCCAGGCCTCCCTGTCCATTAGGGCCCACCAAATGATCTGATTTTCACTTGATTAACTCCTATTTCCAGATAAAGTCACATTCTGAGATATTGAGGTTTGGACTTCAACACATCTTTTTTTAGGGGGCTGGAGAGTGGGCACAGATTAACTCACAGCACGTTGGGTCAATAATGTTCCAGGCAGAAGACCACGTGTTCGAGTCCCTGAACTAGAATGGAGGCTGGGGATTTGGAGAATCAAGAAGACTGATGGTCTGAATAGAGCAGGCACAGTGACAGGGAGAGACCAAGGAGGGGGAACGCATTGGCAACTACAACGTCACCAGTATGGATGATTCATTCATTTTTGCTACTAACACCTGCTGCCATAACTCTAAGGGGATATACAGAGAGATTGCTGAGATAGTTCTGTCTTTTCCTCTCTGTAGTTCATGGAATGCAGCTAAGGAAGAGAGCTCCCCAACTGGTCATGGTAGTTGCCAATTTAGAAGAATTAATTTTTCTTGCAAGTCAGATTGTCACAGTTGTGTCCCTGGATGGACCAGGAACCACAGGAACCATCCGGTGAATCATCTCCTAATAAAACTGTGGAAGACAGCGGGACATGGACTTTGCACCATGTCAGATTCAGATGCCAAGGGGCTGCCTCCAGGGATCACACCACTCTTCCTTCTGCTAGGTTTGCATCAAGAAGGCTGGGTATGTAGTGGAGTGGGAGAGGACACAGAAGAGGTAAAATGAACATTGTGGAATTATGATCTCACATCAAATTGCTTTGGGTTTAGCATATTTAAGATATTAGATTTTAGGCCATCTATATTTTTAGTCTGACCACCCTTATCCCCTGAGCCTTTCATATGGGAAAAAAAACCACTTGCATGAATCTGTATTTATCTAGATGATGTTATTTCTATTTCCTTTACCCAGTCTTAATCTACTGTCAAGTATGGAAGCTTATAGTCTCATTTTATCTCGCACAATTAAGCCCTGGGTCATTCCCTTCTCATTGTAGTGATTAAATGGAACTTACTTTAAATTTTTTTTCGAATTTCATGTATACATTGTTGCTTTAATCCTTGAACAGCCTTCCAAGGTAGGTAGGTTAATTGCATTTTAAAGATAAGGAAGCTGAAGTGTAGAGAATTTCAGTGGTAGTGGCAATATACAAAGTGTTATCAGCGTGAAACTAGGAACAGCCTGCCTGGATTCAAATTCAGACTCTGCCGTTAATTGGCTTGTATGACCATAAACTAGTTATGAAACCTCTTTGAGTCTCAATCTCCTTAACTATAAAATAAAGGTGGTAATAACACTTGACTCACAGAGCTGATTTTTTTTTTGCATTTTATTTTTATTAAAGTATAATTGATGTATAATATTATATAAGTTATGGGTCTACACTATAGTAAGTCACAATTTTTAGAGGTGGTTCTCCATTTACAGTTATTAAAATATTAGCTGTATTCAAATATATTTGTTATTGCAAAAATAATGACAATTATATGCTTATTTTATTTTAAAAAATTAGAGTATACTTGCTTTACAATGTTGTGTTAGTTTCTGCCGTACAGTGAAGTGAATCAGCTGTTGGTATACATATATCCCCTTGCTCCTCCCCCCACCAAACCCACCCCTCTAGGTCATCACAGAGCACTGAGCTGGGCTTCCTCTGTTAAACATCAACTTCCCACTAGCTATCTATTTTACACATGGTGGTGTACATATGTCAAAGCTTCCCTCTTAATTCATCTCACCGCTCCTTACCCAATGTGCCCACAAGCCTGTTCTCTATGTCTGTGTCTCTATCCCTGCCCTGAAGATAGGTTCGTCTGTGCATTTTCCTAGATTCCATAAATATGCACTAATATACAATATTTGTGTCTCTCTTTCTGACTTACTTCACTCTGTGAGTCTTTAGGTTCATCCATATCTCTACAGATGACCCAACTGTGTTCCTTTTGGTGGCTGCATAATATTCCATGATACAAGTATTAAATGAGTAAATATGTTTAAAGGGCTTAGCCTCGTGTCTGGCACAGAACGTGCACTAACGACACTAGGTGTGAATGTCAGTTGTAGAAATTACTAGCTGTGTGCATCTGGGCAAGTTCTTTCACTTTATTAAACCCTCATCTCTAGCATCCCCTCTGCCAGCTACTCTGCTGAAATGAAGCGTTGTCTTGATGATTAAGGAAGATGTTCCTTGTTGTGTATTTAGCACCATTTCTGACCTAAGGCATGTTACACAAGTTAAAGTCCGATAGAGAAATGCTGCACGTGGTTTTGTAAATCAGAGTACAGAGTTTGTATTTTACTTTATAGGCACAGAGAAACCTCAGAGGGTTGTAAGTGGAGAAGTGATATGATTATGTTTTAAGTTTTTAAAAGATCACTTTGGAAGCAGTGAGTTAATGGAGATGTTGGGGTGGTGAGGTGCAGTGAACACCCAGGAGGCTATCTCAGGCAACCACTCAATAACTGTGGTGGCCAGGACTTTGGTAAAGATGGCGGCTAGGAGAAGCAACTTGATTTAGGACCTATTTTTGAGGTAATGGGCTTCCTTTGTGGCTCAGCTGGTAAAGAATTCACCTGCAATGTGGGAGACCTGGGTTTGATCCCTCGGATCAGAAGATTCCCTGGAGAAGGGAAAGCCTACCCACTCTAGTATTCTGGCCTGGAAAATTCCATGGGGTCGCAAAGTCAGACATGACTGAGTGACTTTCACTTTTGAAGTAATTTTGGACATATTTGTTGATGGATTGGATGTGGAAAGTGAAGAAAGAAGTTGATGCTAATGCCTGGAGGATAATGGGGCCATTTATTGGGAAAGGCAAGGAGGCAGGCTGTTTGAAGGGATGACAGCATGGATTCTGTTGGGGGCATTTTGACTTTCAGGTTTTAGCTTGCTAGGGGATGCTGCCTGATTCTTAAATGAGTGTTTAGTATGCCCCTGTGGGGTTTATTTAGGCTATTGTCCCTGCCTCCCTAAAAGTTTTCATTGCTCTTAATATTGACAAGGCATCTATTGAACTAGTAATAAAATATCAGTGTTCGTAGAGGGAGATAGAAAGTCAGCACCCTAACAATAAAGATTTACAGAGCTGTGACGGAAATATGTGGCTTACATTTCAGCCTCTTCAGAAGCAAATTTCCTGACCATTCCCAACATTTGAAAGTCAGAAGCTCACAAACCATTTGCACCAGGAAGAATGTGATTTTTGAAATGAGTGGCAATAATGAACCATGTCTGCACCAAGAATTTCAAAGCAATTCAGAAGCAAATGTTACCTGGCCATCCATTTAAAAACCTGTTATCATAAATCAAGGCTGATAGCATAAAAGAACAGCCTCTTAATGTACATGAGCGGATTCTTGGTGGTATCTCTTCTGTCTTTGAATTATGGGTAGTTGGCGCAACTGCTGACAGTGAAACAAAAGTAAAGAATGGAAGGAGGGGGCAGCGACTGAACCATATGCAACACTCCTCTCCCCGTGACACTCACCTTGAAGATACAGTAAAATTCACCAAAAACTTGGCATTATTAGAGTTCACTTGGAACCAAAGAAAGTGATTAGCATCATATGATACCATCAGGGTGATACCAGGGTTAAGTGTGATAGCAAAAGCCATAGTGTTAGCTCAGGGCTTAATATTTGTAAAATCATACTTAAACTTAGGAAATTCCCCAGAACTTGGTATTGAATTGTGCCTCCCCGCTCCCAAAGAAATATGCTGAAGGCCTATACCTCCACTACTTCAGAACGTGACCATATTTGGAGATAGTTCTTTACAGAGGTAGCAGGGAAAGGTGGCGTCACTGGGTGGATGCGTCTTAATGCTACATGACTGGTGTTCTTACGGAAAGGAGAATTTTGGATAATGATACATATATAGAGAAGATGATTTCAAGAAACACAGGGAGAAGACAGACATCTATATGTCAAAGAAAGGGGAACAGATCCTTCTCTCACCATCCTCAGAAGGAATCAGCTCTGCCAACACCCTGATCTTGGACTCCAAACCTCCAGAACCGTGAAGCAAATTCCTGAATCATTGAAGCCATCTAGTCTAAGGTGCTCTGTTATAGCAGCTCTGTTACAGTAATACACCCAAGCCATGGAATCCAGTTTCCAACAATTCTGTTTTAATTTCAGGAGACACATCGCCTTGCCACTGATGCTGGAGCCACATATAGTTTGCCACAACCTATAGCCTTCTCAAACTTTATATGATTCGCTGGGAGATCCTTGCCACTGGAGATTCTAGGTCAGTAGGTTTGGAGTGGTATCCAATAATTTGCATTTCTAGCAAGTCTCAGGTACTGAGGTTCCTGCTGGTCTACAGTTCACACTTCCAGGAGCCTTGGGTCTAGCACAATGCAAAGGACACGGAAGGTGCTTGTGCATGCGTGCTCAGTCATGTCCGACTCTTTGAGACCCTGTGGACTGTAGCCCAGCAGGCTTCTCTGTCCATGGGATTCTCCAGGCAAGAACACTAGAGTGGGTTGCCACTCCCTCCTCCAGGGGATCTTCCTGACCTAGGGAATGAACCTGCGTTTCCTGTGTCTCCAGCATTGCAGGCAGATTCTTTACTGTTGAGCCACCAGGGAAGCCTCACAGAAGATGCTCAGTGAAAATCAACTCAGTTAATTTTAGGAACTCTACTTTAGACTGAGAATCAAATAGACACATGGCCATTCATCTCATGCAGTGATTCTTAATGGGGGGTATGCATGGGATTTACAGAATTCAAATTGCTGAGGAGTGCATTCAGAATCAGAGAAGGCTATGGAAACCCACTCCAGTACTCTTGCCTGGAAAACCCACGGCTGGAGGAGCCTGGTGGGCTGCAGTCCATGGGGTCTCTAGGAGTTGGACACGACTGAGCGACTTCACTTTCACTTTTCACTTTCATGCATTGGAGAAGGAAATGGCAACCCACTCCAGTGTTCTTGCCTGGAGAATCCCAGGGATGGGGGAGCCTGGTGGGCTGCCATCTATGGGGTTGCACAGAGTCTGACATGACTGAAGCGACTTAGCAGCAGCAGCAGCAGCAGCAGCAGCGTTCAGAATATGTGTATTTTGACACTGACTTGGTTTCAGAGTGCTGCTGGTATGCAAGCAAGGCACCATTTGAAACAGGGAGCTGTAACAAACTTATTCTGATGTTGTTGAGAAGGAAAGTGTTTCGAAGGATAGAAGTAATTGCCGCAGCCAGAGGTCTACAGGTGCAAGTGATTGAAAACGGTGAGTGGGTCAGAAAATGCTAATCACCCATGAAGTGGGCTCGCCACGACTCTGACGCCGTGTCTCTGGGTGCACTCTGCGGTAGGTGCATCTTTGCTGAATAGATACAAAGTGAACTTGACGGGAAAGGAGACCTCAGCAGTCTTACAAAGGCAATTTTGCAGGCTGTCTGGCTGTGGAATTAGTGGAATGTTTGCTCAGGAAGAAACAGCTGACGTCAACTTTGCTCTTTTTGTATCTCAAGGGCAGAGTTATCCATGCCTCTGGCCTGCACCGACACCCACAGAGGGAAGCATGGCTTCCAGAGGGAAAGGTTAAAGAACAGGTCGGCTGGGCATCCACGCTTCCTCCCCTGTTTGTCATCTTCCTGGCAAGGTGAGTTCAATGTCCAGTAATTCCTTCTGACTTTCTAAGAGCTGCGGGACACACAAGTGTGAGAAAAGTCATCTGGGCTCTAACAGGATTAGCTCAGCTTCATAACCTAATCACTCTGGCCAAAGAGAATAAAGAGGAAAGCAATGGGCTTGGGCAAGAAACATAAGGAAAATGGAATTTCTGTTAAATATCAAGGAGTGTGTGTATGTGTTGTCTGACTCAAAAGGCTGTCCTCTGTTCCATTTCAGGGGGCTTGTTCAATATGCAATGGAAACATGTCTTATCTCAGCTTCCCCAAAAAAGCAGTCCCAATGTGGGGCACATTAGCTGCTCTGAAAGCTCTGTTGAATTATTCCATCAAGGCCATTCTGAGAGTACCTCGATAACAACAGAAGCAGCTATGAATTAAGACAGGCAGAGTAGTGTGGCAGCCTGAGGACCAGAGTTGTGGACGGACAGCAGGATCTATCTTCTTCTTCCCTTAGCATCACTTGCTGGGGAGTCTTGAGGAAATGATTTGTTTTCCCAGGAATCTGATTTCAGTCTGGGTAAATTGAAGAGATTTGATGAATTTTTCTCCAGTGTTCTGTTGGCCACCCACCAGTGAGCAGGATGTAATGAGTCAACTTTTAACTGTGTGTATTTTTACATAGATCAGTAAGATATGCCTCTAAGGTTTGAGTTCACCTGTGTTTTGCTTTGCAATTTTAGGTAATACGTTGTCTTGCAATGAGTAGTCAGAAGATAAACAGAAAAATACACAGTGATTAAAGGATAGATCATGGAACTTAGAACTGGTATTTGACTCTTGTCTTTGTGATTCATTGTGTGATACTTGGCGAGTTGCTTAAAAAAGTCTCTGGTCTTTGGCTTTTTTTTTTTTTTTGCCTAAAAACGGAGACATTGATAATATGTAACCATATATTAAGTTTAGTTCAGTTCAGTCACTCAGTCACGTCCGATTCTTTGTGACCCCATGAATTGCAGCACGCCAGGCCTCCCTGTCCATCACCAACTCCTGGAGTTCACTCAGACTCACGTCCATCAAGTCAGTGATACCATCCAGTCATCTCATCCTCTGTCGTCCCCTCTTCCTCCTGCCCTCAATCCCTCCCAGCATCAGAGTCTTTTCCAATGAGTCAACTCTTCGCAAGAGGTGGTCAAAGTACTGGACTTTCAGCTTTAGCATCATTCCTTCCAAAGAACACCAGGACTGATCTCCTTTAGAATGGGCTAGTTGGATCCCTTGCAGTCCAAGGGACTCTCACGAGTCTTCTCCAACACCACAGTTCAAAAGCATCAATTCTTCAGCGCTCAGCTTTCTTCACAGTCCAACTCTCACATCCATACATGACTACTGGAAAAACCATAGCCTTGACTAGACGGACCTTTGTTGGCAAAGTAAGGTGTCTGCTTTTGAATATGCTATCTAGGTTGGTCATAACTTTCCTTCCAAGGAGTAAGCGTCTTTTAATTTCATGGCTTCAGTCACCATCTGCAGTGATTTGGGAGCCCCCCAAAATAAAGTCTGATACTGTTTCCCCATCTATTTCCCATGAAGTGACAGGACCAGATGCCATGATCGTTTTCTGAATGTTGAGCTTTAAGCCAACTTTTTCACTCTCCTCTTTCACTTTCATCAAGAGGCTTTTGAGTTCCTCTTCACTTTCTGCCATAAGGGTGGTGTCATCTGCATATCTGAGGTTATTGATATTTCTCCCAGCAATCTTGCTTCCAGCTTGTGTTTCTTCCAGTCCAGCATTTCTCATGATGTACTCTGCATAGAAGTTAAATAAGCAGGGTGACAATATACAGCCTTGACACACTCCTTTTCCTGTTTGGAACCAGTCTGTTGTTCCATGCCCAGTTCTAACTCTTGCTTCCTGACCTTCATATAGGTGGTCTGGTATTCCCATCTCTTTCAGAATTTTCCACAGTTTACTGTGATCCACACAGTCAAAGGCTTTGACATAGTCAATAAAGCAGAAATAGATGTTTTTCTGGAACTTTCTTGCTTTTTTGATGATCCAGGAGATGTTGGCAATTTGATCTCTAGTTCCTCTGCCTTTTCTAAAACCAGCTTGAACATCTGGAAGTTCATGGTTCATGTATTGCTGAAGCCTGGCTTAGAGAATTTTGAGCATTACTTTACTAACATGTAAGATGAGTGCAATTGTGCTGTAGTTTGAGCATTCTTTGGCATTGCCTTTTTTTGAGATTGGAATGAAAACTAACCTTTTCCAGTCCTGTGTCCACTGCTGAGTTTCCAAATTTGCTGGCATATTGAGTGCAGCCTTTTCACAGCATCACCTTTCAGGATTTGAAATAGCTCAACTGGAATTCCATCACCTCCACTAGCTTTGTTCGTAGTGATGCTTTTTACGGCCCACTTGACTTCCCATTATTCCATATATTAATTAAGTCATATAAGTTAGGCACCATAATTCTTCATTTTTCTTGAAGGAGGTGATGGGAGGGTAAAGTGCTTACATGGGACATCCTAGGAAAGTCCTATGATAGATCCATTTTACTAATTCATTTGACAATCCTGAATGGATTAACTAATGTGAGTCAGTACCAAGATAGGACCACAGAAACTGACACAACATTGTAAATTAACTCTAGTCCAATAACAATAAGTAAGATCATTAAAAGAAAGATATAACCCCTATATTCAAGGAGCTTAAGGTCTAATAGAGGAAAATAAGTTCTCATACTTAACTTTCTCTGAACAAATGTTTGAGACTTTCATGTGTAGAAAAGTTACCTACTCTGTCCATATTATAATATCAGCATGTGCAGAGGTAGGGGTGATATAATTTACCTCCTATAATAGACACACAGTGCAAATCACAAGGAATCACACTTCACACAAAGGTTTTGCTTTTCTCTTTGGTGC
Organism: Aepyceros melampus; assembly: GCA_006408695.1. Taxonomy (NCBI): domain Eukaryota; kingdom Metazoa; phylum Chordata; class Mammalia; order Artiodactyla; family Bovidae; genus Aepyceros; species Aepyceros melampus. Next base: position 177,283 of record SJXQ01002464.1, read on the forward strand.
TTCTCCTTTGTGTGGTTCATAGACTGTGTTGCCTCATCTCAATATCTGTTGAGAAGCAGTGTGAAGAAAGGCTGAATTTATTTAGTAAATAAAGACCAATGCATTGCGTGTCTGAGAGGGGAATGACATCAGAAACTGTTTTTGACCAGATGGTGAGCAAAGGATGTGGGGGGAATGGATGCTATGTCAAGTGGTTAAAGTCTTGCTTTTCTAGAGGAGCACACTGTGCATGTCAATATGTAACAAGTAAGTGTGGAAAATACTTCCTATTAGTACGAGTGAACTTATGTAGGTCACACATTATTAAAGAAATGGAAAAATAGAAGATAGGTTTTGAGTATAAGGAGACCTTGAGGTTTGCATTTAAAATTAAAGAGATGACTAGTAATGACTGGCAGAAATGACTGAGGTTCACTGCAGGATAATTTTTTTTTTTTTTTACTGTGTTCTTATGATAGCATTTACTCATTTAGTCATCAGTTTTATTTAATGTCATTCCTGTGTTAGGTTTGGGTCTTGGATAAGAAGTAGAATTTCCCTGGTGGCTCAGACGGTAAAGCGTCTGTCTACAATGCGGGAGACCTGGGTTCGATCCCTGGGTTGGGAAAATCTCCTGGAGAAGGAAATGGAAATCCACTATAGGACTATTGCCTGGAAAATCCCATGGACAGAGGAGCCTGGTAGGCTACAGTCCATGGGGTCGCAAAGAATCGGAGACAACTGAGCGACTTCACTCACTATATAAGAAGTAGAAAGAAGCATGTCAAAGTTTAGGAGCACATGATGATAAGACATGACAGTAAAAAATATGATTCATTAGGAACACATGATGATAAGACACGACAGTAAAAAATATGATTCGATGCTAATTATTATAATGGAGGTGTGTATTACAGGAAGATGGAAAGGATGAGTTGAGTAGTAAGATCAGATTTCTCAAAAGGTATAAGGTTCGAGTGTAAGATATATCTCTCTAAAGGGATGATCAGTTATCCTAGAATCCTTATCTTAAAAGATAATACTTGGTATGATTTCTGCTAATGAAGCATAACTTATTAAAGAATCCACATGTTCAAAAAATTGACTACATGGGGGGGTATGAGTAAAAAGTCAAGTTAGAATCAAGCTTCAATCTTATTTATTTATTTAAATATAAATTTATTTATTTTGATTGGAGGTTAATTACTTTACAATATTGTATTGGTTTTGCCACACATCAACATGAATCTGCCACAGGTATACACGTGTTCCCCATCCTGAACCTTGCTCCCTCCTCCCTTCCCGTACTCTTTAGGAGTCTAGATTGTGTGTACCTGTATGTGTGCAGATGTGTAATATCTATTCCTTCCTTTCTCCATCCCTTCTTTCCCCGCTCTTTCCATCTGAGATCTGAGAGTCCTTTTCCAGGAATCTTTTGCAGGATTCAGATCACATGCATTTCATCAAAATAGCATCTTTAAGATAATCTCCTCCAAATCTATTTTTGCAGGAGATGAGAAGAGGATAATGTGTAGCTTTTAGAATGACTATGAATGAATCATAGATTCTGACTTTTGCCTAGTTTGTTTCATTATGAACATTTTGTGGCTATTAAAAAGAAACAACAAAAAAGGAAATGTACTGTTGGAAGGCATAATGCAAGAATATATAATTTAAGCAAACCCCAAACTAAAACATTGCAGGCTTATATCTAAGTTTTTCATTACTAAGAAATGTAAACTCTTCTTAATTTTTCTTTCCAAATGGAAGATAGCAGATGTTCATCTGTTACCGTGAAAGTCTATTTTAATTGGCAGTTTTGGTCTCAGAGTAATTTTAAATTGCTACCAGGCTGTCACTTTTGCTTTTGCTGACTTGCAAGGAGGTTTAATGCCTCCCCCACTGGGCTAGACTTTATCCTTCTAGTTGGAGCTGTTGGATCACCTCAATTTATGACAACAGAAGAGATTTAAATAGTCCACAGAAATGCAATGAAAATGCCTCAGAGTAGACCTGTGATGTTTTAAAAGCTCTCTGAGATCCAGAGATATAACTTGTTATAAGGAGACAGGTGCAAGGAGACAGAGACATCCAGGGTAAGGAAGAATAAGGCCCTTTGGTCAGATTGAATTATTTTAATACACTCATAAAACTGGTTAACAAGCAATCACCTCTCTATCAAATTTGATCTGTAGAGTAGCTGGTGGAATTGGAATACTACACTAGTTTCCTGTCAGTTTGCTTGATCTGGGGTCGCACAGAGTCAGACAAGACTGAAGCGACTTAGCAGCAGCAGCAGCAGCAGAGTGTGTATTCCGCATTAGAGTTGCCTGCCTTCTTTTTTAATTTGTGCCATGCTGGTATAGTATAGTTTCATCGCATTTGATTTTAATTTCAATTTTCCTGATGACAGGAGAAGTTGGGCATCTTTTCATTTCTCCAAATGCATGGAGAACTTCTGTGACAATTCTATGTGACTAGGTGTCAATCAGGGTATGTATGTTGGGAGAACTGGGATTGGAAGATTGCATAGGACAAAGGCAAATGAATGGAGCTGGGAATCAGAGGATCTGGAATTTAACCTTGCTCTTCTGCTAGTTGGCCACATGGTGGATTTTTAAAAATTTTGTTTTGTGAAGGGGCAGGGAAGGTATGGGGCAACTTGATTCTAGAGATTTTCTTCAATAAAAAGAATTTATACTTTTTATTCTCACTTCATGCACTGCATTTTTCTGGCTTTGCCCCTTCTTTCTCTAGGGTGTTTTGTTTTCTCCAGATCTGTAGTCTCAAATGTCTCATGATTTTTTTGAGAAATACCCTTGTGCATAGTACAGGGATATTAGAGCAAGATGGATCCTGGACTTTGGGAAAATTGTTCTGCCTTCTCTGAATCCACTTTTTCCTCGTCTATAGAATGGTTATGTATGCCTCAGAGGATTGCTGTGAGGACTAACGTAAAATGCTTAGGAGAATGGAATTGCCTAGTGATAGAGTGTGTATTCAGCATTAGAGTTGCCTGCCTTCTTTTTTAATTTGTGCCATTCTGGTATAGTATAGTTTCATCACATTTGATTTTAATTTTAATTTTCCTGATGACAGGAGAAGTTGGGCATCTTTTAATATATCTGCAAGTCACTTGTGTACCATGTTACGTGGATTTCTTTTTCAAGTATTCTGTCAGTGTTTCTATTGATTGTCTCAATGATATAGCTAAGAGAGCATTTATTAATGCTTATAATTTTTTTATTAAAGAGATTTTATTTTAAAAAATTTTGGCCATGCCTCACAGCTTGCAGGATCCTAGTTCCCTGACCAAGGTCAAACCCAGGCCCCCAGCATTGCAAGTTCAGAATTCGAACCACTGGACTACCAGGGGATTCTCTAAAAGAGAAGAATGTACTTTGAATGTAAGTCCTTTGTAGATCATGTGTTATATTGGACTCCTACTGCTGCTGTAACAAATCACCCAGACTTGAGGCTTAAAACAGCAGAATTCTATTCTCTCACAGTTGTGGGGCCAGACATCTGTGATCGAAGTGTCGGCGGTGATCGAAGAGTCCCCCTAGAGGCTCTAGGGGAGTTTCCTTTCTGGTTTCCTCTAGTTTTTGGAGGCTAGAGGCATTCCTTTGTTTGGGGCTACAGGACACCAATCTCTGCCTCCACGAACTGTCACAAGACCTTCTCCCGTCACTCTATGTCTCAAATCCCCCTCTCCTTTCTCTTATATGGACACCAGCCACTAGATACAATATAGGGCTCTGAATCTTGGATCCTACATCCAGGGTGAACTTACCTCAAGATTTTTAAATTAATTATATCCTCAAAGGCCCTATTTCCAAGTAAGATCATATTCACAGGTATCAAGAGTTAGGATTTAGACATATGTTTTTGGGGAGATACTGTTCAACCTAATACATATGTATTAAAACTATGTCCTTTAATCTGTTCGCCTTTTCAGTTGTAATGGTTATTTTCCAGTATTCTGGCCTAGAGAATTCCCTGGACTGTATAGACCATGGAGTCCCAAAGAGTTGGACACAAATGAGTCACTCTCACTTTTGATGAACCAAATTTCTTAATTTTAATAGGGTACAGTTTATTCATTTTTTCCCCCTTTTATGGTTAGACGTTTTGAGGTCTTGCTTAAGAAGTATTTGCCTATACCCAAATAATGAGTTTTTCTCATATGTATTTTACTAAAAGTTTATTAATTTTCTCCCTGTATATTTAGGCCTACAATCCATTTGGAATCAACTTTTGTGTATGCTGTGAGGTAGAGGTTAAGATTAAGTTTTTTTTTTCTTTATGACTCTAACTGAACTAGCACTTGAAAGAACATTTCCCCCCACTGTACTACATAAACACCCTGAGAAAACAGATGACATTGTGTGCATCTGTTTTTTGATAATTCTATTCCAGTGATCAGTTTGTATCATTTTGTACCAATATGGCACTATCTTAAACACTGTGTCATAAGTCTCGATATGTGGAAATGGAATTCTCCAGTCTGTCCTTCTTTAAGATTGTCTCAAATATACTTGGTCTTTTCAAATGTCTATGTAAATTTTAGTGTTAGCTTGTCAGTTTCCACACACACATTTGCTCTCTTTCCATCATGCACATAAACCCACACACTCACACGTGTTGACACACACACATATGTGTCGACACACACCCACCCACACCCCTGCAAGGATTTTGATTGAGACTGGATTCAATGTATAGAATCCAGGTAGATTTATTTATTAATCTATAGATCCAATAGATTTATTGTGAGGAGAACTAACATCTTAATAATAGTGAATTTCCTAGTCCCTGAACATTGTCTGTCTACAATTTCTTTGTTTTCTTTAAGTTCTTTCAGTAACACTTACTATTTTCACTGTATTCCACATCTTTCATTAGATTTGTCTTTAGGTAGTTAATACTTTTGAAACAATTATAAATGATGTTATTATACAAATTCACTTTTATGTTTTCATTGCTGTGTAATTTTAATACAGTGACCTTCTATCCAGTCACTTTGCTACATTCACTTATGCATTTTACATTCACTTATTTCAATCGCTTGCTTATAGATTACAATCACGTCATCATGAAAACTGAGAGTTTTATTTCATCATTCCCAATCCTGTGAATTTTATATACTTATTTATTTCTGGCTGTACTGGGTCTTTGCTGCTGCGCTGGCTTTTCTCTGTTCGCCAGGAGCAGACCTGCTCTTCATTGCAGTGCACGGGCTTCTTACTGGGGTGGCTTCTCTTGCTGTGGAGCGCGGGCTCCAGGGCATGCAGGCTTCAGCAGTTCTGGCAGACAGGCTCAGTGGTTGCAGCTCCTGGGCTCTAGAGCACAGGTCAATAGTTGTGGTGAAGGGCTTAGTTGCCCCATGGCCAGACCAGGGATCAAACCCATATCTCCTGTGTTGGCAGGCGGATTCTTTACCGCTGAGCCACCAGGGAAGCCCCAGTCCTGTGCCTTTTGCTTTGTCTTACTGGATTAGCTACAACTTTCAGTACAGTTAACATATGTCTTGATACTCTAATAGTTTTTTTATAGGTGACACTTTTTATTCAGTGTTTTTCTTTCACTACATGATGCCTTTTTAGGACTTCTATGTCTTTAAATTTATTCTCCCTGCTTATTTCCCCAATTATTCTTTTCGGGGGAGAAGGGTTACAGTGCCACCTCCTCTTTGCCCAACTCAGAGCTCCAGAGCTCTGAGAGTCTCCTCCGTCTCTCACACCTCATGTTAGTTACACTGGTTCTGTCGTGTCTCTTTTCTTCCTTATTTCATCTCACTCCTGCCTCTCATCTGTACCTTCTCTTGCCTTTCAGTAACCTCCTAAAAGACTCTGATATCTGTAGTCTCTCTGCTCTCCAGTGATTCCTACTTTGGCATGGTTTGGCCATTTGTTTCCTTAAAAACATAAATAACTTCTCACTGAAGAAAGACAGAAATCGATATTCCTAACATAGCATTCCTGGCCATCCAAGATGTAGAGAGACAGTGTGGACTGGCGATCAAAACATTGATTCATGAGCACATTGCCTAAATTTGAATTCTGACTACCCACTTACCAGCTGGATAATGTTGGATATATCGTTTCACCTCTCTCTACTTTAGTTTCTTCATTTGACATAATAATATTAATTGTATCTATATATCTTACAAGGTTATATATAGATTAAATAAGTTAGTATATGTCAAACACTCAAGTTTTACAATACATTTATTTTGTTAGTGTGTTGTTAAAGCTTTTTTTCAAATAATAGCAATATAACAGTAATAGTAATATGTTATGATAACATAACAAGTATTTATTAAACACTTAGTATTTATATTTATATAAACCAGGAACACTGTGAAACCTTTTCATTGACATATCTAATTTAATCAATGATAACTATGCTGTGAGTATTATTATGCTTTAGGAATAAGCAATGGTAAGTGATGTATCTTCTGACCCTTCCCACATAAACAGTTCCTAAACATGCTCTTGACTCTTGTACATACAATTTTGCCCAAAATTCCCCTGTTCTTCAAGGCCATTCTGCTTTGTTATCTCAGGATAATCCTACCCATTTGGGGGTGGCTCTGTGCAACTTCTCCTTTTCAAGGGTGAAATAAAGTGGAACAGACAAAGAATTAGATTCAGACTCACTAAGCACATTTGCTGTAAAATAAAAGTTTTAATTCCCTTCTCCTGCAGAATCAAAAGACAGCCTTATGTGAGTGAGTTGGACTTTCCTGGCCCCTTCATTAGCCAGGTTGATTCTTTACAAACTAGCTACACTGACCCTCTGGCTTTTTGCAGTTTTAAGACAGCTTCAACTTGGTTCTTCCAAGTGGCTCATCAGACTGAGCTGAGTTAGTACAGAGCTTCCAGCCAAGTAAGGCCTCTCAGCACGAAGTGTCAAACATAAGACAGCTAATGCTAGGAGCCAAAGGAAGAAGGCTCTTCTTGACCCTGCTCAGAAACTAGTGCATTCACAGAGAAGTGGCTGGCAGGCCCCCTTTTGATGCAGTGAACAATGAACAGCAGGGATAAAGTCTCGCCATATCTACCTCATGCTTTTCTGTGTGTGTGTGTGTGTGTGTGTGACATGTGCACTCTAGCAAAAGACAATGTGGAAAGTCTATGACCTATTATTTGAAAATAATCCACCCAGGATCACAGTGAGGGAGAGATCCCACAAGTCAGATCCCACATACCATTGGTAAATGGTATAGCTCGGTATCCTTAGAGTCCATTTTACATATGAGGAAATTGAGAGCAGATAAAGGGTCCTAGTTTTGCATTTGTTTGTTTTTGATCTGTTTTCTCAGTTTTGTACAGTGTGAACATTTGGGTAGCAGTTTCACAAGCCATGATTGCATTTTGCATCTTCATTGAGTTCTTCCTGAGTGAAATAATAGTGGTGCTCATTCAAACTCAGATCGTCAATATGAACATAATCCTTATTTTCACAGTTTCTATAATTCAGAGTTCTTTTTGGACAGAGGTTCTCATTCTAGACTGGGAGTCACATGTTTCTAGACTGGGAGTCACATGTTTAGAGATATTAGTCACATGTTTAGATATATAGAGATATAGATCAGCACAGTGTTAAAGACCAAAAAAATCAAAAAATTCACACATTTTGAAGTAGGGCATATACTCTCCTGTTTCTGTGAAACAGCATTATCTGTATAATTTCTAACCAGGTTTTCAAGTTTTTTTTCCCTAAGTTTATCTGTCCCATCTGACCCCTGATGAAATATGAATTTGTCGTTTCTGCTCCAGATGCTTCATTGCTACTTGTATTGGCCTTAGAATCACAAAATCAAAGAGGCCTTAGATGGTAAAACTTAATAGTCAAGTCGCTGTCAAATTTGATTAAAAAACTTTTTTGTTATGGATATTTTCTTTAAAGATAATCTTGAATGGAAATCCAGTGTATCATACCAATAAAGGTGCAGCTGTTCTGTTTGAAGGTGTGTTGTGGGGGTGGATGGATAAGAATGGGACAGCTCAAAATATTATATCATTTGGTTTCTTCCTTGGCCCCTGAGGCACCTCTGTAGACAGTAAGATTAGGAGGCACCCAGTTTGAAAACCACCAGTAGAACATACTTCCTCACTTTATAGAGAAGACTGGGGCCTGGAGGTAGCTTGGATGTAATTCCCAGGCAATGTTGTCTTTCTCATCAGTATGTCCAGAATTGCCTAGTCAAACCTTTATAAGTAGCTTTATAAGCCCCCAAAGCCATGGAGTTTTAATGATCAGGATCAATTAAATAATTCCCGTCATATTAATAATTCATAAACATGCAATTTATAAATGAAAATTATTATTTAAATGATTTAATTAAAATTTTATTATTTATTTTCTAAATTTGATTTGTAAAGTTTTAAAATATTTTTTAGAGTAGGAAAAGCATGAAGATTAGGGGCAAGAAGCACAGTTTGAAATCAGAGTATAAGGTTTTCTATGTGTGACCTTGAAAGCTAATTTTTTTTTTTTTTTTTTTTGGCCACGCTGCTTGGCTTGTGAGATCTTTATTCCCAGACCAAAGATTGAACCCATGTCCCCTGCAGAGGAAGTTGGAGTCCTAACCACTGGACTGCCAGAGAATTCCCTCAAAAGCTGTTTAATCTTATCAAGTCTCACTTATCTCTTTTTAAGAATAACCATCTTAGTACCTTAGTGTCTATGGGGCTTCCCCGGTGGCTCAGAGGTAAAGCATCTGCAATGCAGGAAAAGCAGTTTTGATCCCTGGATTGGGAAGATCCCCTGGAGGAGGAAATGGCAACCCGTTCCAGTATTCTTCCCTGAAAAATCCCACAGACAGAGGAGCCTGGCAGGCTATAGACCATGGGGTCACAAAGACTTGGACATGACTGAACATGTACACGTGCATACATACCTTAGTGCCTAATTTGTTTTAAATATTAAATTATATACTGTCATGGGTTCACTCAGTGTTTGGAATATAGAAGGCAGGCAGTAAGTACAAATTATTTCTACTCTACATATACCATGATTGTAAAGGTTGATTCCTCTTTGTAGTTACCTATGTACCCTTTGCATATGTTAGGCACTCGGGAGATGTTTGTGAATGATAAATCAATATTACTGAAACAGGAAGAATGTGGCATTCTTCAGACTCAAGCAGTATGTACAGCTAGCAATTTTCCTATGTTCAGAATAAAAGAGGGTGGTAGGGAGTGAATATGTGAATTCTGCCTGCCATACAATTGGCATATTACAGAGTAAAGGAGGCTATCTCAGAGGAAGGAAACTTTCCTAAATAGAAAAAAAAAAAAAGATGAAAGATCTTTCTTTCAACAAAGAACTGCTAGTACTTAACTTGTCAGGACAGGATTTTGAAAAATAGCATTCCCAAGAATACCTTTGTAAAACACCTTAAAAAGAAGTAATGCAAACCTGGTCCCCACAAGCCTTTTATTATTTCTCGTTGATAATGGCTTGCCAGAGTCTCATTTTAGAAAACTCAACACACTACTGTGAACATGAAAAGCAAACCTGCTTTCATAAAGCTGATGTTCCGTTGGGCACATGAGGGCTCAGCCATAGTCTGGCCAGTTATAGATTCTGGCTGTGTTGCTCTGTGCCCAAACAAGGGAAGGAAACACAAAAAGTCCGACAGAAACATGAACGTTTTTCGAAAAGGAAGAAATAAACTCTTGCTTATATTGAACGCAATCACAAAGCACATATAACTGAATCCTTTCCTCCAATACATATGACTATTTTTTTTTTATGAGAAAGGGAAACACACTTGGTCAGAATTCTACAATCTTTGATTTGTACAGTAATCACTGACATTTCTGAATGTGAACTGATAAGATTCTTAAATAACTTGTAGATCATCAAATGATATTTACATAGTCTGAAAATTGATGGTTCATCAACTTATTCTTCAAATGTTCATTAAATATTCAGAGGCCAAGTAGTGCTCAATTTGCTGGTGATACAGAAGTGAATAGAACAAAATCCCTTCTCTCATGGAGGTTATATTATATTATGAGTAATTGAAAACTAGTTCCTGGCTATTTTGGAAAGACCTTCATTGTAATGGAAGACCTTCATTGTAATCCCAGGCCTTATTACATAGTAGGTACTTGCAATGTTTGTTAACAGAATTAGTTTTACTGATGCTTGGTTCTGTGATCTTGTGCAAATCAATTAAATTCTAATTCTCCACCATCACAGAGTATGAAAATTTGTACTAAAAAGTCTGTAAGGAAGTTTCAACTTTAAGATTCCACAATAATGTGGATCTGATTTCATTTCCTAGAGCCTTTAATTTTCACTCTAAAAACATTCATTAAAGAGATCACACATGACAGAGCTCTATGTTCCATGGGAAATATACAAATAGACAAGTCATGATGTTTGTTCTAAAATAATTAATAATCTGTCAAGGATTAATCTTTAGCAGTTGTTGGGATGATTGGAGAAGAATGGAGGCTGGAATAACAACAGGAAAGCTGGAGGAGGGAGGGGGATTCAGGATGGGGAACACATGTATACCTATGGTGGGTTCATGTTGATCTATGGCAGAACCAATACAATATTGTAAAGTAATTAACCTCCAATTAAAATAAATAAATTTATATTAAAAAGTAGAATGCAATGAAATATCTCATTCCCAATTAAATTTTATAATTGCATGTAGATGATTTATTTATATTGTTTATTATATATATAGTTTATTATCTCTATGCAGATAACCTCCCCCACCTTCTTCCTGTTGTTTTGTTTATCTTCTGCTGCTATAGACTTTTCTCCTCCAGGTGAACTTACTAATTCTCATCCAGTTTCTCCTGAGGCAGAGATACGGCCTACATATTGAGACTAGACCATGACAAATGGGCAGAGGGCTATATTATAATGACCAGAGGCATATGCATTTAGAGCCAGAAGAATTCTCAAGAACCACGATGTAGTTGGCACCTTGGCTGTGTGCGATCAGGAATCTAGGGATGTCTGGCCCTATTGTTGGATGACTGTAGGGTTCTTTTCTGTTGGTATCTTCTGTTGGTTCTTTTCTGTTGGTATCTCAGTTCAGTGCCTGAGTCAATGGTGACTCCTGAGTTGGAGACTCAGTCTTAGGGGACGTTGCCCTGAAATCTTGGTCTTAGGAAATCCTTGTCTCTGAATCCTGGCAACAGATTTCTCTACTAGATGTGGTAGGCCATTCTCTGCATACCATAGTATATGTTAACTATTCTTGAATTGCTAACTTGAATGATGTACAGGAAAATTTTATTTGAAGGCAGAGAAAGTTTTTCTCCCAATTTAACATCGGTGGAGGTTTAGTTGCTAAGTCATGCCTGACTCTTGTGACCTCATGGACTGTAGCCCGCCAGGCTCCTCTGTCCATGGGATTCTTCAGGCAAGAATACTAGAGTGGGTTGCCATGCCATCCTTCAGGGGATCTACCTGACCCAGGGATCGAATCTGTGTCTCCTGCATTGCAGGAGACTCTTTCCTGACTGAGCTACAAGGGAAGCCCCTAATTTAACAATGCTCTATGTATATTTAGATGGGTTTCTTGTGTTTTTGAAAATCAACTTATCTTCAAATGAGTTGGTAATGATAATTGTCTCTTAGGACTAGTTCTATGCATTCAGTGGGATAAGAATACCAGATTTCTAGCATCAGTTCTGGCACATAATTGCTGCTTCATTATGAGTCTGGAATGTTAGAACCTCTCCCCGTCCACTGAAATCTTTGTCCAAAAGCTTAAATTAACTACTTACTGTGAGTATTGATTCAGTTATTTCCATAAAATTCTATTCACAGATAATCACAATCACACTTGTTATACATCTTTTAAAAATTTTCTATAACTTGATTACCATTGGAAGCTCTTTGATTTTATCTCATTTAAACTTTGTAAGATGCAAATGGTCATAATGGAAACTCCTATATGGCTGTTGGTCAGGAACTTAAGCTCTGGTACAATCCTAGGAGATCTGGGTTGACAGAGGGGTAGCTTATTTATGCCCTCTGTTTTAGTTTGTGCTCATTCTTGCTGTATCTTCTATATCACAATGTATTTTTATTTAGCCTGTCTTAATACTTTGCAAGTTTGACAGGACCTAGCTCATGATGGACATTCTGATTGTTTGGACAGTGTTATACCATCACTAGGCACTTTTTCTCTCTACCAGAGCCTAGAAGCATGCTAGGGTATATTTTTTTCTTCTCCAAAAATGTATGTGATTCTCTTCTTCAGTTAGGTTGACCCCACTCCGGAAACTTGCTGCTGCTGCTTCAGTCAGTTGTGTCCGACTCTGTGCGACTCCATAGACGGAAGCCCACCAGGCTCCTCTGTCCCTGGGAGTCTCCAGGCAAGAACACTGGAGTGGGTTGCCATTTCCTTCTCCAACGCATGAAAGTGAAAAGTGACAGTGAAGTCGCTCAGTCGTGTCCGACTTTTAGCGACCCTATGGACTGCAGCCCACCAGGCTCCTCTGTCCATGGGATTTTCCAGGTCAAGAGTACTGGAGTGGGGTGCCATTGCCTTCTCCACTCCAGAAACTTAGGAGATTTCATTGTGATTTTTCACTTGGTGGCTTGTTATAATCCCCCACAGCATCTTCACCGCCACTGGTATGTCTAAAACTTTATGTTCTCCTGGCTCAAGTGTCCCCTGAGGCAAGTTTTTACGCTGCAGTCTTGGCTTGCTGTACAGCCCTTTCATGCTCTGGTCCCTATTCACAGGTGACAGCCTTTTGTGACACTTGGTATATGGATAAGGGTCACAGTTCCAGATAATGAACATGTTGTCTCTAGAACCAAAGAAACACACCGTGTGATGTTTCCTTTTCTGTGGAGTAAGGTACCAAATATAATATTTAATCCTTTGCAGGGGTTATCCCAGAATACTCCTAAGCACTGGATTCCTAAACATTTTACTCAAGTGGCAGAGCTCTGAAACTTTGTTTGGTTTGTCTTCCCCCTCAAGAGCACGTAGGACTTGCCAAGGCTTCTAACGTGATAGACCCTCTTATTCAACTCTTTTTATTAGCTCGATAATTTATGTAATGGAATAAGATCCAATGAGACTGTTCCCAAGTAATTTATCTATGTATCAGAACAAAGCTTGCATATATTTATTACAATACAAAAAATATTCAGCACTAAAAGGTAAAATACACATTGTTTATATCCAATTAAAATTTATCAGGAATGCAAAAAATTCTATCCATAATTAGTGGCAGACAAGACATAATTAATAGACAAAGACATTAAAACCATATAACTGAATTTCAGACGTTCAAGAAACTAGAGGAAATGTTGATCATGTTTGTGGAAGATGCAAAATTTGAAATAAAACACATAAAAATTACTACTACTGAAATAAATGCATGGGAGTAATAGCAGTTTAGAAATTGTGAAAGAAAATATTAGTGTACTCAAAGATATAAAAATGCAAACTATTTAAAATGAAATGTAGAAAATATAGCTAAAAACCCCACAAAGCCTCACTAAGCTCTGGGAAAATTTCAAAGACCTATGTGTGTCGGTGTGTGTGTATACGTATGTATACAAAAGTTCTATACTTAGAATTTAATTTCATATTTAGAATTTTTATCAAACTAGAAAGAAAATTGTTGCCACTCTTTCATCAGATAAGATAAAATAACTCTTCATTTTCTGGGACTCCTAATATATTAACCAAATTCTAAAGCCATGATACCAAGAAGCTCAATGGATCTGAAGCACAAGAAACGTGAAGAATATTGCACCAATGCACATGATCATCGACTTGCTTAAAACCAGTGACAAAGGGAAAAGCTTAAAGGAAAAATTATATGTGTATAGAAATGAAAATAATGGTGGAAGTGAATTTCTTATAGAGAACAAGACAAGGAAAATTACCAACAGTAAAGATAAGACAATAGAATGGCTACAGATCTTACTACAAATGTTGAAAGGATAATAAGGGAATACTTTGACCACCTTTATGACTATGAATTTGACAACTTAAATGAAATAGTTAAATCCCTTGAAAGACACAACCTACCAAAATTACTTGAAAAAGAAATAAATAACATTAAACTTATATCTATAAAAGATACTGAATTTATAAAATAAACTTTTTTTTTTTTTACAAAGATCACTTCAAGGTCCACATGCATTCACTGGAGAATTCAAACAGTTAAGGGCAAATTAATACAGATTCTATACAAACTGTTCCAGAATTCTGAAGAAGAAGGAAAATGTTCCAACACATTCTATAAGGTCAGCATTACCCTCATAACAAACCTAGGAAAAACTGTTGCAAGAAAAGAAAGCTACAGAGCAATCTACATCATGGATATAGAATTAAAAATTCTTAAAATTTTAGCAAATTGAATCCAACAGTATATAAAAGTGTAATACATTATGACCACAGTGGAGTTTATTCCAGAAGTGCATGCTTCCGTTAATATTTAAAAACCAATCAAGATAATTACCTTTTTAAGAAATGAAGAAAGAAAAGAACATGATCATCTCAATGTATGCAAAAAAAAAAAAAAAATTTGAAGTAAGCCAACATAAGTTCCTGATAAAAACTCTTAAGTAAACTTGAAATCAGTTGGAACATTGTCAGCTTGATAAAGGGTCTCTACCAAAACCCTGCAGTTCTAAAATACTTAATGGTGAAAGATTGAATACTTTCTTCTTAAATCAGGAACAAAGCAAGAATTTTTCCTTCACCATTTACATTCAACAGTATATGGACAATCTAGCCAGAGCTATAAGGCAAGAAATTTGAAAAGCCATCCACGTTGGAAAAGAAAAAGTAAAACTGTATTTTATTGCAGAAAATATTTTACTCTATGTAGAAAATTAAATCAAATATGTAAAAACCCTTTGTGTGCTAAGTTGCTTCAGTTATGCTGGACTCTTTGTGATCCTATGGACCATAACCTGCCAGGCTACTCTGTCCATGGAATTCTCCAGGCAAGAATACTGGATTAGCTTGCCATTTCCCTCTCCAGGAGATCTTCCTGACCTAGGGATTGAACCTGCATCTCTTATGTCCCTTGCAATGACAGGTGGGTTCTTTACTAGTGCCACCTGGGAAGCCCCCCCAAAACCTATAGAGCTAACAATTGAATTGAACAAAAATTCAAGATAAAGGATGAATATGCAAATGTTAGTTGTATTTTTATGTATTGGCAATGAAACAGAAACAGATAAAAATCCAAAACCATTTATAATAGTATCAGAAATATTAAATAGAGTAAGTCTGACGAGGTATTAGAGATCTGTACATTGAAAACAACAAAACATTGCTGAGATAAATTAAAGATGAACTAAGTATGTGGATTAGAAAACTTTATGTGATGACAATTTTCTCAAATTGATCTAGCTTCATTGCAATCTTAATAAAAATCCCAGAAGTCTTTTGTTTTGGTAGACATTGACATACAGATTTTAAAATTTAAATAAAAATGTCAAAAATTATTTGAAGGAATTTTGAAGATAAATGATGTTTGGAGACTTTTTACTTCCTGGCTTTAACATTTATTATAAAATACAATAATGAAGACAGTATGATGCTGCCATTTTAATAGATAAATAAGTCACCTGAGGAGAATATAATCTAGAAATAGACCCATACACATATAGTCAATTTATTTTTGACAGTGGTCCACACACATTGCACCAAACACAAAAGCTAATAACAAATAGATCATATATTTAAGTGAAAAATTGAAAATGATAGAATTCTGGAAAAAAAGATACGAGGAAATCTTGTGACCTTGGATCAGGAAAAGATTGGCTAGTGCAACACGAAAATCATGTTCCATAAAATTAAAAAAATTATAGTTTTGACTTCATTAATATTAAAAGCTTTTTCTCTTTGAAGACATCATGAAGAGAATGAAGAGACCATTCAGACAGACAGAAAATACTAGAAATCTCATTTATTAAAAAAGGACTTGTATCCAGGATATACAAAAAATTCTCAAAAACTTAGTAATATCAAAACAACTCAATAAAAATGGGAAAATTAAACAGATTTTTCACTAAAGTAGATATATGTACATCAAACAATTATATGAAAAGATGCTCAATATTAATTATTAGAGAACTATAACCACTATAAGATGCTACACCACAAATGTTGATAAAAAGGTAGGCAATGGAACTCCTGTAGTCTGTGGTGGGAATGTAAAATTACAGTGGTACAACCACAATGGAAAACAGTTTGACAGCTTTTAACATTATTAAACATGTACCTTCTACATTACTCAGACATTTCATTCCTACATATTTTCTCAGGAGAAATCAAAGTGTGGATCCATTCAAAGACTTACTCTCAAGTGTTATAGGAGTTTTACCTGTAATAGTCAAAATTTTCAAAGCAAACCAAAATCCCATTCAGGTGAATGGATGAAAAATATGGGCCATAAAATGAGAAACTAGGCAACAATGAAAAGAAATGAATGCATGCAGTCCTAATGCATGCAACAACATCAGTTCAGTTCAGTCGCTCAGTCGTGTCTGACTCTTTGCGACCCCATGAACCACAGCACGCCAGCCCTTCCTGTCCATCACCAACTCCTGAAGTCCACTCAAACCCATGTCCATTGAGTCAGTGATGCCATCTAACTATCTCATCCTCTGTCATCCTCTTCTCCTCCTGCCCTCAATCTTTCCCAGCCTCAGGGTCTTTTAAATGAGTTAGCTCTTCGCATCAGACAGCCAAAGTATTGGAGTTTCAGCTTCAACATCAGTCCTTCCAATGACACCCAGGACTGATTCCTTCAGGATGGACTGTTTGGATCTCCTTGCAACATAGGTGGATCTAAAAATAAATTATGTTGTCAGACACGACTTAGTGAAGAAACCACCACATGTTGTGAAAGGAGCTGAAGATTACACACCATATGATTTTAGTCATTTCAGATTCTAGAAATACAAGCATACCTTTTTTTATTGTGTTTTGCTTTATTGCATTTTGCAATAACTGCTTTATTGCAGTTTTTATAAATAGAAGATTTGTGGCAACCCTCTGTTGTCATATAACAGCAGTTTTTGGTAATTTTCAAATTAAAGTATGTATATTTTTTAAGATGTAATGGTATTGCACACTTTAATAGACTATAGTATAGTGTAAAAATAACTTATATGCATTGAAAGTGAAAGAAAGTGTTACTCGCTCAGTTTTTTCCAACTCTTTATGACCCCATGGACTGTAGCCCATCAGGTTCCTTTGTCCTTCAAATTCTGCAGACAAGAATACTGACGGTGGTGGTGATTTAGTTGCTAAGTCGTGTCTGACTCTTGCGATCCTATGGACAGAGGAGCCTGCCAGGCTACAGTTCATGGGATTCTCCAGGCAAGAGTACTTGGGTAACCATTCCCTTTTCCAGGGGATCTTCCCAACCCGGGGATTGAACCCAGGTCCTCCAGCATTGCAGGCAGATTCTTTACCATTTGAGGTACCAGGGAAACCCCTATACACATTGGGAAATCCCCAAAATTCATGTGACTTGCTTTATTCTGGAATATTCATTGAAAGGACTGATGCTGAAGCTCCAATACTTTGGCCACCTGATGTGAAGAACTGACTCATTTGAAAAGACCCTGATGCTGGGAAAGATTGAAGGCAGGAGGAGAAGGGGACGACAGAGGATGAGATGGTTGGATGGCATCACTGACTCAATGGACATGAGTTTGAGTAAACTCTGGGAGTTGGTGATGGACAGGGAGGCCTGGCGTGCTGCATCCATGGGGTCGCAAAGAGTTGGACATGACTAGGGGCTGACTGAACTGAATTGAACTGAACTGCTTTAGTGAGATATTCACATAATGGCAGTGATGTGGAACTGAACCTACAATTTCTCCAAGATGTGCCTCAACAAACTGATCTGCAGTAGATTGGTAGCTGACTAGGAATGTGGTGCAGTGGAGTGGGGGCTTGTATGTGTGATTACAAAAGGGATAAGGAATTTTTTTTGTGGTTGCTATATTTACCTTGATTGTGGTGATGGTTTCAGAGGAGTGTACTTATTCAAAAGTGCATTTTAAATATTTGCAGCTAATTGTATGTCAATGATACCTCAATGATGCTGGTAAAAAAACTCACGTTGTACACCATAATTGATGAGACTTATCATATGTCAATTTTACCATCGCAAAACTGATTTTAAAAATTCAAAAGTTACAGACATGGTTAAAAAAACAAAGAATTCCTTTTTCCTCAATAAACTAGAGTTTTTACATTTATATGGAAAAATCACTCATATTGCCATAATATGGCTGATAATGCATGAAGAGCCAAGTTTAGTTGTCATTTGTGGATGTTCTCCCATTTTATTTGGCTTCCCTGATTGCCCATTCAGTAAAAAATCCGCCTGCAATTCAGGAGACCCTGATTCGATTCCGAGGTCAGGAAGATCCACTGGAGAAGGGTTAGGATACCCACTCCAGTATTTTTGGGCTTCCCTTGTGGCTCAGCTGGTAAAGAATCTGTCTGCAATGTGGGAGACCTGAATTTGATACCTGGGTTGGGAAGATGCCCTGGAGAAGGGAAAGGCTACCCACCCCAGTTGCACAAGTGCTAGTCACACAAGCGTGGCCGAGAGGAGCTACCCCATGCCAAGGTCAGGGGCGGTGGTGGGGAGCAGCTAAATTCAGACTAAAATTGAAGAAAGTGGAGAAAACCACTAGACCATTCAGTTCAGTTCAGTTCAGTCACTCAGTCGTGTCTTTGCAACCCCATGAATCGCAGCACGCCAGGCCTCCCTGTCCATCACCAACTCCTGGAGTTCACCCAGACCCACGCCCATGGAGTCAGTAACGCCATCCAGCCATCTCATCCTCGGTCGTCCCCTTTTCCTCCTGCCCCCAAACCCTCCTAGCATCAGAGTCTTTTCCAATGAGTCAACTCTTTGCATGAGGTGGCCAAAGTACTGGAGCTTCAGCTTCAGCATCATTCCTTCCAAAGAAATTCCAGGGCTGATCTCCTTCAGAATGGACTGATTGGATCTGCTTGCAGTCCAAGGGACTCTCAAGAGTCTTCTCCAACACCACAGTTCAAAAGCATCAATTCTTCGGCACTCAGCCTTCTTTACAGTCCAACTCTCACATCCATACATGACTACTGGAAAAACCATAGCCTTGACTAGATGGACCTTAGTTGGCAAAGTAATATCTCTGCTTTTGAATATGCTATCTAGATTGGTCATAACTTTTCTTCCAAGGAGTAAGCGTCTTTTAATTTCATGGCTGCAGTCACCATCTGCAGTGATTTTGGAGCCCCCCAAAATAAAGTCTGACACTGTTTCCACTGTTTCCCCGTCTATTTCCCATGAGGTGATGGGACTGGATGCCATGATCTTCGTTTTCTGAATGTTGAGCTTTAAGCCAACTTTTTCACTCTCCTCTTTCACTTTCATCAAGAGGCTCTTTAGCTCTTCTTCACTTTCTGCCATAAGGGTGGTGTTATCTGCATATCTGAGGTTATTGATATTTCTCCCAGCAATCTTGATTCCAGCTTGTGTTTCTTCCAGTCCAGCGTTTCTTATGATGTATTCTGCATATAAGTTAAATAAGCAGGGTGACAATATACAGCTTTGATGTACTCCTTTTCCTATTTGGAACCAATCTGTGGTTCCATGTCCAGTTCTAACTGTTGCTTTTTGACCTGCATACAAATCCCTCATCCAAGGTAAGGAGCAGCGGCTGTGCTTTGCTGGAGCAGCCGTGAAGAGATACCCCACGCCCAAGGTAAGAGAAACCCAAGTAAGATGGTAGGTGTTGCAAGAGGGAATTGGAGGACAGATACACTGAAACCATACTCACAGAAAACTGGTCAATCTAATCACACTAGGACCACACCCTTGTCTAACTCAATG
>SJXQ01002464.1:197900-250069 GCA_006408695.1 Aepyceros melampus
GAAACAGTGTCAGACTTTGTTTTTTTGGGCTCCAAAATCACTGCAGATGGTGACTGCAGCCATGAAATTAAAAGGCGCTTACTCCTTGGAAGAAAAGTTATGACCAACCTAGATAGTATATTCAAAAGCAGAGACATTACTTTGCCGACTAAGGTCCGTCTAGTCAAGGCTATGGTTTTTCCTGTGGTCATGTATGGATGTGAGAGTTGGACTGTGAAGAAGGCTGAGCGCCGAAGAATTGATGCTTTTGAACTGTGGTGTTGGAGAAGACTCTTGAGAGTCCCTTGGACTGCAAGGAGATCCAACCAGTCCATTCTGAAGGAGATCAACCCTGGGATTTCTTTGGAAGGAATGATGCTAAAACTGAAGCTCCAGTACTTTGGGCACCTTATGCGAAGAGTTGACTCATTGGAAAAGACCCTGATGCTGGGAGGGATTGGGGGCAGGAGGAGAAAGGGACGACCGAGGATGAGATGGCTGGATGGCATCACAGACTCAATGGACGTGAGTCTGAGTGAACTCCGGGAGTTGGTGATGGACAGGGAGGCCTGGCGTACTGCAATTCATGGGGTCGCAAAGAGTCGGACACGACTGCGCGACTGAACTGAACTGATACTTCCTTAAGCTATATTACCTTTAATATCTTTTCAATTGTAAGATACAATGATCCCACCAAGCACAAAAAAGATCTTCATGACCCAGATAAGCCCAATGGTGTGGTCACTCACCTAGAGCTAGACATCCTGTAATGCAAAGTCTAGTGGGCCTCAGAAAGCATCACTATAAACAAAGCTAGTGGAGGTGATGGAATTCCAGTTGAGCTATTTCAAATCGTAGAAGATAGTGCTGTTAAAGTGCTGCACTCAATATGCCAGCAAATTTGGAAAACTCAGCAGTGCCCACAGGACCGGAAAAGGTCAGTTTTCATTCCAATCTCAAAGAAGAGCAATGCCAAAGAATGTTCAAACTACCACACAATTGCACGCATCTCACATGCTAGCAAAGTAATGTTCAAAATTCTTCAAGTCAGGCTTCAAAAGTATGTGAACCGTGAACTTCCAGATGTTCAAGCTGGATTTAAAGGCAGAGGAACATGAGATCAAATTGCCAACATCCGTTGGATCATAGAAAAAGCAAGAGAGTTCCAGAAAAACATCTACTTCTGCTTTATTGATCATACCAAAGCCTTTGACTGTGTGGATCACAACAAACTGTAGAAAATTCTTAAAGAGATGGGAATACCAGACCACCTGACCTGCCTCTTGAGAAATCTGTATGCAGGTCAAGAAGCAACAATTAAAACCAGACATGGAACAACAGACTGGTCCCAAATTGGGAAAGGAGTACATCAAGAATGTATATTGTCACACTGCTTATTTAACTTATTTGCAGAGTACATCATGCGAAATGCCAGGCTGGATGAAGCACAAGCTGGCGGGAGAAATATCAATAACCTCAGATACTAAGATGATACCACCCTTATGGCAGAAACTGAAAAGGAAACAAAAAGCCTCTTGATGAGAGTGAAAGAGGGGAGATAAAAAGTTGGAAAGAGAAAAGCTGGCTTAAAACTCAACATTCAAAAAACGAAGATCATGGCATCTGGTCCCATTCAGTTCAGTTTAGTTCAGTTCAGTCACTCAGTCGTGTCCGACTCTTTGCGACCCCATGAATCGCAGCATGCCAGGTCTCTCTGTCCATCACCAACTCCCAGAGTTCACCCAAACTCATGTGCATAGCGTCGGTGATGCCATGCAGGCATCTCATCCTCTGTCATCCCCTTCTCCTCCTGCCCTCAATCTTTCCCAGCATCAGGGTCTTTTCCAATGAGTCAACTCTTCGCATGAGGTGGCCAAAGTACTGGAGTTTCATCTTCAGCATCAGTCCTTCCAATGAACACCCAGTACTGGTCTCCTTTAGGATGGACTGGTTGGATCTCCTTGCAGTCCAAGGGACTCAACTTCATGGCAAATAGATGGGGAAACAATGGAAACAGTGACACACTATATTCTCTTGGGCTCCAAAATCACTGCAGATGGTGACTACAGCCAAGCAATTAAAAGACGCTTACTCCTTGGAAGAAAAACAATGACAAACCTAGATAGTCTATTAAAAAGCAGAGACATTTCTTTGCCAACAAAGCTCCATCTAGTCAAAGCTATGGTTTTCCAGTAGTCATGTATGGATGTGAGAGTTGTACCTTAAAGAAAGCTGAGCACCGAAGAATTGATGCTTTTGAACTGTGGTGTTGGAGAAGACTCTTGAGAGTCCCTTGGACTGCAAGGAGATCCAACCAGTCCATCCTAAAGGAAATCAGTCCTGAATATTCATTGGAAGGACTGATGCTGAAGCTGAAACTCCAGTACTTTGGCCACCTGATGTGAAGAATTGACTCATTTGAAAAGACCCTGATACTGGGAAAGATTGAAGGTGGGAGGAGAAGGGAACAACAGAGGATGAGACGGTTGGATGGCATCGATGGACATGAGTCTAAGCAAACTCTGGGAGTTGGTCATGGGCATAGAAGCCTGCAGTAATGGGTCTCTAAGAGTTGGACACAACTGAGCAACTGAACTAAACGAAGCACCTAGCAGAGAGTAGTGATATGGCCCCTCAGTGTTTATCAACTAAGATGTTTTTAGTATTTTTTGTTGTTGTTACATGGCACTCGGTTAACTGTTTTACATATATTTGTCTAATTCTCATAATAAGCCTTCAAGCTAAGTTCTCTATTGAGCCCCATTTTAAGTATGGGTGAGCAGAGGCAAATGTTTTCTTGGGAATAAGTGGCAGAGCCTGATGATGAATGGAGGTTCCCACCTTACAACTTGAACACCCTTGACAGGATTTAAAGAATGGCCACAAAGCTCAATGGGCTTCCTCATCCATGATACTCCTCACTCCCACCTACGAATTTCATGGTTATCTTGGATTTAAGTTATTAATATGACTTCTGATGCACTATAACTTTTGGTGAGATAAAGCATTGCCTAGGCCAATACATAATCCTCAACAGAGTTTATGGGAGGCCCACAGACTGGTGCTTTATTAAGTTCATGTTCTTGATATACACCAGAGCTGTTAGCCTCCTATCCCAAAGCCCAAGCTACCATGGCATATATTCAGCCCCTCTAGGGTAATCATTCTAAAAAGCAAATGCCCTAAAGTGATATTGGCCTTCCCTAAAAGACCATCTGGACCAATTTTACCATGGCTTACATTCCTATCTATTAATACCTCAGTCCTCAGCAAAAACTCAAATTCTCCTGGGTCATTCAACAGCCAAACTCTATTTTCTATTTGTCTTTGAATCTAACCCAATCTTCATCCCACCCATCTTCACACTCCTTTAATATGCCCTCTGAAAGTCATGGCCTGCCATCAGCCATAATGTGTACATTATGAACACAACATTCTGAACACAACTTTCTAAACATTCCATTTATCACCTCTCTTTAACCAAAACTGGCTCTCCCATAAGGGTTCTACTTCCCCTGATTCTCTTGCAAGTGGTAGATGTCTCATTCCTACAGGCCATAAAACAGCGTGTCTGAAAGTGAAGATATTTCTTTTGCTACATACAGAAAACTTCTACTCTTTCCTTAAAACCCTAACTGTTTCAGCTCAGGCCATCAAACATCTATTGTGATCATCTTAAAGCTGCCTACCAAAGTTTTGTCTATTCCTCCTATTTCATAGTTATCACACTTTGTGATCAGAATAGATGTAAGAGAAAAATGGAAGAGATTAATTGAAAACAATGAATATGGACAACAGTTTGAAGGAATTCAGTTCAAAGAGAGAGTAGGGAAATGAGGAGGTACCTAGAAAGGGCTATGAAGTTAAGAGATTGCCTTTGTTGTTAACACTGTTTTATTTTTATTTTCATGATGGGAAAAATACTGGCATATATATAGCTGGTAAGAGTTTTTCTGTTGTAAAGGGAGGCAGAAGATAGAAGAGAAACTTGCTAGAGCCATATCCTTGAGTAGATGAAAGAGAAGGAATATAATGATGTGCTAACAAGGAGATCCTACCAGTCCATTCTGAAGGAGATCAGCCCTGGGATTTCTTTGGAAGGAATGATGCTAAAGCTAAAACTCCAGTACTTTGGCCACCTCATGCGAAGAGTTGACTCATTGGAAAAGACTCTGATGCTGGAAGGGATTGGGGGCTGGAGGAGAAGGGGACGACAGAGGATGAGATGGCTGGATGGCATCACTGACTCAGTGGACGTGAGTCTGAGTGAACTCCGGGAGTTGGTGATGGACAGGGAGGCCTGGCGTGCTGCCATTCATGGGGTCGCAAAGAGTCAGACACGACTGAGTGACTGAACTGAACTGAACTGAGACACAAGTGATAGAACTGTCATTAGAAGCTGGCTCACTGTCCTCCACTACTCTCAGCACCAATCTTTTATTTTAACAACCATATAGATGACCCATTTGAAACCCTGGCCCTCCTGTCCTTGAGGCAATTATCTTTTTTTCTATCTCAGCCACCATTCCTCATAGTCCTATCCTACAAATTGTGTATTATAATTACTTCTTTACCTACAAAGCTCTTCTTCCCTTTATTGTACTCTCTTAGCAAAACTCCAAACCTGGCTAAATCCATTACACAAGGAATTTTTTTTTTTTAAATTACAAACATAAAGCCACAGTGAATGGTTTCACATAAATATATGACCACAAATATCAAGTAGACCCTCTCAAGCTGGGCATTCTGATCATATATTTCCCTAGTTAATTCATTTCCCATTCTCTCAGACTATTTCATGCCTTTTCTCTTAACTTCCAATACCTCTTCCATCCACTCACTCTTAGCTGATGATTCTCTAACATTAATGAGCTTTAATATTAATGAACTTTAATTTTAAGAAACTACCAACTTTCCTGCAAATATTTCAATATACATTTGACCTATCTCCTGATAAAATGAATGAAATGTCTCTGCTTCTGGCTAAGTCTAACTTCTCCACACTGTGCCTAGGTCTTATTCACATTTACCTCCATTCCCTCCTACATTATTTCTCTCTCTCTGCTGAATCATTTGCACTTGCATAGTCAAGTTGTAATCTCTCTCTATACACACACACACACACACACATACATACACACTATAAGCAATAGTGCTTATATATTATATATAAATATATATATTATAGTAAATACTTATTAAATAAATTTAAGTATTCATTAAAGCCCAACTGATACCTCTTTTGTTAAGTTCATCAACAAGCTCTGTGCTGCCAAGTCAATAATCAATGAATGATCTTTATCTTTCATCACTTCTTTATAGAACTCAATGCAGATGATCACATTTCACTCCTTGGAACACTTTTTTTTTTTTTTCATTTTATTTTCTTGATTTTACTGAACTACTGACAGTCTATTCTATGCTTATATATTATATATAAATATATATATTATAGTAAATACTTATTAAATAAATTTAAGTATTCATTAAAGCCCAACTGATACCTCTTTTGTTAAGTTCATCAACAAGCTCTGTGCTGCCAAGTCAATAATCAATGAATGATCTTTATCTTTCATCACTTCTTTATAGAACTCAATGCAGATGATCACATTTCACTCCTTGGAACACTTTTTTTTTTTTTCATTTTATTTTCTTGATTTTACTGAACTACTGACAGTCTATTCTCTTTCTGGTTTGTACTCTATATGTTAGCATATCTCAAGACTTTAGCCACCTTTTTTAGTCTATTTATAATATCTCCTTATTTTCTCATCTAACCTCATGACTCTCAAAGTTATATCTCCACTTTCAACATATTTCTTGAAATCCATATTTTTTCATCAATTTTATACTCAATATGGGCCTACTTGGTGTCTTGGTGGTAAAGAATCCACCTACGCAATGTAGGAGATGTGGGTTCGTTCCTGGGTCAGGAAGATCCCCTGCAGAAGGAAATGGCAATCCACTCCAGTATTTTTGCATGGAGAATCCCATGGACAAAGGAGACTGGCTGGCTACAGCCAATCGGGTCACAAAGAGTTGGACAACTTAGCGACTAAACAACCAACAGTTACTCAATACTGCCACTGGAAATCATTTAGTTTTAAGTGTAACATGACTAAACCCAGAACTCCTATTTCATTTCCCTAATTTGTTCTTACCATCATTCTCACTTCAGTAAATGACACTATCCACCATTCCTCCAGTTGCATGAAACAAAAACCTGTATGTCATCCTTAAAAACTGCTTGCCTGGCTCCTCTTGTCCAGTTCTTCCTTCAGAGCATAACAGAAACCTAATCACACCTTGCCACTTCCACGGCTGCCACTGGATTCCAAGTCATCTTCATCTCCCTTTTAAACTACTGCAATAGCCTCATAACTTATAGAATCCACTCTTTCCCCTGTACAGTAGCCAGAGGAAACTTATCAAACCTCCATCATATTACATTTTACTACTAACCATCTAAACTATTCTCAGAGAAATCCAATATGCTCAGAACCAAATGAAAACTCCCAATTCTCACCTTCATCATTCAGTTCTTCCTATTTTTCCACTCTCTTTTCCTGTTATGTTCCTTCGTGTACATGACAATTTATCTACAGTGTCTTTCTTACAATTCCTTGAATATATCAGTGCTTACTCCTCCCATAGTACCTTAATGCTGGCTGTTCTCTTTATCTGGAAAAGTCTTTGATCTTCTAATAAGTTGTTCCATCATTTTATTCATGTCTGTATTCAAAGATAATGAACTTAGAAAGGCTTTTCCTGACCAACTAGTCTTTGATATCTCCCCTTTCATTTGCAATTCCTTTAAACTACTTGATTTTTCCTTACTTAACAATTACTAGAAACTACATTAAATGATTCGTTGATTTGGGTTTTTTTCCCTTGTCTCTGTCACTAGTATATTACACCTATTAAGGCAAAATAGCAGTGCCTAAAACAACTTCTAGCACTTGTAGGCATTCAATAATGATTATGTTAAATTAGTGAGTAGATGAATGAATTAAATTTTTTAATATGCCTTTTACCTGGACATTTCAGATTTAAGATTTTATTCCCCCATTACAGTTAAGCTGTATCTTCATTTTTTTTTTTCATTTTATTTGGCAAATCTGGACATAATTTTAAAGTATTTTGTGTATAACTTGAATGATTTCTGATTAAAAACTTAAAGGTCATGAATAAATGGAAGATCAAAAGTAGCTATTACGTAAGTTGAAACATCTAAGTAAATGTTTTCATCTGTTGGATCATAGAAAAAACAAAAGAATTCCAGAAAAACATCTACCTCTGCTTTATTGACTATGCAAAAGCTTTTGACTGTGTGGATCCCAACAACCTGTGGAAAATTCTTCAAGAGATAGGAATACCAGACTACCTGGCCTGCCTCCTGAGAAATCTGTATGCAGGTCAAGAAGCAACAGTTAGAACCAGACATGGAACAATGGACTGGTTTCAAATTGGAAAAGGAGCACATCAAGGCTGTATGCTGTCACCCTGCTTATTTAACTTATATGCAGAGTACATAATGCAAAATGCCAGGCTGGATAAAGCACAAGCTGGTATCAAGAGTGCCAGAAAAACTAACAATAACCTCAGATATACAGATGACACCCCCCTTATGGCAGAAAGCAAAAAGGAACTAAAGAGCTTCTTGATGAAAGTGAAAGAGGAGAGTGAAAAAGCTGGCTTAAAACTCAACATCAAAAAACAAAGATCATGGCATCTGGTCCCATCACTTCATGGCAAATGGATGGAGAAACAATGGAAACAGTGACAGATTTTATTTTCTTGGGCTCAAAAACTACAGTGGACAGTGACTTCAGCCATGAAATTAAAAGATGCTTGCTCCTTGGAAGAAAAGCAATGACAAACCTAGACAACATATTAAAAAGCAGAGACATTACTTTGCTGACAAAGGTCCTGTCTAGTCAGAGCTATGGTTTTTCCAGTAGTCATGTATGGATGTGAGAGTTGTACCTTGAAGAAAGCTGAGTGCCGAAGAATTGATGCTTTTGAACTGTGATGTTGGAGAAGATGCTTGAGAGTCCCTTGGACTGCAAGGAGATCCAACCAGTCCATTCTGAAGGAGATCATTCCTGAACATTCATTGAAAGGACTGATACTGAAGCTGAAATGCCAATACTTTGGCCACCTGATATGAAGAACTGACTCGCTGGAAAAATCTCTGATGCTGGGAAAGATTGAAGGCAGGAGGAGAAGGGGACAACAGAGGATGAGATGGTTGGATGGCATCTTTGAGTTTGAGCAAGCTCTGCAAGTTGTTGATGGACAAGGAAGCCTGGCATGCTGCAGTCCATGGGGTAGCAAAGAGTTGGACATGACTGAGCAACTGAACTGAACTGACTGAAGTAAATATTTTCATTTTAACACAGTCCTTGCAAAGCAAAAAATTAGCCTGACTATTCATTTTTACAGAATAACATTTAGAATTGCTGCTAAGGGTTAAATATAATTGAATTCAGCAAGAGAGAACAAATTTGAATTCTCTGATGTCACACAGTTAACAAGCTTTTAAGAATATCTATTATACGCTAAGAATCTGTTCTGGGCATTTGTGTTTTGTGTGGAATATAGAAACAATGACATAAAGTTCCTTACAAGAAAAGTTTACAATTCAGTAGCTTCTACAAAACACTGTACAGGAATGATTCTTAGAAAAATGTCCAAGCCACATACAAGTAAGAACACACTTGAACTAGTAAGTATGCTAGACTAGGAGAGGGATAAAATCAACAAATTCTTTTTTAAAGGGGCCAATTTAATCATAAACGTGGATACTTTTTCAAGTTGTCAGATGAATACTGCAGAGAAGTAAGTGAATGAAGCATGGACAAGGTCATTTTTCCAGAAGAAAGAATGGTAAAGTTGTGTGGAAACAATCTGATCATCTAACTTAAGAAGAATTCAGAAACTGTGCTGATTAGATGGGTAATAGGAATCTTGGCAAGGCCTTGATAGAGGAAAAATGAGTTCGGATTTAAACCCATTTGCACCCAACTTTAAAGATCAACGAGATCCCAAAGTCAGATGCAGTAAATCATGTCTGAGTATCTGTGGAGATTCTCCATGGTTATAAGGATTCCCATGGGTAGAGATTTAGTTTCCACAATAGTAAACTAAATAACTTAGACTCTCCTATTGATGACAATAGGACAACTACATAAAAAAAAAAAAATCTTTAATTTGAAAATAAAATTATGCTTGAAGGCCTAGAAATCTAACCCAATAGTAGAAAATTTCAGCACCAAGATCCTAGAGAGGGCAGAAGCAGGAAATGCACCAAGCATTCAGGGTTGGTTCATCCCTGAATATATATAGCTGCTGCTCCTGGACTGGAGAAGGCAATGACACCCCACTCCAGTACTCTTGCCTGGAAAATCCCATGGACCGAGGAGCCTGGTGGGCTGCAGTCCATGGGGTCGCTGAGAGTCGGACATGACAGAGCGACTTCACTTTCACTTTTCACTTTCATGCATTGGAAAAGGAAATGGCGACCCACTCCAGTGTTCTTGCCTGGAGAATCCCAGGGACGGGGGAGCCTGGTGGGCTGCCGTCTATGGGGTGACACAGAGTCAGACACGACTAGGGCAACTTGGCAGCAGCAGCTCCTGGACAGGGCCCTTGAAAGATGGAGGGACACTCTTCCTCTCCCACATACACTAAGATGTATTAAGTACATTAATCCTAAACTCAATGATCTACATAAATATAGACACTTATGTACAACTACTTGGGTTAAGACACAGTATTTTCTCACCCCATAAATTTTCTTCCTCGAGTAACTGCTACTGTATCTTCTATCATAATCACTTTGTTTTGGTTGTTCTTGAACTTCATACAAATGAAATAGTTAAAGGTAATCATGCCAAAATGAGGTCATTAGGATGGCCCCTAACCTAATCTGCGTCCTGTCCTCATCCAAATGTTTCTTCACTTTGTTATAGCAGCCCCAGGAAACAATATATAATAAAGATTTGAAGGCACTGGAAAGTATCCAAAGCAGCGGAAAACTTAGGGATCGTACCTGTAAAAGAAGAGAGGCCCATTAAACAATTTCCACAGTTATCTGAGTCTTGCCTGAAAGCATTTTTCAGTTTGATGCCACAGTACAGGTAACAGAGATCAAGCAGAAACAGGATTTTTAGTAAATTAACGAAACACACAAGAGCTGGAATTTAGGGCTGAAAGAGTGACTACAAATTGAGGGAAAATCTGGAGAAGAAGGAATTGAACAGAAGGGAACCCTTTGCAAATGTACACAAATAGCCATCAAGCACTGGCTGACTCTAAGACAGCACACGCGCTCCAGAATTAAGCAACCACTTGGAAACTAAAGAACTGAGCAAAGATTTCAATAGTTGCTTGATGCTTACGAGGTAAGTTTTGAAATGCAAGTCTCACCAATTTAAAGGGGCTTGCAAACAACTGAGATTTTCACTAAAACAGCACAAGAGCCACTCCGTAATACTAGCATACTAAATTAAGTCTGTCCTTACAAAGTCTAAAGTTAATCTTCTATGGATCAGTAATCAACTGCTACTCTAGCTGTCCCTCCTCCCTCCCCTCAAATCTCCACATTTATTTATAGGATAATAACTTCTAGAATCCCTAAAACTGGTCATTCACAATGTCTAGAATCCAATCAAAATTTGTGAAACATGCTAAAAAGATAGCTGATTGGAAATCATTGAAACAAAAAAGAATATTAGACCTACAGATGCTTCACAAACTTAAATCAGTGAAAAGTCTTAAACACACCTTTCATTAATTTATTAAAGGAAATATAGAGAAATAGCTACCATGGCAGAAAATATGAAAATTTTCAATAGCGATCTGAGATCTACTTTGTAAAAACTCAATGGCCTTTCTAGAAATGAAAAATATACTTAAATGTATAACTCATTTAATGGATATCACCACAGGTTGAACACAGCAGAAGACGGAAACTGAGAACTGAAAACCAGGTCAATAGAAAATCCAAACTGAAACACATAGATTAAAAAAAAAAAAAGAACAACAAATAAAAGAACAATGGGGCATATGCGACATGATCAAATGTTCTATCACGCATATAATCAAAATCACAAGAGTAAAAAGAATATAAAGCACAAGAAATATTTGAAGATACAATAGCCAGGAATTTCTCAAAGCTGATTAATTTAGGAAGCCTCAGGAACCTCAAACAGGGGTTATTAGGGAAAAGAGTTCTCTGCCAGTCTTGCTGTTTCAGTAAAAGCAATATGTTACGTGCACTAAGCGCTGAGGATACGTCACTGAATGGGCAGTGCCTCTCATGCTCAAAGAGCTTGCAGTCTAACAAGTAAGACAAACTCTAAATACTCCCATATTTGGTCACTGATTCACTGTGTGAAGTGAAGAAGAACGAGGAAACATAACTTCAATTTGAAATGAAATACTGAGACTATGACAGCAGTCTGGAAGGAGCTGTACAAATAGAGAGAAAGAGATGGATATGTACTAAGATGTAAGTGAAAACCATCTGTTCAGATAAATGGAAATTGACAGGTAAACAAAGGTTAAAGAGTCCTGGTAGAGCTATACAACCATCTCTTTCTTCTTTCTACCACTAAAATATTTTATTTCATAGCAGACATTTTTCTTAAAAATTTTGGGCAACTGACTCTCAAATCCATAATCTTTTTGCCTAAATCAACCACTTTCAGCCTTGAAGGAATGTAAAATGCTTTAACACATCCTTGAATGATGAATGTAATAGAATCAAGATAGATATTTTTTATATTTTTTAGTGCAAATAAAATATTACTAAAACAACATAGTTTTGTTGGATAATAACTATAAATATTGTATCTACCCCACTAATGACAAACTGACTACTTGACTACTGAGCTACACAGACTCATATTCTTTGATCCAGGAGAGAAAAGCAGGAAAAGGAGGGGAGAATGAGTCACCTTTCATGCCAAGAATGAATTATATTTCTCTCCCCCTAACTAACGAAAGCACTAAGTTTGAGTTATTTTTTTCAATTACCATCTCCCAGAAATATTTCTATCGCCTTTTCAAATAAACTTTTCCCATCTCTTCCAGCAATAGAAAATCTGCATTGAAATCTCAGAAAATATAAGAATAGCTTAAGAAAACAAAATCACTAATAATTGCACAACAAAAGGCAATTGCTATCAGCCTTTGTGTATTTTCTACTACCCTTTAACAAATATATTAATTACACTAATTCATTAGACAGTGATTGGCTTACTTTTTTTACATGAATTTTACATTTAAAAGAACATTTTTCAATACTATAAATCTCACTTTAAGGAATTACACTGTATTATGTAGACACACCATAATTTATTTATCAAATTTCTAGATTTCTCCCGAATTTTTCACTACTGCATTATTTGGAACTGGAGTTCAGTAAAATTATCCACTTGGGATCCATAAATTTAATAGTTTGTGTTATCCTTTCTACTACCCTTGAAAATAAAATGAATTGTTTCTGCCTTGAGATTTGTGATCAAACAATCTATTTTTTAAAAGTTTATTTTCATTCCAAAAGCCTTTATAATTCCTTTTAATAATACAAAAGTTAACATATAGATACCATATTGCAATATTTTTTTCATATTAACAATATATACCTGCTGGAATATTTCCATTTCAACATATCAATACATAAAAAGTTCCTTCTGTTTTTCTTCACAAATGCAGATTACTGCATTGTATGCTACAATAAGGAGCCTAATCAAATCTCATGTTCATGTGCAGAAATATATTTATAGGAAAGATTTCCATAAGTATGATTGCCAGTGAAAGTAAAACTACATTTGTAACTTGTATCCATATCTTCTTTTATTTGTGTTAAAACACATACATACGTACCTGGTAATATACACAAAAAAATATTAATGCAAGTGATGATTAACTCAGCTGGAGGGAGGGCTTTGGGCCAAGTATCAGGAAAAAGCATAGGATTAAAATTTTGCATATTTTATAATTTGTATTTTTATTGTGTTCCAAGTATGTCAGTTATTCAAAAAGCACATTTTAAACGCCTACCTGGCAATATCACCCAATACCCTCAACTCTTCATTCTAGCAGGATAGAGGTTTAAGAACTGTTCCAACACTTGAACTGGTACACTGTGTACTAATTCACAAGATTTTGTGACAAGGAGACATGTAAAAAGGCATCACCAATTCAGAGAGAATGTGGAAATGGCTGGATTGAATTAGAGAAGGGTCTTCAACATAATTCTAAGGTTTAGCCCACAATCAGTCAACTCCATATTCACAAGTTCCCAACTGTTTCTACAAAGAAATCACCACTGAGAGCATTTTTCTAATAGTACTAGTCCCAGTGAAAGTGTTCAACAATATAATGTGAGAACTGGTCTCAAGCATGGGATATAGCCACTCTAAAACAGCTCTTCACTTTACAGTTTAGGACCCTCTAACCAAAGCATCAAGTGTTTGCCACAGTGAAATCAGAGATCTCTCTAGGAAAAATGCCCTCTATATAGTGATCCCTATTAATATTAGATTTTTTGGCCTAAAACAAAAGGCCTGAGGGGGTGGGGGGATAATTTTGTATGCCCTAGGATGAAGCTTTTCTCTCCATCTCTCTATTACCCTTTGCCTCGCTCAGACGTAGAAAGAATTAGAGAAACCATATGAGAAAATCATCATTTCACTCTGCAGTATCACAATGATTTCTAAATCTGCTTCTTTTTTCTTTCCTTTGTTTTTCCTATTTTGAACCATTTGGCCATACAGTAGATCCAGTAGGGGTAGGAGAAAGCTCACATGGGCTCAGAAAAGTACCTGGGGCAAGGGGTAACAATTCTTGTTATGGTGATATATGTAAAAAAATTAAATTTAAAATTGCTATTAGCTTTGAAAAATAAATTTGCCCAAATTTATATGTACATGTACAGGTATATGTAAACAGATGAGTAACTGCTATCAAAGACAAGGGCCCCCAATGATGGCTCAGAAAGGCGCCCAGGATTCTGTTAAGGAAGAATTCTCATCAAAACAGCACTCACAGGAGGAGCCTAAAAGGTGAAGTAAGTGTCCTGCTGCTAAATAACTTTTACAAATATGGAGCCCCTACACTGAAAAAAAGGAGTTCATGCTACTTTAGGAAAAGTAGATGGCACTTCCATAAAGTTTACTTCATGAAGCTGAGTAATTCTTTATCAAGAAATGTTCCTTTCCTTTCCGTTCAGTTCAGTGGCTCAGTCGTGTCCAACTCTGTGACCCCGTGAACCGCAGCACGCCAGGCCTCCCTGTCCATCACCAACTCCAGGAGTCCACCCAAACCCATGTCCACTGAGTCGGTGATGCCATCCAACCACCTCATCCTCTGTCGTACAGTGTGTTGAGGTAATTATCACCAGTTTTGCAACAGAATTGGTCAAATGTAGCCCCATCCTCATGTTTTCTCAAATACATTTCTCAAATGCTGCTCTGTCTGCTCAGCCATGTCCGACACTTTTGTGACACCATGGACTGTAGCCAGACAGGTTCCTCTGTCCTTGGCATTTTCTAGGCAAGACGATCGCCAGGGCATCTTCCAGACCCAAATCTGAAGCCATGTCTCCTGCATTTCTTGCATTGGCAGGCAGATTCTTTACCATTGAGCCACCAGAGATTTCCATACCTACATAGATGAGGTAGGCTTTTTTTGTAATAAATTTTACCAATATAAAGACTGCATAGCACAAAACTTACCAATGATAATAAAATGAATGTGATATAAAGATTCATATATCAGAATGTCATTTATTCTATCAGTAACGTGTGAACAATTTTTTTGCCAAATTGGATTACAGTTTTCTATACTACAAAATATTTCTTCTATTTTGGTGCTATTTAAAGTATAACAAACACATACGAGGCCTTTAAATTTAATATGCATTGTTAACATTTTGCCCATCACTTTCGTGAGCTTGTACAAACAACGAAATAGTAATTCAATCCCCTATTATTAGCATTTGGTGATTTCTGTGATGTAAATACACCCACCACAGCCGACTTCAAGTTAGCAATGTGACACTGATGAACAGGGTGTAGGGAAGAAATGTCCAGTAACACATCGCTGCATAGCAATTCCATCGTGTGATACAGTAGACATAAATAATCTCCAGCACAGAGATAAAAGTAAACTGCAGTAAATTAGGAAATGATGATTTTATATTTATTAACTCAAACATTTATTATAAGGTAAGCCTGAATATTTTAATTTCTAATAATGGCCTACTGAAAAACTAGTTTGCAAAATTACTGAAAACTTCACAATTGATTCTCATGAGCTAGTAAAAGCTGACTCTAACCCATCTTTGGGTATTCCAATAGGCTATTCCCAACAAAGGTTTATTTTCTAAAATGTTTATCTGGTAGCTCTCTCTTGCTTTGTTTTTCCTCACCAGTATTCTGCCTCACATTTGCTTCTGTGATGGTTAAGCAAGCACACCCGTGGTTGTGAAAATAGTATAGCAAAAAAGAAAAAATCCCAGTTATTGATGTACTAGATTTGTGTATGTCTTTTAAACAGTTCTAGTTTCCACCTTACATGGAATAATCAGGAAAAGTGTAAAAACTCAAAAGTGAAATAAAAAATTTTATCAGTTAAAAAATAAAAAAAAAATAAAATGTTTATCCTGATGTGATACCTTGGACCTCCTAACTTCTATTACCTATAAAAATAATATTATTAATAATGATGGAAAGAGGCCATAAATAAAGCTATGCTTTTATAATAATAATTCTAAACAACAATGCAACTACTGTGGTGCCATTTTAGTAAACAAAACATTTGAACTTGGAAGTCCATTTATTTGTAAAAGAAAAAAAGTGAAGGCAGAAGTTTTGGTTATTTCAAAGGTGACTTCTGAGCACATTCCAACGCTTCTAAAGTTGCTGTCACTGCACCTTTATTAAATCTAATTTACACTGGAGGAGTGGATATGGGATAAGAAAAAGGGAAGCTCCATGTCAGAGGATACAGGCAAGTCATCTTCTCAATTTGGAGAGGTATAGTTAATATTTATTCAGTTGTCAACAGCGCCTCTAAGACTATCCACATCCACAGGGTCATCTTTTGCTGTTATACTCCCTTAAAACAAAAATACTCTCATATTAATCTGTTATATACATACTGACAAAGGATTTTTCATATTTATGCTTATCGACCACCTAGAGTAAATAGAACTATTTTCTGTCCGTGGGTAAGAATTTTAGAATTCCTTCCTAATAGATTTTTTGATACTAATGCCCAGCCAAATCAGAAGACAAATCATGTGAAACAGCCTTTAATGCTTATCTAAGTTGAGTCCTTAATCATAAAGCTCAGCATGAGCTTTGAGTTTACAATGAAGGGGGAAGGAAGATTTTAGTTTTTGCAGCATATATATTTCTAGTACTCCTTTCTGATTTTATGGGCAATTCTGTCTTCATGCTTCCTTAATCCT
Source organism: Aepyceros melampus (assembly GCA_006408695.1). Lineage (NCBI taxonomy): Eukaryota > Metazoa > Chordata > Mammalia > Artiodactyla > Bovidae > Aepyceros > Aepyceros melampus. The sequence goes on from SJXQ01002464.1 coordinate 214,366, forward strand.
GAAGCTCTTTCAAAGGCAACATACTGTGCCAAATGTACAGTGATTATGTAATGTGGACAAAAAATCCAGTGGGAAATGTGTAGAGCAGTTCAAAATCATTCCACTTAAGACCTTTTACAGTCATTTGATCTAATGATGTTCACTAGGGTTTGATGTACTAAAAGGCAGCCACTGTGCGAACATAAGGTTTGCATCAGCATATGACTTTTCAGTGAAACTGGGATCAGTGTGGCATTTTGAAGACTGTTTTACATACAAAATAATAATATCCTTAGAAAACAAATCCCATGGCAAACTTTCTGAATCACTGATTTGTATGTTACTTGCTAGGAAAAATCTCTTTCTCTGGTCAAATAGACATCAAAGTAGTATGTTATACAGATGGAAAGCAAAATAGAGAAATCCACTGATTACCCACATTGAAGTATGGCTCATGTGGATTTTTGAGGAAGAGTAAAATTTTATATAGTTCATCAATTCAATTTACACGTACAGGCACAGATCAAATTATTACATGTGCCTTCCTATTTAAGCTAGAAAATACTCATTGTTTTAAATTTTCTATTCTTACTTTTTCCAAAGCTCACCAATATTGTATATTTCAGAATTTTAAAAATACATGCCTGACTTCTACTTTCAGTTCAGACATATGAAGAGTTTGGAAGTCATTACTCACGTCCTTACAATAATAAAAACCTGAATAAACTGAAAAGCAGTGATTTCATGGACCGCAGAGAACTGAGGAGGCAGGGCAAACTGCCACCCAGAAATCTGGAGACGGGCAAATCCAGAGCCAAGATCTGCTTGCCTGGAGTAGAAGCCGCCGAAGCCATAACTGGTAGGACCGCTTATATGGTAATTTTGACAAATTGCTGGAGGCTGAGTAGACTAGTGTGAAAATGAGAAACTTGGGGAGGAGCCACAGTGTTGGGGAGACCCCACACATTTTACCTCAAGGAACCCCACCAGATTCTCACAGTGAAGTTCTAAGAAAGATCCCTCAGGGCTTTGGCAAGAACAGGGAAGAATAATCTTGGTGAAACACAATCAAACTCTTCTTCCTAAGAAAGGCCTAAAACTGTAGGGAGAAACACTTTGCCTGAGGCTCATCCCAGCTGAGAGAAGGAACTTCCTCAAACTCCAGTCTCTCCAGCCTTCCTACTCCATCTAAGGAAGGGAAAAACAAACAAGCTAGCAATCAGAGATTCAAAGAAATAGAATAGGAATCCTGAAGCCAGAGAAGGAGATAGGAGACAGCGGGGACAAAGTTATATCCCTGGAGAAACACAGCCCTACAATACAGATCAGCTAAAAGAATTCTTCTCCTCTTCCATGTGTTAATCATATTGTGGACTGAAAAAAAAAATGCACAACTAAAAGTTATATTTTACTTGGTGGACACTTGAGGACTTTGAGCCCAGGGGACAGCATCTCGGATAACACGGGAAATTGTTTCAAAGAGGCAAGGAAGGAAGCCAGGGTATATAGGAGATCTGCAACAGAAGACCAGGTATTCAGAATATCAAATGATTACTGTTAATAAAAGAAAACAGATATCTCAAGTTAAGGAATTGAATGCTTTTCTTCTTAGGGAAAATGCAAGAGTCTAGTCTCACTGAAATCATTCCTTGGATATGCACCTCAGCTATCGGAGGCCAACATCATGTGCTTTCTAATCCTGAGTCTCCTGGGGTGCACTGTAGGAGGTGGCTGGAGCAGTTGACTGCTAGACTGTGGGCATCCTGCATGTATCTGGAGTTCCCTCGGGACTCACTATTGGGGCATCTGTATGTGGTGGCTTGATGGCTGCAACATCCTTTGTTTACTGATATGGCAGGCAATATTTAATTCACATCGGTAGGGCTTGAGCATAGCAACAGGATTATAGTTGAGCTACAAAATGCTGACTCTCTCTGAGGAGTATTTAGGGAAGCCTAAAGCAGAAGAAGGGGACGACAGAGGATGAGATGGTTGGATGGCATCATCGACTCAATGGACATGAGTTTGGGTGAACTCCGGGAGTTGGTGATGGACAGGGAGGCCTGGCGTGCTGCAATTCATGGGGTCGCAAAGAGTCGGACATGACTGAGTGACTGAACTGAACTGAACTGAAAGTCAATAGGGTAGATACCAAAAGAACATGAAACTTCTTGTACTTATAGCTATAGCAAATATAAACACAGACCATCTTATAGCCAGATTAGCGTAAATCACCACACTACAGACCTGTTAACCTCAGTACCTATTACCCAAAATATCATGCCTAATTTTCAATAACAACAACCAAAAAAAAAAGTTATGCTACAAGACAACAGAGTCAAAAGAGCCAAAGCAAGCATCAGTACTAGACTCAGATATGACACATGTTAGAATTATTGGTGAATTTTAAATAAGGCAAATAAATATGTTAGGGCTTTGATTTAAAAAGCAGACAACATACAAGAATAAATGAGTACCACAGCAAAAAAGGGAAATCCTAAGAAATAAAAAAGAAGGGTCTCCCTAGTGGTACAGTAGTAAAGAATCCACCTGTCAGTGTAGGAGATATGGATTTGATCCCTGATCCAGGAGGACCCCACATGCCTCGGAGTGACTAAGTCTGTGTGCCACAATTATTGAGCCTGTGCTCAAGAGCCCGGAAAATGCAGCTATCGAGCACACATTCCCTAGAGCCCTCTTTTCTGCAACAAGAGAAGCCACTCCAACAAGAAGCCTATGCACTGCAACTAGAGAGCAGGCCCCACTCACTGAAACTAGAGAAAAGACCAAGCAGAAGTGAAGACCCAAAACAGCCAAAAATAAATATATAAATCAATAAATAAAATTAAAGAAAAAAAATTTTAAAGTATCAGATATCAAAAAGCGTAAAAGAAATGAAGAATGCCTTTGGTGGGTTTATCCGCAGATTGAGCATGGCAAAGGAAAGAATCAATAAGCTTGAAGATAGGTCAGTACAAACTTCCCAAATAGAAATGAATAATTAAAACTAAAACAAACAAAAAAGAACAGACTCCTCAGGAATTGTGGGACTTTCAAAAAGTGTAATATATGTACAATTTGAATATAAAAAGAAGAGAAAATGAAGCAAAATAAACAATTGAAGTAATAATGGCCAAAAAAAAAAATCTACTTCTGCTTCATTGACTACTCTAAAGCCTTTTGATTGTGTAAATCACAATAAAACTGTGGAAAATTCATAAAGAGATGGGAACACCAGACCACCTTACCTACCTCCTAAGAAACCTGTATGCAGGTCAAGAACCAACAGTTACAAATAGACATGGAACAACAGACAGGTTCAAAATTGGGAAAGGAGTATGTCTAAGCTATATACTGTCACCCTGCTTATTTAACTTGTATGCAGAGTACATCATGCAAAATTCCAGGCTGGATGAATCACAAGCTGGAATCAAGATTGCGGGAAAAATATCAATAAACTTAGATATGCAGATGACACCACCCTCATGGCAGAAAGTGAAGAACTAAAAGCCTCTTGATGAAAGTGAGAGAAGAGAGTGCAAAAGTTAGCTTAAAGCTCAACATTCAGAAAACTAAGATCATGGCATCCAGTCCCATTATTTTATGGCAAATAGATGGGGAAACAGCAGAAACAGTGACTGACTTTATTTTTCTGGACTTCAAAATCCTGCAGATGGTGATTGCGGCCATGAAATTAAAAGACACTTATTCCTTGGAAGGAAAGTTATGACCAACCTAGACAGCATAATGAAAAGTAGAGACATTATTTTGTCAACAAAGGTCCATCTAGTTAAGGTTATGGTATCTCCAGTGGTCATGTATGGATGTGAGAGTTGGACAATAAAGAAAGCTGAAAGTGAAGTAGCTCAATTGTGTCTGACTCTTTGCAACCCCAAGGATAGTAACCTACCAGGCTCCTCCGTCCATGGGATTTTCCAGGCAAGAGTACTGGAGTGGGTTGCCATTTCCTTCTCCAGGGGATCTTCCCGACCCAGGGATCAAACCCAGGTCTCCTGCATTGTAGGCAGATGCTTTACCATCTGAGCCACCAGGGAAGTTATAAAGAAAGCTGAACGCTGAAGAATTGATGCTTTTGAACTGTGGTGTTGGAGAAGATTCTTAAGAGTCCCTTGGACTGCAAGGAGACCCAACCAGTCCATCCTAAAGGAGATCAGTCCTGGGTGTTTGCTGGAAGGACTGATGCTGTAGCTGAAACTCCAATACTTTGGCTACCTGATATGAAGAGCTGACTCATTTGAAAAGACCCTGATGCTGGGAAAGATTGAGGGCAGGAGGAGAAGGGGACAACAGAGGATGAGATGGTTGGATGGTGTCACTGACTCAATGGACATGGGTTTGGGTGGACTCTGGGAGTTGGTGATGGACAGGGAGGCCTGACATGCTGCGGTTCATGGAGTCACAGAGTCAGATATGACTGAGTGACTGAACTGAACTGAGACAGGAAAACAATGGAAACAGTGACAATGTTATTTTCTTGGGCTCCAAAATTACTGCAGATGGTGACTACAGCATGAAATTAAAAGACACTTACTCCTTGGAAGAAAAGCAAAAACAAAACTAGACAGCATATTAAAAAGCAGAGACATTACTTTGATGACAAAGGTCCATCTGGTCAAAGCTATGGTTTTTCCAGTAGTCATGTACAGATTTAAGAGCTGGACAATAAAAAAGTCTGAGTGCCAAAGAATTGATGCTTTTGAGTTGTGGTATTAGAGAAGACTCCTGAGAGTCCCTTGGACAGCAAGGAAATCAAAACAGTCAATCCTAAAGGAAATCAACTCTGAATATTCATTGGAAGGCCTGATGCTAGAGCTCCAATACTTTGGCCACCTGATGAGAGGAGCCAATTCACTGGAAAAGACCCTGATGCTGGGAAAGATTGAAGGCAGGGGGAGAAGAGGATGACAGAAGATGAGATAGTTGGATGGCATCACCAATGCAGTGGACATGAGTTTGAGCAAACTCCAGGAGATGCTGCAGGTCCATGGGGTCATCAAGAGCCGGACACAACTGAGTGACCGGAACAACAAATAAAGGCCAAGAATTCTCCAAAATTAAATGACAGACACCAAACCACAGACTTAGGAAACTTTAGTGAACACCAAGCAGGAAAAGTACCAAAAAAATCCACAACTGGCCATTTTATTCAGACTACAGAAACCAAAGACAAAGAAAAAAATGTAAAAGAGGAAAAATACACCTAACCTACAGGGAAAAGGTGGAGAAGGAAATGGCAACCCACTCCAGTATTCTTGCCTGGAGAATCTCATGGACTGAGGAGCCTGGTGGGCTGCAGTCCATGGGGTCACAAAGAGTCGGACACGACTGAGTGACTTTACTTACTTACTTACTTACAGGGAAAAGGGGGCTTCCCTGGTGGCTTAGTGGTAGAAGAATCCATCTGCCAATGCAGGAGAGGCAGGTTCTATCCATGGGGCTCATTTCCTGGAGAAGGAAATGGCAACCTACTTCAATATTCTTGCCTGGGAAATCCCATGGGTAGAAAAGCCTCATGGGCTACAATCCACATAGTCACAAAAGAGTGAAACAGGACTTAGCAACTGAATAACAACAACAGGAAAAAGATAGAACTACGTTGGACTTCTCATCAGAGACCGTAAAAGCAAGAAAACAATATATCGGAATTCTCTATACTACCTTTGTATTTTTTTCTGTTAATCTAAAATTGTTCTAAAACAAAGAGTTTTTTTTTTTTTTTTNGGTTAAAAAATTAAAATTAAAAGAGTAATAGAGGACTTGAATATTTAAAAAAAAGGAGAAGAAAAAATAGGAAGAAAAAACAATCAAACAAAAACGTCTACCAAAAAAAATAATAATACTAAAAAATAATAATAAAAAAAAGAGAACAGTTGAAAAAAAGTAACTATATTTCTGGGACTTTTTCTGGTGTTGTAGGCAGTGTAGGGTCACTTCCAAGGCGGTTCCCACTGTTCAGCTTCCTCTGTTTGCTGGTTTCTTCAGTGTCCTATTTCTGCCCTGTTTTTGAAGACAATGTTCTACTTTTCTGGATGCCTGATGTCCTCTGCTCACATTCAGAAGTTGCCCTGTAGAATTTACTCAGTGTTGAGATGTTCTTTTGATGAATTTGTGCAGGAGAAAGTGGTCTCTCCGTCCTATTCCTCCGCCATCTTAGGCGCCACCTAATTGAACTTTTATACTCATTCATTCACTCATTGTCTGGGGCTCATTTCTCACTGCAGTAGTAGAGTTTACTAGTTGTGATAGATTTTGTGTGGCTCACAAAGCCTCTAAAATTTACTGTTGCTTTTTGTTTGCTTTTACAGAAAGACCATAGACTCTTGATTTAATTCATTCTGAAATATACCTTAAATATGAGTTAGTATGGTTTCCCAGGTGGCACAGTTGGTAAAGACTCTGCCTGCCAGTGCAGGAGACACAAAAGACGTGGATTCAATCCCTGGATTGGGAAGATCCCCTGGAGGAGCAAATTGAAAACCACTCCAGTATTCTTGCATAGAAAACATGGACAGAGGAGCCTGGCAGGCTACAATCCACAGGGTCACAAAGAATTGGACACTATATCAAGGCTGTAGATTGTCACCCTGCTTATTTAACTTCTATGTAGAGTACATCATGAGAAACGCTGGACTGGAAGAAACACAAGCTGGAATCAAGATTGCCGGGAGAAATATCAATAACCTCAGGTATGCAGATGACACCACCCTTATGGCAGAAAGTGAAGAGGAGCTAAAAAGCCTCTTGATGAAAGTGAAAGAGGAGAATGAAAAAGTTGGCTGAAAGCTCAACATTCAGAAAACAAAGTTCATGGCATCTGGTCCCATTACTTCATGGGAAATAGATGGAGAAACAGTGGAAACAGTGTCAGACTTTATTTTTGGGGGGCTCCAAAATCACTGCAACGGTGATTGCAGCCATAAAATTAAAAGGTGCTTACTCCTTGGAAGAAAAGTTATGAGCAACCTAGATAGCATATTCAAATGCAGAGACATTACTTTGGCGACTAATTTCCATCTAGTCAAGGCTATGGTTTTTCCAGTGGTCATGTATGGATGTGAGAGTTGGACTGTGAAGAAGGCTGAGTGCCGAAGAATTGATGCTTTTGAACTGTGGTGTTGAAGAAGACTTTTGAAAGTCCCTTGGACTGCAAGGAGATCCAACCAGTCCATTCTGAAGGAGATCAGCCCTGAGATTTCTTTGGAAGAAATGATGCTAAAGCTGAAACTCCAGGACTTTGACCACCTCATGCGATGAGCTGACTCATTGGAAAAGACTGTGATGCTGGGAGGGATTGGGGGCAGGAGGAGAAGGGGACGACCGAGGATGAGATGGCTGGATGGCATCACTGACTCGATGGACGTGTCTGAGTGAACTCCTGGAATTGGCTATGGACAGGGAGTCCTGACGTGCTGTGATTCATGGGGTCGCAGAGTCGGACACGACTGAGTGACAGAACTGAATTGAACTGAACTGAGAACTCGCACACACAGATCTCAAGTACCCCAGTATATCTTACCTAACAAACAAAAATAATTTGATGTGAAATTGAATTAAGCTTGAGAAACCGTTTTGGAAACAATGATCTCAACGTGTATTATTAAAAAAAAAAAAACTTATTGGTGAGAAATTCAGCTGAATAAAACTTAAGATAGCTCAGCTGGGTTTTATTTGTTGCTTGAAAGCACTCAACTCCATTAGTGCTGTTATATTAAGCACTGATGTGGAGATGAATGAGGCATTCATGGTACCAGCTTTCGACTAGCTCACTCTCCAGCAGAGAAAATAGAAAAGAAATCCATCAAATTTTATATGATGACAAGATCTCTAATAATGTCCACAAACCTCTATATAAGAAAGAGATGTGCCACATTATTTAAATGTATGTTTTTCCTCTTTTCCCCTAACAGTTACATATTATGCATAATCAGGCACATTCCAGTTACTTTACGTATACATGTGTGCACATAATCAGTCACAAATAACTCTTTGTGAGTCTATGGACTGCAGCTTGCCAGGCTCCTCTGTCCATAGAATTTTTCAGGCAAGAATACTAGTGTGGGTTGCCATGCCCTCCTCGAGGGGGATCGTCCCAACCCAGGGATCACACCTGCATCTCTTGCATTGCAAGTGGATTCTTTACCCACTGAGCCACCTGGGAAACCTTTTAAATATGTATACTAACTCATTTAGTAATCACACAACTGTAAGTATAGTGCTTCTCAGTCTGTAAAGACACAATTATAAGGAAGGAAAAGTGTTTTACAGAACAGAATGTTTCAGACAGTGCAGTGGAGGTTCCTAAACAAGGGAAAGTGAATGAAACTTAAGTTTTCATTTCAAATGCAGTATTAAGATTAGGAAACAAGAGTGTGTGAATCAACTTGTCTAAAAAGTTTTTATCAGAATTATAAAAAGGATAATAAAAATCTCATGTCAAATACTGCTGCTGCTGCTGCTAAGTCGCTTCAGTTGTGTCCGACTCTGTGCGATCCCATAGACGGCAGCCGACCAGGCTCCCCTGTCCCTGGGATTCTCCAGGCAAGAATACTAGAGTGGGTTACCATTTCCTTCTCCGATGCATGGAAGTGAAAAGTGAAAGTGAAGTCACTCAGTTACGCCTGACTCTTAGAGACCCCATGGACTGCAGCCCACCAGGCTCCTCCATCCATGGGATTTTCCAGGTAAGAGTACTGGAGTGGGTTGCCATTGCCTTCTCCGTCAAATACTGATGTATGGTAAATTCAGAGATAATGCTCTCATTATTTTAGTTTACTCCAGTATACTTACCTGAAGAATTCCATGGATAGAGGAGCCTGGACTACTCCAGTCCACAGGGTCGCAAAGAGTCGAACATGACTGAGCAACTAATGCTTCACTTTAATTTTTATTTTCTGGCATCCGATATGGTGAGATCATACTGTGAAATTTCTCAGTGGCTCCATGATGTTTGAATCTTCACAAAATTCTGCATGGCTTATAGTTAACTCAAACTATGTAATTATTGTTTGTAATATTGCACAATATTACATTATTAATTGTAATAGTAAATTATTGTTGTAATATGCCTTCTTCGTAGCAACAGCAGCAGATTAAGACTAGTTTAAATAAAATAGTGGTTTAGGAGATTATATTTTATACATGTGCACAAACATTATATGAATAGATTGGCATTTTAAAATACCAAATTATCTTAAAGGGTTATCTAGTCCAGTATCTTAATTTATTCAGAATATGTAGGCAAGATTTATAAAACTATACAGCTAATCCCATCATTATGACTTCCAAAATATTAGAAAGTCTGTATACTGTGAACCATTTATCGACTCCTTTGTTTATGAGGCAGAGTTAGCAGTAGGTGGATTTTCCACTGTGTGAGAGTTGGCACCCCTAATCCCTATATTGTTCAAGGTTCAGCTCTATTTTACCTATACATGAATGCAAAAGTTATTTTGCTTTTAGCTGCATTAAAGGAATATATATCTAGATCTATGCCCACCAGTGTCTTTCTGTCAAGACAAAATGACATCTTGACAGAAAAATGTTGTTTTAGCAAAATGCCATCTTCTCATGATAGAGGGGGGAAATAAAGCTGCTAAAACTGGTTGTTTGGACTGTAATTCTAGGTGCAGTAGACAAACAATATTTTTGTCTTGAGACCCAAATGCATACATGCCCTTATAAAAAAGTTATTGATGCTAAATAGAACTACCATCAATATCTCAGCTTCCAAATTCCTTAAATTAGTGGTACCAACCAAGCCAAGATCAACTGAGAGACACTTGCCTTTTGTTCCTCTCCTTCTCTCATAAGCCTGGCATACTTCTTTACTTAGAACTAAGAACACATTAACATTTTCACGCTTCTATAGGTCAGGGCATCCTTTCATTAGAATTTTTAACAATATGTCTCAGAATAGGAAAAAAATAATCTGATGAGAGAACTTCCCAGGTGGCTCCATGGTCAAGAACACCTACCAATGCAGGAGATGCAAGTTCAATCCCTGGGTAGGACAGATCCTCTGGAGGAGGAAATGGCAACCCACTCCAGTATTCTTGCTGAAAAAATCCCATGGATGGAGGAACCTGACAGGCAGCAGTCCATAAGGAAAAAGTCAGACACAACTGAACATGCACACAGTCTGATGAGAAATGACTCTTGCTTAAGAGCAAACCATTTATACACTTAAGTTTGGTTGTCTCACTTTACTATGAGCTACTAATTTTTCATATATTTTGGGTCAGTTACTTTTATAGTGTGGATAATATGTATTAACTTTTGCAATTGCCCTTCTTTTCCTGTTTTACTAAGAGAGTATATTTGTGTCTGTCTTCCCATTCCTATACTGAAAACACTATGTGACTTTCGTATTTCCCTGTTCATCAGTGTGTTTCTATAGAAATCTAAGAGAGTCAGTCTATGACTCATTCAGCACTGATCTTTCAGGATTATTCTTCCTATTGCAGACTTTGTAACTAAAAGATAATTCAGTTTTCAGTGTTGATTCTAAAAGAAGAAAATATGAATTATTTCTTTAGTTTCATAAGCACTAATTTTCACAACAGTCATGGAATATAGGATAAAACATATAAATATAGTACACTTAGGATATTTTTAATCCATAGGAATTAGAGCAAGTTTTATGACTGTGTCAGATAAAAAAAATGCTATTAAAATATTTGTTGGTCCTTTACAGCATTTTTAATTTAAAATAAAATATGCCTTTGAAAACAGCAATACAAAATTAAATGTTAACCGTTTAGAATAGAGATTTGGCAGTGATATCAAGAGAATTAAGAAAATACATATTGTCATAATTAAATAATAATTCCATTTCTTCAATTGTGCCCTAAAAATAACCCAAAATGGAACATATGTGTGTGTATATATATATATATATATATGTATATACACATACACACACACAGATCAGATATAAATTGCATTCTAATAAAGATAGTATGATTAGTACACACTTTAATTCTCTGGAGCCCAGATAACATGTGGCAACAATGAGAAAATACTAAAGGATAATACAGTTCATGTGCTGTACTGTGCTTACACTCAGTTGTGTCTGAGTCTTTGTGACTCCGTGGGCTGTAGTCCACCAGGCTCTTCCGTCCATGGGATTCTCCAGGCAAGAATATTTGAGTGGTTTGCCATGCCCTCCTCTAGGGGATCTCTGTAACCCAGGCATTGAACTCAGGTCTCTTGCATTCAGGCAGATTCTTTACCATCTGAGCCACTAGGGAATAGCTAGGCTCAAAAAAGACTAATTTCACTACAGTTCAGAAGTAGAAACCTGTTGTCCAAATATTACATGAAGGGTAATCCCATGTGAGGTGAAGTCGCTCAGTCGTGTCCGACTCTTTGCGACCCCGTGGACTGTAACCTACTAGGCTTCTCAGTCCATGGGATTCTCTAGGCAAGAATACTGGAGTGGATTGCCATTTCCTTCTCCAGAGGATCTTCCCAACCCAGGGATCAAACCCTGGGTCTCCCGCATTGGAGGCAGACGCTTTAACCTCTGAGCCACCAGGGAAGCCTAATCCCACGTGAGGTGCATGATTTTCAGCCAAAACCTTGGAGTAGTTTGATTCCAGTATGGTTATCTATGACCAAATTTCCCATTATGATAGTCAGAGTTCAGTGAGGCCCATCATTTTATATCAGGATCTGGGCTGTACTTCTTTAAAATATAGAGAAAAATTCTGGCAGCTCTCTGGAGTTGATACTTATATAAAACTTTTCAGTAATAAGTTAGAAAGAAGGAGGAGGTAGCCACAAAATGGGAGCTGTGCCAAGATGTTCACTGGTTCAGTGAAAAGATCTGTGATGTTAATTATGTGATATGAGACCTGGAAACTTCACTCTTATTAAGGATTGCACAAGACTGGGGTGAAATGGCAATTTGCCATAGTGGAAGCATAACCAGACACACACACACACACACACACACACACACACACAGCACGTGTTCTCATTCAAGGTGAATATACAATAAAGAACCTCTTAAAGAGCTTGAAGAATGCTACCCACTAAGTTATAGTTATCATCAATTTGTCTGAAAATAAGGAAAAATAATTTAAAATAAGTGTGTTTAGCTTCCTCAAAGTGATAATGGAAAAAATAGCATACACAAAAATAATATATCATACTAGAAATAGCAGATAATAATCAAAAACATTTTATAAAAATAAACAAAAATATTAGGAGTGGAAATTACAGTCATTGATATTCAAAGATAGTACCATAGTCTTTGGGATGAATTTTAGAAATTATTTGATAAAAGAAAGCATTAGAAATATGGAAGATAATATGGGTTAATTTACCCAGAATTCTACACAAACAGTTAAAGAGATAAAATAATAAGTGAAATGTTTAAAGCATTGAAAAATAGTTCTAGAACTCAAGATTAGGTTACATATTAAAATTATAGTATTTGAAGACATTATAACTGACTTTTCTAGAACTGTAGAAAAACTCACTTAAAATTCAGTGTGGGTCAATTAAGATAAATAAAAATAAATACAGTCACTTTCTAAGGAAAAACCTGAATGCTAAATAAGAAAAGAAACTCTTTTAGAAAGCTATACAAAAGACACCAATTACATATCAAAAAATAACACTCAACAGTGACTTATCTTCACATTGGCAACAATGATAATGAGATGACCATCAAGCTAGAATTCAAAATCAAGCCTAAGGAACAGTCAGGATTTGGGGTAAAATTACATTTTCAGACATACAAAAATGAAAACAAGCTAGAATACACATAACCATGTTGAATCAACTATGAAAGAATAGTTTCCAGTAAGAATAAAATTAAACACAAAAGGAAGGAGTGAGATGCAGAAAACAATGGTCATAAAAATCAATGTGTGATGACGGGATAGGATTGATGTGGTGGTAGTTAAAATATGCTAAGTTTATTTCATTTATAAGATGATAAATTTCCAAGTCACTTTAGAGTTTGTGAGTTAATGTGTTTCTGTATGTTGAAAAAGTATGGGTTATTACAAAGATGTAAAATCACTATGTAACCTGTCAAGCTAGTGGAAGACAATACATGGAAAGAAATGAAGAAAATCTTACCGACCTAATAGAAGTGAAGAAGACCAGGTAGGTAGACAAACATGCAAATTAAAAGCTGTGGAAAAGGAATAGAACACTCAATCTAAGATAAAATATATCATACCACTAATTACAGTACATCAAAGATATTGTATTCACTTCAAATTGATATTTTTAAACTTGGCTTTTGTTATTTACTTGATCAGCTCATAAGATAAATTAGTACTAAATGTTATACCTAAAACTATGAAAGCTAAGTCAAACAATAGATAACAAAATAAACTATGGCTATTACTATAGTATAGTGTATTAGTTTCCAAAAATGTGATATTTTAGCAAATTGCCACACATTTAGTGGCTTAATACAATACAAAGATATCAATACAGTTTTGGGTGTCAGAAGTCTAAAATAACTCAAGGGGGGCTTTTTTTCCCCTGGAGATTCTTTTTCCTTGCCCTTTCGTCTTTTAGTGGCCACCTTTAATTTTTGGCTTGAGAGCCCTTCCTCCATCTTCAAAGCATATCACTTCTGATGTGTGCTTCCAACATCCTCTGACTCCTTCTCCATCATCTTTTTAAGGGTTCTTATGCCTGCATAATAGAGAATAATTTCCTTATTAGCACCAGACAATCACATCTGAGATGATGTCTCTTCTGCCTTATAAGGTAACATTCAATGGCTCCAGACATTAGGACACAGGCAATATTTGGGGATCATTATTCGGATTAACCCATTCCAAAAATTAATGAGGCCTATCAATTGGAGAAATAGAGAAAATGAACTAATAAAATTAATAATTTCAATTAAAGCTTGATAAAATATTAAATATTTAAAATACTATATTTGTAACTACATGTGTATATTCATAGAAAAATATATAATATGCACACATAAAATTCATAATGATTGCCCCTAGTGAAAAAAACATGGAAGAAGGAAAAAATAAATATTTCTATAAATTTTAATTCATTTTTAACAAATATTAAATTATTAAAACATTAAAACATTTTTAATAGTTTTAAAATTCACTGATAAGATTTTCTTCATTTCTTTATATGTTGTCATTTGCTAGCTTGATAGCTACATATTTAACTCTGTATCATTGAAATTACTCATAATTTTTTCAGCCTATAGAAACATATTAGCTCACAAACTCTAATAAAATTGATGTGAAAATTTAGCTTTTAAAATTCACTGAAATAAATTTGGAAATATATTGTCTTATAAAAGTTTTAAACTTGCTGATTTCATGATTAATAGAAGCTTCTTATTATTTGGCTCCTTTATCACAGTTGCTTTTAATATCATATATTAAAACAATGTAATATTTAAATATGTTTTAATGGTTATATAAATGTCAAAGAGTATCATAACATTGAAAATGATAGAGAAGTTTCTATAACATGGAAAAGTCTTATGTTTGCAATATATGTGTAAAAGATTATAGAATTAAATTCACAAATATACATACACAGTTATGCTCTAATTTAGAAGAGCTCCTATGTCAAAACTTTTACCTGTATACATTGTCCTATTTAATTTTTACTACCTTCTGAATTAAAATACCTACAGTTTTGACAGCAATTCTACAGATAAGGAATCTGAGAAATAAAATAATTGAGTCAGTTCAGTTCAGTCGCGCAGTTGTGTCCGACTCTCCGCGACCCCATGAATCGCAGTACGCCAGGCCTCCCTGTCCATCACCAACTCCCTGAGTTCACTCAGACTCACGCCCACTGAGTCCGTGAAGCCATCCAGCCATCTCATCCTTGGTCCCTTTCTCCTCCTGCCCCCAATCCCTCCCAGCATCAGGGTCTTTTCCAATGAGTCAACTCTTCGCATAAGGTGGCCAAAGTACTGGAGCTTCAGTTTTCGCATCATTCCTTCCAAAGAAATCCCAGGGTTGATCTCCTTCAGAATGGACTGGTTGGATCTCCTTGCAGTCCAAGGGACTCTCAAGAGTCTTCTCCAACACCACAGTTCAAAAGCATCAATTCTTCGGCGCTCAGCCTTCTTCACAGTCCAACTCTCACATCCATACATGACCACAGGAAAAACCATAGCCTTGACTAGACGGACCTTAGTCGGCAAAGTATGCCTCTGCTTTTGAATATACTATCTAGGTTGGTCATAACTTTTCTTCCAAGGAGTAAGCGCCTTTTAATTTCATGGCTGCAGTCACCATCTGCCGCCGCACTTGGGCGCAGGCGGCGGAGGCGGCCGCCGCACTTGAGCGCGCCCGAGAGCTGCCGGGAGAAGCCACCTCGCCCCCGAGGCCAGGAGCGGCAGCTGAGACAAGCCACCCACGCCCGAGGCCAGGGCTGGCGGCCTGGAGGAGAAACCCGAGGAGTGGTGGCTGGGCGGGCCCAGGAGGGCCTAGAGGAGCTATCCTACGTTGAGGGTNGGAGAAGCCACCTCGCCCCCGAGGCCAGGAGCGGCAGCTGAGACAAGCCACCCACGCCCGAGGCCAGGGCTGGCGGCCTGGAGGAGAAACCCGAGGAGTGGTGGCTGGGCGGGCCCAGGAGGGCCTAGAGGAGCTATCCTACGTTGAGGGTCGGGAACGGTGGCGGTGAGGAGATACCCCTCATCAAAGGTAAGGTGCAGTGGCTCTGCTGGAGCAGTCGTGAAGAGATACCCCAGGCCCAAGGTAAGAGAAACCCAAATAAGATGGTGGGTGTTGTGGGAGGGATCAGAGGGCAGACACACTGAAACCGTACTCACAGA
Organism: Aepyceros melampus; assembly: GCA_006408695.1. Lineage (NCBI taxonomy): Eukaryota > Metazoa > Chordata > Mammalia > Artiodactyla > Bovidae > Aepyceros > Aepyceros melampus. The sequence goes on from SJXQ01002464.1 coordinate 230,162, forward strand.
AAACTAGTCAATCTAATCACACTAGGACCACACCCTTGTCTGACTCAATGAAACCAAGCCATGCCTGCGGGGCAACCCAAGATGGGAGGGTCATGGTGGAGAGGTCTGACAGACTGTGGTCCACTGAAGAAGGGAGTGGCAAGCCACTTCAGTATTCTTGCCTTGAGAACCCCATGAACAGTATGAAAAATAATTGAGTAGTTGAGCATTATTTCAAACCTATTTTGGCTGACTCTAAGCTTGAACTCTTAATTTCTGTATAATATTGTCTATAGAGCAAACAAGAATTACAAAACAACTATTTTTAAGAAAATAACTACTATTGAGCAATAAGTCAAAAGTAAATGGTAATTGTTTTCAGTTTGTAGGCCTATGGATGTTTTTTTCCCCTGTATTCTCAAAATACTATATAATGAAATGACATTCTATATATTTTTTTAATGATGAAATATTGACATATGTGGGTACAAAAGTAATATTGCAGAACATCAAACATTTCATTTATGGCACATATGATCTAAAGAAAAATTAAATTCTTTGGAAGCATCCATTTTAGGAATGATGAAAAACTTAAAAAAGAAAGTGTGAATATGAAATAACTGTTGTTTTTGTTCAGTTGCTATATCATGTCCAACTCTTTGCAATCCCAAGGACTACAGCTTATAAGGGTCACCTGTCCTTCACAATCTCCTAGAGTTTGCTCAAACTCATGTCCATTGAATCAGTGATGCCATTCAACTATCTTATCCTTTGTTGCCACCTCTTCTTCCTACTCTAAATCTTTCCCAAGATCAGTGTCTTTTCCATTGAGTTGGCTCTTTGCATCAGGTGGCCAAAGTATTGGAGCTTTAGATTCAGCATCAGATCTTGCAATGAATATTCAGCTGATTTCCCTAAAGATTATCTGGTTTGATCTCCTTACTAGGACTCTCAAGAGTCTTCTCCAGCACCACAGTACAAAAGCATCAGTTCTTTGATTCTCAGCCTCCTTATGGTCCAACTCTCACATCCACACATGACTACAGGAAAAATCGTAACTTTGACTGTAAAGACATTTGTCAGCAGTGTGGTGTCTTGGTGTTTCAATATGCTGTCTAGGTTTGTCATAAGCTGCTATTATCTTATTAAAAGAAGTTCATTTTCTTGTGACTCCATGGACTGTAGGCCCCCAGGCTCCTCTGTTCATGGGATTTCCCAGGCAAGAATACTGGAATGGGTTGCCATTTCCTTCTCCATGGAATCTTCTCTACCCAGGGATCAAACTCACATCTCCCACATTGCAGGCAGATTCTTTACACTGAGACATCATAATTAATGGATATATTTACAAAATAGCTAAATTTTACTTTTCTATCTAAGTTTATAACATAGTATAATTTCTGACAGAGTGCTAGACAAGGATGGGCCATACACGAGGAATAAAATGTGGGATGTGCACATGTTAATTACATTTATGTCATTGGCAATGCTCTGTTTCTTTTCTTTTTTCTTTTTTTTTGAAGTTTTTATACACTGGCAACATAAAGCATTTAAATAACTTCAAAACAATTTGTGACCAACTTTAACAATTGAAATAGTTTAATGTTTACATATTAACTTATATGATGATATACAGCAATCTAGAGAGCTTCTGAGTCTACAAACTATTATTTTAATAAAGAAAGAACTAATAACCAGAAGAAGTGAAAGTGAAGTCGCTCAGTCGTGTCTGACTCTTTGTGACCCGTGGACTGTAGCCCACCAAGCTCCTCCATCCATGGGATTCTTCAGGCAAGAATACTGGAGTGAGATGCCATTTCCTTCTCCAGGGGATCTTCCCAACCCAGGGATCGAACCCAGGTCTCCCACACTGCAGGCAGATGCTTTAACCTCTGCACCACCAGGGAAGCCCTAATAACCAGAAGCCAATGTACAAAATGACAGTAAGTATTAATACATACCTCACAATAATTATTTACATATATGGATTAAAATAGTCCAATTAACAGAGATAAGGGCAGCAGAATGAATTAAAAAAAAAAAAGATTCATTGAATGCTGCCTCAGGGATACTCTTCTTAGATATAAAGAAACACAGAGACTGAAGTGAAAAGATTGAAAAACATATTCCATGAAAGTAGAAAAAAATAACTAGGATATCAATACTCATATCAGACAAATATAGACTTTAAAGCAAGGACTAACAGAAGACAAAGAAGGGAGTTGCACAATGATGAAGTGAGTCAGTCCATCAAGAGGGTATAAATTTGTAAATATTTTTGCATCAATATGCGTATGTGCATGTTCAGTTGCTCAGTCATGTCTGAATCTTTGGAATCTCATTGGTTGAAGGCTCCTTTGTCCATGGAATTTTCCAGGCAAGAATACTAGAGTGGGCTGCCATTTCTTCTTCCAGGATATCTTCCCAATCCAGAAGTTGAACTTGCATCTCCTGCACTGGCAGGCAGATTCTTTACCATTTAGCCACCTGGGAAGACCCATGAACCAACACAGGAGTACCTGAATATATAAGGCAAATATTAACAGATACAAAGGGAAAATAGACAGCAATATATTAATAGTAAAGGACTTTAATACCCATTTACATCAATAGGTAGATCATCCAGACAGAAATTCAATAAGTACACTCTAGCATAAAATGACACATTGGATCATATGAACTTAATAGATATATACAGACCGTTCCAAAGTAGAGGAATTTATATTCTTTTCAACTACACATAAGAATTTCTCCAGGATATATCACATATTAGGCCACAAAAATTTCAGTTAATTTAAGCAGATTGAAATTATATCAAGAATCTTTTCTGATCACAGCAGTATGAAAATAGAAACCAACTACAAGAATAAAACTGGAAAAAACTCATAAACATATTGAAATTGTACAACATCATACTAAAATATCAACAAGCCAATCAAGAAATTAAGAGGAAATAAAAGAATACCTGGACACAAATTAAAATAAAAATACAACTCTCTGAAATATATGGGACACAGCAAAAGTAGTTCTAAGACTAAAGTTCATAGTGATAAGGCCCACATTAGAAAAACAGTAACACTCTCAAAAAAACAATCTAAATGTATATTTTAAGGAACTGAAAAAAAGAGAAATCAAATCCAAAAGTCAGTAGAAGGAAGGAAATAAAGATCAGAGTGGAAATAAGTGAAATCAATAATTAAATAAGAAAAAGAAAATATCGATGAAACTAAAAGTTGTTCTTTGAAAAGATAAAATTGACAAAACTTTAGCCAGATTCATCAAGAAAAAAAGATAAATAGCCTAAATAAATAAATTAAAAGTGAAAGAGGAGAAATTACAGTTGAATTACAAAAATAAAAAGGATCATAAGAGAATACTATGAAAATATGCCAACAAATTAGACAACCTAAAAAAAAGGTAAACTTCTAGAAACATAAAATCTTCTAAGACTAAATAATTACAAAGTAGAAAATCTCTATAGTTTAATTATTGTTGTTATTTAGTCATTCAGTAGTGCCAACCCTTTTGTGATTTTATGTATTGCAGCCCATCAAGCTCCTCTGTCCATGGGATTTCACAGGCAAAACTACTGGAGTGGGTTGCCATTTCCTTCTCCAAGAGATCTTCCTGATCCAGGGATTGAATCCACATCTCCTTTATTAGTAGGCAGATCCTTTACCACTGAGCCACCAGGGAAGCCAAAACGAATATAAAGCTATGACATACCTGGATGGTGTATTAAAAAAGAGAGATATCACTTTGCCAACAAAGGCCCATATAATCAAAGCTGGTTTATCCAGTAGTCATGTACGAATGAAAGACTTGGACCATAAAGAAGGCTGAGGGTAGAAGAACTGATGCTTTCGAACTGTGGTGCTGGAGAAGACTCTTGAGTGCCTTGGACAGCAAGATGAAACCAATCAATCTTAAAGGAAATCAACTCTGAATATTCATTGGAAGAATTGATGCTGAAGCTGAATATCAATATTTGGCCACCTGATGCAAAGAACCAGCTCATTGGAAAATATCCTGATGCTAGGAAAGACTGAGGGCAGAAGGAGAAGCACACAGCAGGGATGAGATGGTTGGATGGCATCACTGACTCAAAGGACATGAGTTTGAGCAAACTCTGGGACATAGCAAAGGACAGGAAAGCCTGGTGTGCTGCCTTTCATGAGGTCACAGAGTCGGACATGACTGAACAACAGTGTTAATTATAACTCAGTTGGTTTCTTTCTTTTTTTTTTTTTTTTTTAAGTAAGCAGTCATGTCAAAGACCTTGTTTAATTGATTCCATTTTGCTTTTTTTTTTTTTTGTCTCACTTACCATATGAAACTCTGTTATATCCAGAAAAGCCACTTTAATACAGTCCGTTGATGAGGTTGCTGGCTTTATATTTTTACTGTAATGATCATCCTGAATGTTCATTGAAAGGATTGATGCTGAAGCTGAAACACCAATAATTTGGCCACCTGAGGTGAAGAGCCAATTAGTTGTAAAAAACCCTGATGCTGGGAAAGGTTGAGGACAGGAGGAAAAGGGGGTAACACAGGATGAGATGACTGGATGGCATCACCGACACCGACTCTATAGACATGAGTTTGAGAAAACTTCTGGACAGTAAATGACATGTACACCTGTCATGCTGTAGTTCATGGGGTTGCAAAGAGTTGAAAAAGACCTAGCAACTGAACAACAAGCCTCCTGCATTAGTCAAAATCACCGTTTAAGGGGTCTCGCCTATTTATGTATCAGTACCTTCTGCTCTTGATTGCTGTTGTTCAGTTAAGTCCTGCCAAGTCTTTGTGACCCCATGGACTGCAACATGCCAGACTTCCCTGACCTTCACCATCACCTGAAGTTTGCACAAACTCATGTCCATTGAGTTAGTGATGCCATCAACTATCTCATCCACTGGCATCATCTCTACATTAGCAGATTTTAATTGCAGTATCACTTTGAATTTGCCTCATTCTCCAGATTTCAGGGTGACAATTTGCCCTGTGACCTCTGTTCTACAGTGTGTATAAGAAAAATAATTTAGTTTTAGTCTCTACTGCTTTTCTTGTTTTAAAAGATAGAAGTGGCAATTTCCGATTTATTCCATGCCACTTCTGAAAGCAGAAGTCACAATATTGTTTCAGTAGCAGACATACCTTACATTGGACATGTCAGTACCTTAGACTCCTAAGCTACACTGAATTTCTCTCACCTAGCAGTTCCTATCAAAGAATACACAGAAGAACTGTACAAAAAAGATATTCAACAACCAGATAGTCACAATGGTGTGATCACTCATCTAGAGCCAGACATCTTGGAATGTGAGGTCAAGTGGGCCTTAGAAAGCATCACTATGAACAAAGCTAGTGGAGGTGATGGAATTCCAGTTGAGCTATTTCAAATCCTGAAAGATGATGCTGTGAAAGTGCTGTGCTCAATATGCCAGCAAATCTGGAAAACTCAGCAGTGGCCACAGGACTGGAAAAGGTCAGTTTTCATTCCAATCCCAAAGAAAGGCAATGTCAAAGAATGCTAAAACTACCACAAAATTAAACTCATCTTACACACTAGTAAAGTAATGCTCTAAATTCTCCAAGGCAGGCTTCAGCAATACATGAACCATGAACTTCCTGATGTTCAAGCTGGTTTTCAAAAAGGCAGAGGAACCAGAGATCAAATTGCCAACATCTGCTGGATCATAGAAAAAGCAAGAGAGTTCCAGAAAAACATCTATTTCTGCTTTATTGACTATGCCAAAGCCTTTGACTGTGTGGATCACAATAAACTTTGGAAAATTCTGAAAGAGATGGGAATACCAGACCACCTGACCTGCCTCTTGAGAAATCTGTATGCAGGTCAAGAAGCAACAGTTAGAACTGGACATGGAACAACAGACTGGTTCCAAATAGGAAAAGGAGTACTTCAAGGCTGTATATTGTCACTCTGCTTATTTAATTTCTTTGCAGAGTACATCATGAGAAACGCTGGGCTGGAAGAAGCACAAACTGGAATCAAGATTGCTGGGAGAAATATCAATAACCTCAGATAGGCAGATGACACCACCCTTATGGCAGAAAGTGAAGAGGAGCTAAAAAGCCTCTTGATGAAAGTGAAAGATGGCAATGTCAAAGAATGCTAAAACTACCACAAAATTAAACTCATCTTACACACTAGTAAAGTAATGCTCTAAATTCTCCAAGGCAGGCTTCAGCAATACATGAACCATGAACTTCCTGATGTTCAAGCTGGTTTTCAAAAAGGCAGAGGAACCAGAGATCAAATTGCCAACATCTGCTGGATCATAGAAAAAGCAAGAGAGTTCCAGAAAAACATCTATTTCTGCTTTATTGACTATGCCAAAGCCTTTGACTGTGTGGATCACAATAAACTTTGGAAAATTCTGAAAGAGATGGGAATACCAGACCACCTGACCTGCCTCTTGAGAAATCTGTATGCAGGTCAAGAAGCAACAGTTAGAACTGGACATGGAACAACAGACTGGTTCCAAATAGGAAAAGAGTACTTCAAGGCTGTATATTGTCACTCTGCTTATTTAATTTCTTTGCAGAGTACATCATGAGAAACGCTGGGCTGGAAGAAGCACAAACTGGAATCAAGATTGCTGGGAGAAATATCAATAACCTCAGATAGGCAGATGACACCACCCTTATGGCAGAAAGTGAAGAGGAGCTAAAAAGCCTCTTGATGAAAGTGAAAGAAGAGAGTGAAAAAGTTGGCTTAAAGATCAACTTTCAGAAAACAAAGATCATGGCATTGGTACACTTCATGGGAAATAGATGGAGAAACAGTGGAAACAGTGTCAGACTTTATTTTTTGAGGCTCCAAAATCACTGCAGATGGTGACTGCAGCCATGAAATTAAAAGACGCTTACTCCTTGGAAGAAGTTATGACCAACCTAGAGAGTATATTCAAAAGCAGAGACATTACTTTGCCGACTAAGGTCCATCTAATTAAGGCTATGGTTTTTCCAGTGGTCATGTATGGATGTGAGAGTTGGACTGTGAAGAAGGCTGAGCGCCGAAGAATTGATGCTTTTGAACTGTGGTGTTGGAGAAGACTCTTGAGAGTCCCTTGGACTGCAAGGGGATCCAACCAGTCCATTCTGAAGGAGATCAGCCCTGGGATTTCTTTGGAAGGAATGATGCCAAAGCTGAAACTCCAGTACTTTGGCCACCTCATGTGAAGAGTTGACTCCTTGGAAAAGACTCTGATGCTGGGAGGGATTGGGGGCAGGAGAAGGGGACGACAGAGGATGAGATGGCTGGATGTCATCACGGACTCAACGGACGTGAGTCTGAGTGAACTCCGGGAGTTGTTGATGGACAGGGAGGCCTGGCGTGCTGCGATTCATGGGATCGCAAAGAGTTGGACACGACTTAGCGGTTTCCATTCATCCACCTGCATTGCATCTTAAAAAATTGTTGGTATTACTCTTATTTTATTGTTTTTATAACAGTATTTGTGAATTTATACTATTTTTTCCTTCATTATCACTTAGTAATTTTTTAGTAGTTGGGTTAGCTAACATGTATCTGCTCTTTTATATTTTGTGAACTGTTCTCTTTTCTGTTTCTTTATTTGTTGAATGTATATTTAGAGCTAACTACATGTAGATTAGGATATGGATGGTAATAAAATTTAGTTCTTAATTTTATAGTTTTTTTATCTATTGTAGGAAAATAGTTGGGAAAATTGTAAATTTTATACTAAATAAAACAGACTTGATGTGTGAAAATGTTTTTCTTATTATTTTTAAACAGTTCACTTGGGCTACTTAATTATTTTACCCCTAGATAGTCTTCATCCTGTCCAAAGATTTTAAATCATACAGATATTAATTTCATAGATTCTTGGATTTCATAGACATTAATCATAAATTCAATCTTTTTCCACTGATAAAAGTGATGTCTCTTCTAGTTGGTACTACATTTCTAATTTCCATCAATCAAGAGAGTCTCTAAACTGAATATAAAGGTATTACATCTTTAAAAAATTGAATTCAATGACCCTTTATGGGGCTTCCCTGGTCGCTCAGAAGTTAAAGCGTCTGCCTGTATTGCAGGAGACTGGGTTCGATCCCTGGGTCAGGAAGATCCCTTGGAAAAGGAAATGGCAACCCACTCCAGTATTCTTGCCTGGAGAATCCTATGGACAGAGGAGCCTGGTAGGCTACCATCCATGGGGTCGCAAAGAGTCGGACATGACTGAGCAAGTTATAATGCTATATAATGTGACCCTTTAGGGCCTGACTAAATTGCAGAAAGCTCTCTTGCCAAAGTTCATGCCTTCCTGGGGCATTCTGTATCTGATAACTGAGCAACACTAGAGTGTTAAGATGCAGCATCTTAGCCAGGTGTCAGAAAATTCTGATGGGAAATAGTTACTCCAGAGCTCCCTGTGGGGTTGCTGTTATGGACTGAATGTTTGTGTCTCCTGAGAATTCATATGTTGAAATTGTAACCCCCAATATGATGATATCAGAAAGTAGGGCCATTGGTAGATAATTAGGTCATAAGCATGGGGCCATTGTGAAAGGGAAAGTGCCCTTGTCAAAGAGACTCATGAGAGCTCTCTTGCCCATTCTGACATGTGAGTATACTGTAAGGAAATGGTCTTTACAACACAGAAGAGAAATCACACCAGAATCTGATCATGCTTGCACTGTAATCTCAGACTTTTAAAACTCCAGTACTATGAGAAATAAATTTCTGTTGTTTTTAAGCCATCCAGTGTATGGTACTCTGTTTTAGCAGCCCAAGCTGACTCAGGTATTGGCCAAGGTTTTGTGGGTTTGAGTTATTATTTGACTTCTGTTTTTGTCCAGTTCTACTTCACGCACTTCCTTTCAAAGATGGTGTTCCCTGATGAAGATTTTATATCCCAAATTCAGCTTATGACAATAACTTATGACAATAACTTAAAGAAATTAAAACCAAGAAAATTTATAAGTATGTGTATCGACAATTATCTCTTCTTAGCACAAATTGCTTTGAAGTAGCAGTTTCTTACCCACTCATTGTTTACAGTATCACTTTTACCTTGAAGGGATATTTTGCTGCTAAGTCACTTCATTCGTGTCTGACTATGTGCGACCCCATAGATGGCAGCCCACCAGGCTCCCACATCCTTGGGATTCTCCAGGCAAGAACACTGGAGTGAGTTGCCATTTCCTTCCCCAGTGGATGAAAGTGAAAAGTGAAAGTGAAGTCACTCAGTCATGTCCGACTCTTAGCGATCCCATGGACTGCAGCCCACCAGGCTCCTCCATCCATGGGATTTTCCAGGCAAGAATACTGAAGTGGGGTGCCATTACCTTGTCCATGAAGGGATAGATTAACATTGGGCTAATGATGAGATTATTTATGCAATAGAAAAATGGTCAGTTCTGTCTCTTTTATTGCACTTGTGTTTGCATAATAAGAGTTTTCATCAAACCATAGTCTCTTAAATAGAATCTACATAAGACAGTTCAATTTTGTTAGCATTGGGTTAGCAGTTAAACTTCAGCTTGTAGTTGAAGAAGTGTCCAAAATTTGACTTAATTGGGTGCACACATATCAAAATGTACAACTAAGTAAGAGCACCATGCTTCACTTTTTCTTCGTGGATTTCTACTCAAACAAGAATGATGAAAGCAGAGTGCATGAAAAGTATAACCTGGATTAGTATTTAACTAAGGACATTATTGTAAATGTGCCCTTGATTTCTTCCCTTTCCATTAAAACATATATCCATAAAAATTTTAACATTTCTTTTCAAACCAAATTTGCATATGTGTGTGTCCTCTGGAATGCATTCAACTCCAGTTAGACACCAATAATAGGTTAAAGGTCCATGAAATAAGAAACTGTAGGTATCTTCTTGTTATTGTTCATTCACTAAGTCATGTCAAACTCTTTGTGACCCCATGAACTGCAGCACACCAGGCCTCACTGTCTGTCACTATCTCCTGGAGTTTGTCCAAGTTTATGTCCATTGAATGGGTGATGCTATCCAACCATTTCATCCTCTGCCACCCTCATCTCTTTTGGCCTTCAGTCTTTTGCAGCACCAGGGTGTTTTCTAATGAGTCAGCTGTCTGCCTCAGGTGGCCAAATTATTGGTGCTTCAGGTTCAGCATCAGTCCTTCTAGTGAGTATTCAGGGGTGATTTCCTTTAGGATTGACTGATTTGATCTTCTTGCAGTCTAAGGGACCTTCAAGAGTTTTCATCTCCAGGTAATGTACTTGCTGTCTGTATGGAGCTTCTCCATCTTCCACTGCGAAGAATGTCATCAGTCTTATTTCTGTATTGACCATTTGGTGATGCCCATGTGTAGAGTCATCTCTTGTGTTGTTAGAAAAGAATGTTTGCTTTCTCTTGGCAAAACTCTGTTAGCCTTTGCCTTGCTTCATTTTGTATTCCAAGACCAAACTTGCCTGTTACTCCCAGTATCTCTTGACTTCCTCCTTTTGCATTCCAGTCCCCTATGATGAGAAGGACATCTGTTTTGGGTGTTAGTTCTAGAAGGTCTAGGTCTTCATAGAAATGGTCAACTTCTGCTTCTTCAGCTTCAGTGGTTGAGGAATAGACTTGGATTACTGGATGTTTATGATTTGCCTTGGAAATGAACCAAAATCATTTTGTCCTTTTTAAAATTGCACTCAAGTACTGCATTTCAGACTCTCTTGTTGATTATGAGGGCTACTCCATTTCTTCCATGGGATTCTTGCCCACAGTAATAGCTATAATGGACATCTGAATTAAATTCTCCCATTCCTGTCCATTTTAGTTCACTGATTCCTAAGATGTTGATGTTTACTCTTGCCATCTCCTGCTTGACCAGGTTTAATTTACCTTGATTCAGGGACCTAACATTCCAGGTTACTGTGGGATACTGTTCTTTACAGTATCAAGTATTATTTTCACCACCAGACACATCCACAACTAAGAGTCATTTCCTCTTTGGCCCAGCTGCTTCATTCTTTCTGGAGCTGTTAGTAATTGCCTTCCACTCTTCCCCAGCAGCATTTGGGCACCTTCCAACCTGGGGCAGCTCATCTTTCAGTGTCATATCTTTTTTTGCTTTTTGTACTGTTCGTGGGATTCTCATGGCAAGAATACTGTAGTGGTTTGCCATTCCTTCCTCCAGTGGACCATATTTTGTCAAAACTCTCCCCTGTGTCCCATTTGTCTTTGGTTCCCCTGTGTGATATGTCTCATAGCTTCACTGAGTTATGCAAGCCCCTTTGCCATGACAAGGCAAAGATCCATGAAGGGGTAGGTATCTTTTATTGTTATTTTCAGTTCCTTGTGTAGCATCTGAAAAATATTTCATACCTATCTAGGTACATAAATACAATATGTAATAAATATATGTTATAACAAAGAATATATACATATGAATATACACTTTACAACTGATGAGGGGACTTATAAAAATGTTTGTAATTTCCAAGTCATAAAATGATTCATATTATCATTTAAAAAACATTTTATCCTTAGAAAAAATAGTTTTTTATCAGTTTTCCTGTGAATTCTTTCTTGAACTTTTCAGCTGCAGTTAACTACACTTCCCTCCAAAGCCCCTTCTACATTCCTCTCTATCTGCATTAATAAATTTATTGATTTAATGTCATCACTCTTTATATGTTTATCTCCCCTCTCTTCTGTGAACACCTTGAAAGCCATATCTCTTTATTAACTTCCAAATCCTAGTGCCTAGCTTAGAGACTAATGCAATAACATTTCATAATAGTTTGTTGAATATAATTAAATATATTAATATGTTAACTTTTTTCCCTTAAGTGAGTTAAATTATTCAAGTAAAATACAAAGGTATTAAAGAGTTTGCCTAAAATGCAAAGTACAAAACCAAACTCATATAATGCTTGTATAGGAGAAGGTAGGTGGATTTAACAGATTATTTTTGTCTCAGCAGGCATCAGCAAAAGCACATTAAGAAAATATAAAGGAGCATTAATAGTCTTTGCTGTATTTGTGTAATATTTTGTCTTCCTATACAACTGAACAATTTGTGACAATAAGAATCCATAGTAATATTTTAAAATAGCATTACTTCTCTGAGTTATCTCAAACTGCTAGTATTATGCTTTCTTTTTCTTCATTTTACTTCCAAATTCAGGCTAAGATCTAGAAAAAAAACCTAAATAGATAGTAAATAAATTAAGGACAGATTTTTTGGAAAAAAATTGCAGGGAAGAAAAGCAGCTGGAAGCTCTGACTGTTTGATATTCAGCTTCTGTTCTAGCAAAGTACCTGTTAGTTTGCCTTTCCATTATCTTTCCTCTCTTCCTTCAAGACCAGTTATTTACTTAATCATACTCTATAGCATCTGTTTGTTGTTTACATATTATACGGGACTTTGTTATTTCTCTCTATTTTTAACAGCCAGTCTCTTTGAGTAATCTCAATATAGATTTTTTGAGAATAAGTCATATTCTCTCACCAGATGATAAGGACCTCATGAATAATTTAGACCCTGGAACGAGCTTAGATGTGGAGAGATTGTAACTTACTATGGACACGCTCAAATTGCCCGTGTGTAAATTGAAACACACTGAATATAGAAGCAATCATCATCATAATATGATTGTTATAAAAAATCATTACCTTTCATGCTGGAAAGTCAGTTAAATGTCAGTTTAGAAAATATAGAACTCCAGCTTGTGCCCACACTACATGCCACTTAATTCACCTATTTGAGATGAAATGACATTCTACTAAACAGCTATCATCTTGCAACTAATGTACTTTTTTTGATTGACTGAAATGACTGAATGATGTACAGTTTATCAGCTAGAGTATTTCAATTATTCCTTTTTCTTCGAAACTTGTAAGACCAGCTATGCAAATTACAATAATAACTACAAGAGAAGTAAAATACCAGAGTAAATATGCATTTTCATGAATCCTTCTGTCTGGTTATGCAGAGTAGTGAGCTTTAGCTGTTTTGGAACTTTGCTTATGTGGAATTCACCTTTAAAACTTTTACTTCCTTGTAAAGTGTAACATGAAAAAGTCTCCAAAACTATTAGGTAGAGCAAGTGTCAAAAGAAAATACAGAATCCTTACTATTGAAACCTGTCTGTTAAATCTCTAGAAAGAATTTGATTTTTGGAGACAAGTTGCAACTAGTACCTCTTAAATAAGGATGTATTCAAATAATTTTACTGGTAAAAAAGCATTGTCAAGTTCTTAGTAGATAGTCCTTAGAATACCGCATCAGGCCTGTAGAAGTTTTAACTTCATAGCCTTTCGTGCAGGAAATAAACATTGCTCCCAAAGAAGTCCAGCCAGGCATAGTGTTTAATGAGGTAAATAAGACTCTATTGCGTGCAAGTTCAGTGGAGACACATTAATGGCTCTGGAGAGGAGAGATAACGCAGCCATTAACAGCACCACCATGAGTTCATACAGCTACAAGCAATTTAACCAAAGGAAATCACATGCTTTACAACCAGTGTGTCTCACAACTGGAATCTAAATCCCAGGTGCTCTCACTGCTCATATAAATTAGTCTGTGTATTGAAAAAGAGGGAAGCAAAAGGAATTGTCATCTTTTTTAAGATACCAGAATTTAGAGGGTTGTGGGGAGAAGGTACAATGATTAGAGTGATATCAGTGTCTGCATTTCTTTGGCACATTTTCAAGATAAGATTCCCCACTTTGTTCACCAAAAGTCACTGAAAACTACTAAAGAAAAATGCTGTAACTGTGAAGAAGGATGCCGTTTTGGTCTCAGGAAGACACTCGGGGACACTTAGCAATCCTTTTATATGTCCCATCAGCAGCCAGATTCATCTTCTATTACAGGGAATGGATACTGAAGAATTTCATCACTTCTCTCAATATGTTTATATTGTCTCTATCCTTGGCCTCATTGTCAAATTCACAGATATAGTGGAAGCTAGATATAAGCATAATTTCCTTCAGTTTATTACACTTGTCTCCTTCTAAACCTGTTGCAATCTGCTTTGTCCTTTTTGTCTGATCCAGTGGTTCTCAAACTTTATTGTGCAGAAAAGCTACATGAGGGATTTTTTTTTTTTTAACCCACAGAGAATGCTGGACTCCAAGTTCAAACTTTCTAATTCAGTAGATCTAGGGTGGGGCTTGAAAAAAAATTGTTCTAGTAATTTCCAAGGAAATGCTGATGCTGATGGTTTAGGTAACACTGAGAAATGCATGTCTAAGGAAAAGAGCAAAAGCTGAACTTCATTCTATTGAAGTTTAACTTCATCAACTGCCCTGCGTTACAGCCCATTTTATCTTATTTTAATCAGTTGTTTCCTCTCGTTTTTATTTAATTTATATTTCAAAATATAATAATATGTAAATACCTCCAATTTTGAAGACCTTTTGATGACCCTGCGTTTATCAAACTAGTAACCACATAATGTTATTATAACCACCTTGTTTAATGTTTCAGCTTTATTAACCTAACACTTCTCATGGCTGTATATTCTTGATTCAATCCTTGTTATTCTTCTACATGAGTTCTTTACAGATTCAACAATTTCCTAACCATCATATCATAAAAATGCATTAACCTCTTCAGCTTTGGCCTTTCTGTTCACTTCCTCATCTTGAGATACTACCGTGCCTTCTGTACCTCTCACGGCTTACCATATTTCTCCCTGCTTCTCCTTTCAATCTCCTTACTGAAAGTATTATTTCTTTGTCTCCCTGGGATGGCTATACTACAGATTGGGTGGCTTGTGAACAATAGAAATTACCACTTACATTTCTAGAGGCTGGAAAGTCCAAGATCAAAGTACCAGCAGATTTGGTATCTGGTGAGAGCCTGCTTTCTAGTTCATAGATGCTGCCTTCTCTCTCTCTCTCTGTACTCTGGTAGAACAGGGAGCTCTCTGGGGTCTCTTTTATGAGGGCACCAATCTCAGGCTTGAGGGCTCTTGTCTAATGGTCTAATTACCTCCCAAAAGCCCCACCTCCTAATACCATCACATTGGGGTTAGGATTTCAAAATATGGATTTTGGAGGATTTGAACATTCAGTATCCTGCAACTCCCTTGCCTCCTTTCTGCTGGTGATTACCAAGATTTCCTTATTATAATTGTCATTATCATTCCACGTACAATAAGGATGAATTAATTCACATCCGTAAGTTTATCAGATACTTATCCCATGAATCAAAAATCTGCCTTTGTAGCCTAGAGCCCTCTCCTGAGGTTCAGATCTGTACAACAAAATTCCTATTGGACCTAACCACCCAGATGTACCACAAAAACTTCAAACTCCTTGAGAATTTAAGAAGATGGTAATTTTATCTTTATATACCAATTGCTAGATATTTTTAAACCTTCATTAAAAACGTCTCCATCTAATGGGTTAGACAATAAGAAATTTAGGAGTTCTCTTTCTTAATATGTAATCAGTCGACAAACTTTCCCAAAGCTGCTTCAGTTCTTGTAGAAGTTTGGCTCCTACCTTCAACTTCCTCCAAATCATGCTATACTGCTGCCAGTACAAATTTTCTGAAACAAAACTCTGATATATTTATTTTTAGTCCCCTGTACAAATTCTTTCCTACGCTCTCTTCATCTCAGTAAGATTCAAAAAGTCTGCCGACATATCTATATTTAATAGTGTCTGTTCTCCACTTGGAGTTTATATCCTCACCTATTAATTTAATTGCAGATCCCTAAAGTGTGTTACTCTTTGTTGTTCTGGTGTTAGCACCAATTGGAATTTCTTATATTTTGCTATCTTATGTTCATATTTCCTTTTGAAAAGTTTACTGCCCCCTTCAAGTATTATAATTTAAATGTACTTTAGAAAATATCATACCATTTGGTACTTTTTAAAAATGAAAGTTAAAGTTGCTCTGACTCTCTGCAATCCCACTGTCTATAGGGCCCATGAAATCCTCCAGACCTCAGGAGAGGGCTCTAGGCTACAAAGGCAGATTTTTGATTCATGGGATAAGTATCTGATAAACTTACGGATGTGAATTAATTCATCCTTATTGTACGTGGAATGATAATGACAATTATAATAAGGAAATCTTGGTAATCACCAGCAGAAAGGAGGCAAGGGAGTTGCAGGATACTGAATGTTCAAATCCTCCAAAATCCATATTTTGAAATCCTAATCCGCCTTTCCCTTCTCCAGGGCATCTTCCCTACCTGGGGATCCAACCCAGGTCTCCTGCATTGCAGGCAGATTCTTTACGTACTGAGCTTTTAGGGAAGCCCCAAAGTTGCTTTATTATTCTGGACTTGTTATCTTATGAGAAACAAGTTTTGGCTTTTATGTTTTGTATATCTACAGTCTATTACAGTGCCTGATAAATAATTGTTGCTCAATAGATGTTTATTGAAACGAACTCAGATTAGATAAGAAAGAGGATGGAACTGTTTGAAAATTAAGGGGACAGCAAGGCTATTGCCTGTAGGATCAAAAATAAATAAATACAAATATCAACATAAAACCATGCAAATGTTCATACCAATTATATTCATCATAACTAATAATTGGAAACAGTGTCCATCAACTTGTCAAGAAGTGGCATATCTCTGGGATTCAATTATTGTTCAGCAATAAAGACACAGCATGGATGCATCTCAAAAGGCAAAAATGATAGTGATCTAATGAACTAATAGAATAACACATATTCTATGATAACATTTACCTTAAATTTTAGAACAAAAAAGCATAAGGAAACTAGAAATATTATGTATCTTGATTGTATGCTAATTTCATGGGCATATTTATTTGTCAAAGTAAAGAAATTATACACATAAAATGGATGCATTTTATCATATGCAAATTATAACTGGATTTTGTGTATGGTGATATATAAAGCCAGTTTTAGATCAGATGTTTCAAGCTCAAATTCTATTAAAGATAAGTCAAGAAACATGCATGCATGAGATAGATCCAGGTCAAAGACAATATAAAATGTTATGAATTGTTTAATTGGACATGATATACTGTTATCTTAAAACTTTCAAATTTAAATACCATGAAATATTTCTCTAGCCAAATGAAATATATCTCCTTGATGGAGACAGTCCATGGACCGTGGCTGGCAACTCCTATGTGAGATAAAATAATAGTTTTTCCAAGAGCAAGCTGAAGCAAAGAAAAATAACATAGGAAATTAAGCTAATTTATTACAAAAAAGATGAAAGGTAAATTTTACCTTTTGGCATTTCTTCCAGGAAAACAGCTCTGCTGTAAATTGACCTGGTAAGATAAATGATGAGTCCAAATGTATAAACTATTCTCTGGGAAGATACTGCCAACCCATGCTAGGTGAATTAATTATTCCAGTAAAATTTAAGAGCCGTGTGTGTGTGTGTGTGTGTGTGTGTGTACTAGTATATGAGAGAGAGAGAGAGAGGTACATATATATTTTCACAGCCCAAAACACATAGACATATAAATGACCTTTTGCAAAATTCTCTTGTGACAAAATATTCAATTTAGCTTTTGAATTTCTTGGTAAATAAGCTAAAGAGCTTTGAATCTTTTCTGAATTAACTGCAGTTGAGGTAGACTTCAGTGTCAGAACATTTTTAAAGAAGTCAACATCAGGTCACTAAACCTGAGTGTCCTGATAACAGAGTGAAGATTCTTTAGTTGAGTCAACGTTTTGTCATGAACTTAATGTTACCAGTTCAGAGGTTCAGGACTGTGTTATCAAGATGTCCACAGAAACATGAAGTTCAGGTTGTCAAACTCTAGGGGTAATCAGGAGCAGCAGAGGAACATTATGGAACAGAATCGTGTAGGAACACAGCAAACACCAGAGACAGATCAGCACCTAAGAAGCAGCTTGCCCTAAAGCCCTGATAAATGTGTGCTCAGCTTAGCGCCCTCGTTAGCAGATCCTCATTTGTAGATTAGTAAAATCTTGACTGTGTACCAGGATCACATAAAGATCTCTTACAAATATGAGTATTTGGTATAAACACTTCAACTTTTGCTGAATCTCCAGGGTAAGATTCAGCCATCTTCACTTTTATTTTTAAAAAAATCCCCCATGTGATTCTGATGTCCCTACAAGTTTGAGAAGCTCTTGCTAATTCCCTTTTCATGTAGTCTTATGTTTCTCTGACACTTGTGTTCTCTTTGCCAAAGCTCGACCTAGGCAGGCATCTTAGCTACATATTTAACTTTTTATTCCTGTGTTGAGTTTGATTAAAGCATTCTGGTAAATATGCTGTATTAAGTGGATTGATATAAAGAAACGCTATCATTGTTGAAGTCAGGTGCCTGACAGTTGTGCCCAGACAAGAGACCAGAAATCAGTATTAAAACTTCCATCCTTCTCCACTCCTGGAGTTATTTTAGTTGAAGTCTCATTTTGTGTGTGTGGGAGGGTGTGCTCAGTCGTGTCTGACTCTTTGCGACCCAACAGACTGTAACCCACCAAGCTCCTCTGTCTATGGGATTTCTCAGGCAAGGATATTGGAGCAAGTTGCCATTTCCTTCTCAATCCAGGGATTTAGCCCATGTCTCTTCCATCTCCTGCATTGGCAAGTGAATTCTTTACCACTGCACCACCTGGGAAGCCTTATAACCTCTTGCCAAGACTACCGTTTTAATCACCTAATTGGTGCTCCTGTCTTTTCTGGTTGGCTTTCTGGAAGGTAATTGCTCAGAATAGGGAAATTATATTCTCTTCCTGTCACTGGTCTCATTGACACCATACCAACAACACCAAAAATAAAATTCTAACATGCCCCTGAACTCAAATACAGACTAAATGAAACTTAGATTTTCCCTAATAACAGTTCTGTTTCAGGCACAGCCCCAGTTCAAAATCTTTGCTTACTAACTGAAAGACAAATATGACTCAAAGCCTCCAAGACCAAAGAATACATCTATTCAGTTCAATGGTGCTTTCCTCCCATTCATATAAGACTCCCCAGCCAAGTTCATTGTCTCCATAACACCTCTTGGTTTTCTGATTCCATGCTCTGAAAAAAAAATGCTGTTCTTTCTGGAATAGTTTTTCCCATCAAAATTACTCTATAGCCACCAAAGGGACCTAGTGACCCTCATCTTGCTACATTGTTCTTTTCTTAAGTAGTTAGTTAATTGCTCAAAATAGGAAAATGATACTCTCTTCCTGTCCCATCTCTCAATGACACCATACCAACAACAACAAAAATAAAAGTCTAGCATGCCCATAAAGTCAAATACAGACCTAAATGAAACTTGAGAAGAGGTTCTTACAGACAGCTATCTTATATAGTTGGCTCTCCATAGCCACAGGTTCTGCATCTGCAAACTTAAACAACTGTGGATCAAAAGTTGTTTTTTTTTTTTTTAAACTCCAGAATGTTCCAAAAAGCAAAGTTGAATTTACTGCACTCTTCAGGCAACTATTTACATAACACACACATTGTATATCCTACAATTTATATAGCAATTATTGACTTCCTTTGTGGCTCAGAGGTGAAGGGTAAAGAAACTTCCTGCAGTGCAGGAGACCCAGTCCAATCCCTGGGTCTGGAAGATCTCTTGAATAAGGAAATGGCAACCCACTCCAGTGTTCTTGTCTGGATAATTCCATGGACAGAGGGGCCTGATGGGCTAGAGATGTGATGGCTAATCTAGAGCCAGACATCTTGGAATGTGAAGTCAAGTGGGCCTTAGAAAGCATCACTATGAACAAAGCTAGTGGAGGTGATGGAATTCCAGTTGAGCTGTTTCAAATCCTGAAAGATGATGCTGTGAAAGTGCTGCACTCAATATGCCAGCAAATCTGGAAAACTCAGCAGTGGCCACAGGACTGGAAAAGTTCAGTTTTCATTTCAATTCCAAAGAAAGGCAATGCCAAAGAATGCTCAAACTACCGCACAATTGCACTCATCTCACATGCTAGTAAAGTAATGCTCAAAATTCTCCAAGCCAGACTTCAGCAATA
>SJXQ01002464.1:250317-297791 GCA_006408695.1 Aepyceros melampus
GATTGGGGGCAGGAAGAGAAGGGGACGACCAAGGATGAGATAGCTGGATGTCATCACGGACTCAACGAATGTCAGTCTGAGTGAACTCCAGGAGGTGGTGAAGGACAAGGAGGCCTGATGTGCTGCGATTCATGGAGTCACAAAGAGCCAGACACTACTGAGTGACTGAACTGAACTGAACTGAAGCAACTAACACTACTGCTATATAGCATTTACATTGTATTAGGCATTTTAAGTAATGTAGAAATAATTTAAACTGTACTGGAGGATATGCATAGGTTATATGTGAATACTGTGCCATTTCATATGAGACTTGAGCACCTGCTGATTTTTGTATTTGAGGGAGCTCATGGACCTCATGCCAAGGGATACTGAAGAAAGACTATATTTACAGAAATATAGGGATATGAAGATTGTGCTGGATTCCCTGGTAACTCACTTGGCAAAGAGAGTCTTTCTACAATGCAGGAGATCCCAGTTTGATTCTTGGGTCAGGAAGATCCGCTGGAGAAGGGATAGGTTACCTACTCCAGTATTCTTGGACTTCCCTGGTGGCTCAGTTGGTAAAGAATCCACCTTTGTGTGAGCAAAACCTACCAACCAATAACAACAAAAATCCTGAGGAATACTTAAAAATGGTTTGAATTTAGTAATACAGTTTCATAAATAAGAGTGTCTGTATTTGTAATGCTTATTTGAAAACTGTTACATTCCTATTTTGTCTGGCTGCTTCATGAAAACTTCAACTAATCATTGATCTTATTTAAAGTTAGGTGAGGGACCAGATAGGCACTGCTATAATATTGAGAAAATAATCTAAATGAGGGCATTTAGGAATTTATTCTGGGCATACTGTATTTTCATTCTCAAGGAGCATCTTTTTAAAGTACTTTGAAGTCTCTTTCTTTCAATATACATTTGGCATTTTGAATTTAGTAATACAGTTTCATAAATAAGAGTGTCTGTATTTGTAATGCTTATTTGAAAACTGTTACATTCCTATTTTGTCTGGCTGCTTCATGAAAACTTCAACTAATCATTGATCTTATTTAAAGTTAGGTGAGGGACCAGATAGGCACTGCTATAATATTGAGAAAATAATCTAAATGAGGGCATTTAGGAATTTATTCTGGGCATACTGTATTTTCATTCTCAAGGAGCATCTTTTTAAAGTACTTTGAAGTCTCTTTCTTTCAATATACATTTGGCATGTACATTTCTCTGGAAAACAACAGCATGGTGAAATGCTTTTTGCTGACTGAATGGTCTCTTGGCTGAAGTTGCTCAGGAGAATTTGTTTGTACGGGCTTCCTGATCTCAGTGAGAATGAAAATATACAGAGGTTAAAGAAGATAGCAGCAGGACTAACGTCAGTGGCAACACCTATCACTGGAATGTCAGCTCCCTGTCTCTGCACCTCACTTTAGTGATCGGGGATCTTAACCACTCCAGCTATTCCATAGAATTTCACACTTTATGAAAAAGATCACATGTGTATTTTTTGGAGAGCCTAAAGTAGCAGGTACCCTAAAAACAGGCTTCCCGGTGGGTCAGTGATAAAGAATCCACCTGCAGTGCAGAAGCCGTGGGAGATGTGGATTCAACCCCTTTATCAGGAAGCTCCCCTGGAGGAGGGCATGGCAACCCACTCCAGTATTCTTGTCTGGAGAATCCCATAGACAGAGGAGCCTGGTGGGCCACAGTCCAAGGGGGCACAAAAAGACAACTGAGGCGACTTATCATACACCTACACACCCTAAAAACAGCGTTAACTGACATGTTCTGGAGATTAAAAGATCAGTTCTTTGAAAAGGTCATATTCTACCGTGCCTGGGAAGTTTTGAGCATGGGGTGCTATGTGAGCGTAAAGACCGTGCTGAGTTAGTGAAAGCCAAGCTGATTGACCATGATACTCCATCCATAAAATTCGCTGAATACTGTTTCTTATGTTCCTTTGAGCCCATGTGTACACTTTGTTACATGGACAGTTAAACCAAAACAAATTATAGATTTGAGTGATGAGCAGAGCACACGATGGCCACCAGATGGTCCAGTGTAGGGCGCGGTGCTCTCTGTTCTGCCACAGAGAGCCTGGAGATTCAAAACTGTATGCGGAGTTTGGTGGGATCTTGGGGATCCTTTTGTGGCTCCTGTGCCAAAGTCAGATAAAAGAAGCACAATAGAAACTTCAAAAGGTCTCGGGTGTTTTAGGAAATACCTGTTTTCTTTGAGGAATATAATTGCCATTTGCACTAGACTTTAAGGCGAACAAGACATGTGTACTTTCAGGCCTTTTATAAATATAGACAGGCCTGGAAGCAATTCCAACAGGAAAATCCTGGCGGATACCACCTGAGATCTTCCACTCACATGCACACCCAGACTCGCCACAAGGTCACTGTAAGTTCACACTGCTCTGTTCAGGGGTGACCCCGTGAAGACTGTGTGGGTAGGAGGATTCTAAACCTGTTCGTGCATTCCTCTGCTCTGTGCCTGCACCAGCTGCGAGGAGGCTGCTCAGAGTCATGGATGTCTCATCCAGAAAATGAAACAAACAATCCTATAACAGGATTTGAGGACTTGATGGGATATGAAAAGGATAATTCACTTGGCCTCAGCATTGGGACTTCTCTTTCAGGCAACAGAAATTCAATTGTACTTTCTGCTGTGTTTGTTCCATTTTATCTGTTTGCTTCTGCCGCATTAAATTCTCATCCAGGGTGACCAGGTTCTCTTGTCACAAGAATCTGAGCTATTGCAGAGATGAAGGCTTTTATGTTCTTTTATATACTTATCTGTACTGTTTGATTTTCTAAAGCCATGTATATTCATTTCTTTGTGTCAATAGGAGTTGTGTGAATGGTGATTTCTAAGCCGTTTAAAATACGCTCCTTATAATTCTCTGTACCAGAAACACTGAAGTCGTATTAAAATAAACAGATGCAAGAGCAATATTGTAGAAAGAATTTTGGAGATAAAGTGGAGGAGAGGAGAAGAGAATGTAGGAGTCATGGATAATAAATAGAACAAATCAAGAAAGACAAGTATATTCCATAAGCTTTGAAATGTAGGACTATCACTAAAAATAATAACATCATGAAACACAGGAAAGAGAGTAATAGGAAGTGGGGGTTGATGTATCTGAAATAGAGATAGAAGCATATGTTCTGGTTATGGAAATAATCACTATATAATCTTAAAAAATAAAACTCATAAAATTGTTACCTTTGAGAGCAGGGATTCTTAACTGAGAAGCAAATTTTGCCTCAAGGTGATATTTGCCAATGTCAGGAGACATTCTGATTGTCACATCTTGAGGGAGAGGAGTGATACTACTGGCATATTTGGGTAGGGGACAGAGAATCTGGCAAGACATGCTACACAGCCCAGGACTGCTGCCAAGTTGCTTCAGTCGTGTCCAACTTTGTGCGACCCAATAGATGGCAGCCCACCAGGCTCCCCCGTCCCTGGGATTCTCAGAAGAACACTGGAGTGGGTTGCCATTTCCTTCTCAAATGCATAAAAGTGAAAAGTGAAAGTGAAATCGCTCAGTCACGTCCGACTCTTAGTGACCCCATGGACTGCAGCCCACCAGGTTCCTCCGCCCATGGAATTTTCCAGGCAAGAGTACTGGAGTGGGATGCCTTTGCCTTCTCTGATATTGTCCAGGACAGATCCCTGCAGAAAGTATAGTGCATTCCACAGGGTCTGTAGTGCCCAGTTGAGAAAGCCTATAATAGAGAGCAGTGTTAGGATAACTAGTAAAGAATAGCAGACAATCTTTCTTTCATCTGTTTGTAATGTTAACTTTCTTATTATTTTTCTTTATTACTTCCATTTCATCTTCTTGTTAAAGATTCAATACGTTCCAGAAAAAAAATTATGAAAGCACACACAGATCTAGATGTTGAGCTGAAATTTTATCTGAAAAAAAAAAATCTCAGCAAAACCAAAGATTAAAATTAAATAAATGCATATATAGAGAGACAAGAGCCAAATTGGTCTCAGAATTAACTTCTAATGATCTTTAATTTATCCTCCACCATACTATATCCTAGAAGATAAGCTCCCCAGATCAACTGCATTTTAAGAAGGAAAGTTTGAATTCCAAGAATTCACCCTCTTTCCTTTCATATGTAAACATAAAAGAATTGGATTCATAGGTTGTAGCTCACTGTTTTGTTTTTCAGAAATGGGCAAAGTGTGGCAAAACTGAGTCTGTGCCAATTGGTCTTGTTACATGGTTCCAGGAGCTTCCTTAGTAGACATGCTATGCCCTTTGATGAGAATTCAGGGAAGTAGAATGGGCTGTGCCCTTAATCTCCCTTCTAGGAGTTGCTTCTTTCACCATGTGGCCCCAGAGAAAGGTATTAAGGAAATCTTTTATGCACATTGGGAAAGCTGATCTCTCCCTAGCTAATAAATGCAGAGATGCAGGATATCATGGGCTCACCACTTGTTGCCATCAGGAGTCAAAGTAGTTTTTAGGAAAGCGTGTTTTTATTCCAGGAATTTGCTGGGGTTGACCTGCAATGATAAAATGCCTGCTTGTTTCTTGTCAAGAGAAACCAGAATGTGAGCTGTCATCTGAAGCAGCCTAAAATAGTAGGGCCAGGAGAGAGGGCTGGCCGTAGGAGCAGCCTGCCTTTATAGAGTTTGACATGGTAACGTGTGTGTTTTCCTTTGGGTCAAGAGACAGCCTAAAACACAGCTGCACTAAGATAGATGCCTGCTGGGATAAGGAGACCCCAGGAGCAAACCAACTGAGCCAAGGGGTCTATAGCCCTTGCCCAAAATTGGCATGTGGGGATGGTGGAGCTCACAAATTCACTAAAATAATCAGTAAAATGTCTAGCATTTGAGTACCTGTCGTGATAGGGATGATCATAAACAAGAGGTACCTTCAAATAGTGCAGTCATATTATTCTTGGTCTTCTTATTCCCTGTCTTCTATATCTGACCCTGAGAGGCAGAAAACAGACTCAGAAGAGAATATGCAAACAGAACCATTTCCTTTTTTACCAACAAAATCTTTAGGCTATAGAGAACATTTTACTGAGGGGATATCACCTGAAGTATATGAGACTGGAGTACAAACCCAATCAAATATCTTCAGTACCCCCCAAAGAAGACATGATTCAAAACTCCAAAATATACAAAAAATGCTAGAACAAGAGAAAAACTAGGGTGTAAATTAGGTGTGTGTGTGTGTGTGAGAGAGAGAGAGAGAGAGAGAGAGAGAGAGAGAGAGAGAGAGAGAAATGGGGAGGTAAGTTGTGATTTCAACTGGCATACCAGATCCAATTAAAAAAAAAAAAAGATGCTAGAAGTCATGGCATGACTCATAAACTACTTTTCTAGCTACATCCTTGCTGGCCAGAAGCTGTGTGTTCACCAACAATGAGGCAGAGGTTGAGGGGAGTAAGAGTAATTGCCTCTTACTCCTGGGACTTGTCAGAGGGGCACCAGCACTAAGGAATGTGCTGAAAAACACCCTGAAAGCACTCACAGGAGAAACGGTAACTTTAACCCTTGTCAGGCCCGGAGATGGAGAAGGCCATGACAATCCACTCCAGTACTCTTGCTTGGAAAATCCTGGACAGAGGAGCCAGGTAGGCTGCAGTTCATAGGGTCGCTAAGAGTCAGACATGACTGAGCGACTTCACTTTCACTTTTCACTTTCATGCATTGGAGAAGGAAATGGCAACTCACTCCAGTGTTCTTGCCTGGAGAATCCCAGGGATGGAGCAGCCTGGTGGGCTGCCGTCTATGTGGTCCCACAGAGTCAGACATGACTGAAGCAACTTAGCAGCAGCAGCAGCAGGCCCAGAGAATTCAACGCTGTCTTACAACAGGTCTAGTTAGGTAAGAAAGTCCTACTTCATTTCTTTCTGGTGTATCTTTATGCATCAGTCTCAAAGAGAGAAAACCACAGCTAGTTGCAGAGGAGGATCTTAATTTAGAGAGAAGCTGTCCATCTCATCCCACCTTCCCAGACTAAAGTTTAGAGAAACTAAAGTTTCTCTGATGATTCCATTACACAATTGAGTCTGTTTTCAACCTGAGCAAAGGAATAGCCTCAACATAAAAGAAGAGTGAGGTGGGCATTATATATGTTGATTCCTTGTCATGAATTGTGCTGGTTCCACATACTAAAATGACATGGGGTGTGCTTGTGTATCTGTTTGTGCGTGTGTGCATGTGTGTGTGTGTCTATGTGTGTGTGAGAGAGAGACAGAGAGAGAAAGAAGGGATTGACTGATTGGAGTTTCAATCTTTATATCATTTAAGAGCATGTTGAAGAAGAAAGATGTAGCAAAAAAATATTGAAGTGATTAGTGATTAGTTCTTTAAGATATATCAAAAATCTGTGGCTTACTGGCTAAATCCTACCAATCACTTGCTTTTATAAATAAAATTTTTGGGATACAAATATGCTTCTTAGTTTATATATTGTCTATGATTGCCTTTGTAACCCAAAGGCAGAATTCGTAGTTGTGACAGAGTCTAATTGACTGGAAGAGCATAAATTATTTACTGTCTTTCATTTACAGGAAAAAATTTCCAATCCTCCTGCTATAAGAGATTAAAAGCAATAAGAAATTCTCAGTTAAAATTGTGAGTTGGATATGTGCACATAATTTCACTCTCTCTCTGAAACTTCACTAAAGTGATTAAGGGAAGCAGGATTAAAAGGAAAGTGAATCATAAAGTCAGGCAGGCAGGGAGGATAGAGGAGTATGTTATATATCAACAAAATATCGTAAGCTAGAAAACAGATGGTTTAGTGGTAACAGAATTAGCAGAACCAATAATGCTGAATTCTGATCAGGAAAGGAGGTAAGTTGAGAAACTGAGAAGTATTTTATAGCACAGAACCCTTAAAAGTCTTATAAAATGGTAGCAATAGAAACAGAGATGTAGGGAGTTGGGAATACTACAATGTTTGGCTGAACTGAGTGATAAGACAATAAAGATGTGTGATCCTTTTATGTATATTAATAATGTATTACTATTAGTCAAGATTCTGGCAAGACCACACCAATTTTTGTCAAAAAAGTCTTTCCTAGTAATAGAAATTCTTATATCTCTGGAAAGCTAAAAAAAACATTATTATTAGGATTGCCTTTGAGGAGAAAATCTAGATATTTGGGGGAAAGGATCTGAGGAAGGTTTACTTATATTGGTTCGACTGTTCATAAACTTTGAATTTTTCCATGAGAACTAATATATCATGAACTAGGAGTCAATGATATAAAAGGTATCTCCCCAAAATATTTTTTTCTTTTAAATAATATTTCCCTACTTTTTAATGATAAACCAAAACTGGATATACTTTTGTCTGAATTCCTTGTTGAAAGGACTTATTAAACAATAGATGTATGTGACAAGGCTGAAATCAGAAGACTCTCAAGAGTCCATTGTTGTGTTCCCCCTCCCCCTACCACCTTCCAACACACATGGCTCACTGTGAAGCTCTGTGAGTTAGAGAATGGCTTGGTGACAGGGGTAGAAGAGCTCAGTGAGGGGGAAGCAAACAAGGCCTCCACTGGGAGATGAGAGATGAACAACTGGCGACAAAGATGAGTTTCTTTCCAAGCGAAGTTCTGAAAGAAACTCATATGTCCACCCTGTCCCCAAGTAAGTATCACATCTCCCAGAACCAGCTTTACATCTGCATGTTAAAAGGCAAATCTAACGTTAGATAAATGGTATTCCATAAAGGAAATCCACAACATGTTTTCACGCTTTAAGAACAAACATACTTTAATCTGATGAAGTCAGCAAAGCCAGAAAGGTTTTCTCTGAACACGTGACCTTAGAACTGATATTTTAAGAATGAACTGTACAATGGCAAGAGGGGGAGTTAGATGAGGCAGTCAGAAGGTAGAAAGTTGCAGTTATAGATACATAAGAACCAGGGATGTAACGTGCAATATGATAAATACAATTAACACTGCTGTATGTTATATATGAGGGTTTCCTCAGTAACTCAGTGGTAAAGAATCTGCCTGTAATGCAGGAAATGCAGGAGACAGAAGTTTAATCCCTGGGTCAGGTCAATCCCTTGGAGGAAGGCATGACAACCCACTCCAGTATTCTTGTCCGGAGAATCCCATGGACTGAGGAACCTGGCAAGCTTCAGTCCATAGAGTCACAGAGTCAGACACGACTGAAGCAACTGAGCATGCACATACATTATGTAAGAGTGTAAAACCTAGGAATTCTCATCACAAGGAAAAAGATATTTCTCCAGTTCTGTATCTATATAAATTTGATGGACACTCACTAAACTTACTGTGATAAGCAGTTCACAGTGCAAATCAAATCATTGTGCTGTGCACCTTAAGGAGTGCCATATGTGAATTTTATCTCAATAAAATTGAAAGGAAAAAATTAAAAACAAAGCAAAATAGCAACAACAAAAGGAGAGCTTGGCACTTAGGTTTTAATGCATGTTAGTTTTCGTCTTGCTACTATTTGTTAAATATTCATAGTGATTTGTTAAAGCATTATGCCTTTGATTAATAGGTGAATGGATTGATCACCCAATGAAAGATTTTATGTATGTAAAAAAAGAGGGAGTTTTTATACAGAGTTAGATCAGGTATAATCATTTTTTATAAAGGGAACAACTTGTATAAATTTTTTATGGCAGAAGACAACATGGCAATTTTGGGGATCTCAAAGAAAGCCCATATGCTTGCAGTAGGCAAAATAGGGCAGGAAATGGTGACATTAGGCTGGGCAGGAACACAGGTGCTATACGCAAACCATCGGAGTAATGTGAAAAGACTTTCTCTTTAACCTTGAAAGCAGTAAAAGCCATTGAATATTATGAACAGTAAAACTGCATAGTTTGAATAATCTTTATAAAAGACACTGGAAATTGGGAATGGATTATAAAAGGGCAGGAGGGGAGAGTGGATTTTATTTAAGCACTGTAGTATATCAAGGAAGATACAGTGATGATGCAGATTTTTTGAACAAGGTGGTAACTCAGAAGCCTTACAAGATTCAGAATGCAAGTGTGGAAGCTGGAAGTTTGATGGTGACATTTTCAAGATAGGGACTGTTGGAGAATGTTTGTTGAGCAGTTACATTTTGTGCTTTGGGGAATGTTGGATAGATAAGAAAGTCACAGATCCTCCATTCACAGTATTAAATAAAAAATGAGGAACAATTGTGTTTTGGACTTTATTACAGTACAGGGAACTAGTACACCATTTTGCAAGGTGTCAGGAAAGGCCTGTCTATAGAGTGATACCTAAAGAGAGGCCTGAAGGATTAGAAAGAGGTAGCCAATGAAATGTTCAGAAAAGTGTGTTTCAAGAAGAGGGGTTGGGCATCAGGTACAAAATGCTGAATAGAAATGATAACATGAACCTGAAAGAAGTTTATAATCTTAGATACCAGAGATGGAGCAGAAAATACATGATAGGTCAGAAAAAAGATATTGAATGTAGATAAAGATTTTAGATGCTATTTACTACAAAAATATTTAAAACAGGGTATATTTGAGAACAAAATGAATAACCATTAATAGAAAGGTGTTTAAATATATGACCTTACAGCTAGTGGATACATATTGTGAGTACAACTAGAATATTGATATTGTGCAAATAAAACATAGAATTGTATGTGCAGAATGAACTTATGCTTTTACATAAATACCAAAGTATTTTTATTGCAGTTAATCTCTACAGGTCCAGAGAGATGGTGTGGGGCGGGAGGGTGGAGGTGGGGGTCAGGATTGGGAGTTCATGTACACTCGTAGCTGATTCATGTCGATGTATAACAAAAGGAATACAGTATTGTAAAGCAAAACAAACTAAAAAATAAACAAAAAAATTAAAAACAAAATCTCTACAGGTGATTGTAACTGCCTTCATTATAAGTTTATGCATTTTTACATTTTCCATGCTTAATCTATATTATTTTTACTAGTAGTTAAAATAAATACCAGGAGAAGGCAATGGCACCCCACTCCAGTACTCTTGCCTGGAAAATCCCATGGATGGAGGAGCCTGGTGGGCTGCAGTCCATGGGGTCGCTAAGAGTCGGACCAAAAAAGAAAGCTTGGAAGTTCCTAGTAGGTTTTAAAGACTTTCTAATATGATAAAAGAAATGGAAATAGTTTTGTACATAGGTTGAATTGTACCCCTTAAAAATGTATGTTAAAGTTGTGTGTGTGTGTGATAAAGTCAGTTCAATTGTGTCTGACTCTTTGCAACCCTATTTACTGTAGCCCTCTAGACTCCTCTGTCTATGGGATTCTCCAGGCAAGAATGCTAGAGTGGGCTGCCATTTCCTCTCCAGGGTGTCTTCCCCACCAAGGGATCGAACCTGCTTCTCTTATGTGTCCTGCATTGGCAGGTGGATCCTTTACCACTAGCACCCCCTGGGAAGCCCCGACTTTCAGAATATGACCTAACTGGAAAATAGGATCATTGCCGATGAGTTCGTACTGAAATGGGTGAGTCCTTACCACAAAATGACTGGTGTTCTTTTAAGAAGGAAAGACAAGCACACAGGGAGGGAAGACATTGTGAACCCAGACAAGTAGGAGGAGGATATCATGTGGTGACAGAGGTGGAGACGAGAATCATGCCAAGGCAGGCTAAGCAGCACAAGGTTTGACTGTTGCCCCGGAAGCTACAGAGAAAAAAAGGGTTTTACACAAAGCCCCAGAAGGGTCATAACTCTGCCCACATTTGATTTTGGCTTCCAGTGTCAGGAACTGTGAGAGATTACATTTCTGTTGTTTTAAGCCATGCCTTGACTGTGGTATGGCAGCCTTAGGAAACTATATCATTTTCTGCAAAATTAATTTGTTAGTCAATAAAACCACCTAAATCAGGAGTCACTGGTGGCTCAGATAGTAAAAAAATCTGCCTGCAATGCAGGAGACCAGATGGGAAGATTCCCCTGGAGAAGGAAATGGTAACCCACTCCAGTATTCTTACCTGAAGAATTCCATGGACAGAGGAGCCTGGCGGGCTACAGTGCATGAGGTTGAAGAGTCAGAGATGACTGAGCAACTAATATTTCTTTTCTTAAGTAGACCACTGAGTTTATGTCCAGATTTTAATTAAGCCAGAAAGCAAGACATTCTTTCATACCTTCATAGACTCAAGTATGTTTGTCCTTGAGTCTGTGTCTGTCTCTGTGTGTTTGTGTGTCTGTGTTTGGGTGGTTCCGCAGATATGAAGCAAAAGGAGAAGTCAGAATCAGGGAGATGCATCTTTTTCTGTTTTTCTATTGGAACTCTATTATAAAGTTTTCTATATCTTCTATTTATGTGGTGGAAAGGGTAGACTTGTACATTTCAGATATTTTAATATCAAACTGACAATGCTGATATGAAGACCATACTTTACACAGCTGATTTATAGTTACCAAAACCCTAATTTTATAGTTCTTTGAAACATGGGCTAGTTTTAAGATTTACTGATCAAAACATGAAGAAATGCAATCATATTCAAGATGAGAACTGTCTCTGTGACAAATCAAACAGTCCCTATTTTATAGACATAAAAAAACTTCCCACAAACTCAGTTTATTTCTCTTACGAGTTTGAAGATAACTTAGCCAAGGAAAATGAATGCTTCTAAGCTTCAGTGCTTTACTACAATTAAATTTTTGCTGACAGAGAGTGTGATCACTTCCTTTCCTCTTTAATAAACACCAAGTGGAGCAAACAGAATTACTTTCCTAAACCTCTTTGGTGAAATGATGATAATGGATTCAATTCCTTGATCAAGGCAGTGATAAAATAAAGCTAATTTTTTTATCTTTCCATGTATTCTCATTTCTCCCTTCCTCTCTTTTTTCTGATTTCTTCTCTTTTTCATCTTCTGCCCTTTGTCTCTCCCCCTGCCCCTGTGAGCCTTCCCTTCTTTCCTCTCTCACACTTTACCTATTGTCACTTTCACTTTTCTCATGTGTTCTTAGTAACATGTGACACTATTTTGGAATTTACAGGTTTGCGCCAGTCCTGTATAAGTAAATCAGAACATCTTCAAACCTTTTTTCTATTATCTTAAAAATATATTCATCAACATAATATTGGTTATGGATATGCATAGTGATATAGTACATTTCAAAATTTGTTATGCAAATAGTTCTGTTGCTTTAAAATGTAACTAATACCCACTGAAATGCATTAGGAAAGCCCTATAAGCAGTAGAATTTGTATGTTTTTGTACTTCCTAAAAATAAATATGTCTTATTTTTATACTGAGAGTGCACTGGAATATACAGTTACTATTTTAAATGACTTGATGACATAGGTTTATAACCTAATGAAATTATTTCCAATTTTAAAAAGTATTTCTACATTAATGTTATACTTAGAAAGTTATACTGAGTTTTTGTGTCTGTTTCAGCAATAGGAACACCTCTCACTGTTTTAGAATTTAGTGACCCCAGCAGACAACCAAACAGAACAGTGCAAGGATTCATGCAAGCGGATCTCAGAGGAGCAAACAAAAACACCAAATCTCTTGAGATCATCTGAGGTGGCCACAACAGTCATAAAAAGCAGTTCTTAGGAGTTTGTTTGGCTGAGACAGTGTGTCAAGCAGTGTGATTAGTAATGAAGACATAAATACAAGATATCCTTTGATAGTTTCCTGAGCTTTAGCATCCAAAGGCCCACCTGGAACTATTGAGCCTAGAAGAGAGGACCCACAAATGGCAGAGAAGCCCAGCAAATAGAGAGAGGGCAGATATCAAGATAATTCCCCATCCCCACCAAAATTGCCCCATCACCACTGCCAAGGTTATGACATTCCCGAGGGGAGATGAGGCAGGCTTTGTGGATTCCTCAAGCTTGTCTTTCCCAGGTCACTGAAGAGGTTCCAAGAACCTGCTGACCACACCAAGAGAGTTTTTCATTTAAAAATGTTCCAGATTCAGGGGTTCTGGAGACTGATTACTCCTCACGACCACCCAGATATTCATACTGATGTGCTACCATGAAACTGAATGTCACCAGCTGGTCCCAGCAACTACTACAGAATGGTGTCATCAGCACTGGACAAGAGCATAGAAGACATTGTGTGTGCTGTGCTAAGTCGTCACAATTGTGTTGGACTCTCTGCAACCCTATGGCTACTCTGCCAGGGTCCTCTGTCCATGGGGATTCTCCAGGTGAAAATACTGGAGTGGGTTGTCATGCCCTCCTCCAGGGGATCTTCCCCATCCAGGGATCGAATCACGCATGTTTCCTGTGATTCCTGCTTTGTACGCAGATTCTTTCCCACTGAGCTCCTGGGGAAGCCTATAGTGATTTTGTGGCTTTGGTAAGAATCTTATCAACCCGGGTCTCCTGTATTTCAGGCAAATTCTTTACTGTCTGAGCCACCAGGGAAGTCCATAGAAGATGTTACTTCATCTCATTCCACAGACCCCTCGTCCAACCCTCTTCGCGGTTAGTGGCTGCGAAAATTTTGAAGATGTAACAAAATTTACAGGATTCAGAGGGTAAAGCTCTTTTAAGGGAAAAAGTCTTGAGTATGGGGTTGTGAATTTTTTCCCCATCATTTTGGAATTGTGCCTGACTATTCTGATGAAATGGCGACGCAAATTATCTGTGCCACTTTAAAGCCAAATGATGACACTGCTGGCACTTGTCTCTCAAGCTGTTTCTGGCACTGCAGTGGGGACTGAAGAAACTCTGATACCCAGATGAGCAGTTACATGATGATGGAGCCTTTGTCATCATGAGTTCAGAATCGCTATAAAGAGCTGTTATTTACTGACATCTTGCACTATGTAGCATGAATTGTATGTGTGTGTGTATGTTTGGTCTTAACTTACTGTGATTAATATATTATCAAAATTCTGGAAAAAATGGGGAGTATATCCAAAGAGATGAAGTTCAAAACATTACACTCTCTGCTGATAAAGGTTAAATTGTAAGTGACAATCGACTTTTTAACTCAATAAGTATCAATAGACTAGCCTCCAGTCATAGGCAATGCTGGCCCTAATGCAGACTCCCTATCAGATCAGTATTCATGAGGAAGAGGCAGCCCACACCAGCGTGGTGCTTCTCTTCCATTATCAACCATTGTTCCTGTGAGTTCATTTTGGGATCCCTGGTGGGAAATAACAGATTTAGCCCCCAGAATTCTCAGAAACAAATTTCTGTGGTGTGCTTAGTCTTAAGAAAGTTTGCTTGGGCAAAAATGGTCCAGAGACTTGACCTGTGAACATGTAATCAGATGATAGTATGCTTTTCAATTCAAAGGATTTTCTCAATGCCACACTCTTAAATATGTTTTTTTTTTTTCTTCTCCTCTAAGGAACTAATTCGTTCAGAGATTATAAAAATAGATGCACTAGAAATTTAGAATTTGTTCCCTGTGAGGGAAGTGACTCTTATGACATCTGTCTGACATCATTGTTCTGTATTATTGAGTGACCATGCCGACTTCAAGGACATCAGAGTGACAATGTAAATGTCTACTCAGGGAAAGGAAGAGCAGAAAAAATCTGTGTATAATTTATTAAATCTTACAAAGTTTTGCACATTTCTTACTAAGATTATTCACGAGTATTTACCCTTTTTGTTACTACTATATATGGGGTCATTTCTTTTATTATATATTTAATTGTTTATTTTTATTTAGGTAGAATATTGATTTATGTATGTCAATTTCATACTATGCTATTTTTTCATACTTTTTCTATTGACTGAAGAGCATATTATCTATATATTTATAGCATATGGTATATTTATTAGTATATTAATATAATATATATATAGTATATTATACTGCATTGGAGAAGGAAATGGCAACCCACTCCAGTGTTCTTGCCTGGAGAACCCCAGGGACAGGGGAGCCTGGTGGGCTGCCGTCTATGGGGTCGCACAGAGTCGGACACGACTGAAGTGACTTAGCAAATACTGTATAGTTAGACATTATGCAATTAGTATATTGTCACTTGCAAATAGAGGTAGCTTTGCCTATATTTAAAATGATTACCTCCAGAGAACATGTGTGAGATCTGGTAGCCATCAGTCTTAGCCCCTACCTACCGTGAGCACTGAGGAACTCTGGATGTGAAGCTGGCCCCAGATAGCTGGAATGCATATGAAAGGAATGATTTCAAAGAGCCCAGACTCTTGCATCTTACTATACATAGAAAAGAGCTAAATTCCTTAACTTGGGATATCTAGTTTTAATTCACAAAATTATTTTTGATGTTCAGACTACCTGCCTTTTGTTGCAAGCTTCTATATAACCTGACTCCTTTACTCTCCTCCTCGGAGAAGTTTTCTCAGGGATACTTGAGATGCTATCTCCCAGGCTTGAAGTTGTGAAAATTCTCACTGAATAAAACAACTCAAAAAATAAATGAAATTATCACCTCCAGTTGCATTATCTTATTAATTACTTCCTGCAATACTATTATAGCCCCAAAATAGCCCCTCCAATACTATTATATCAGGAGTATATGTGTAATGAAGTGGTCATGAGAAATGTTCCTAGTGGTTGAAACATCAAACGATGCAATTGCTTATCCACCTTGCCTGGAATAAAATATGGTCGGAGGTTTGTATCTTAATTTATAGGAAACAGCCAACAATTTTCCTTGATGGTCAAGGGTACAAATGGAGCAATATTGGAACATATAGGACAGAAACCTCTCAAGAAGAATTTTATGTGTGAACTTATTAAAATGAGCCAAAATGGCAATACTATTAATATCCCGTGTTGATGTTCATCAAAGATATCCCTTAAAGAGAAGTAACAGATAGCCAATACGACTTTACCTCTGGATGTCTATCAGCCTATCGGCCTATCAGCCTGTTTTTCCAGCAGCCCTGTGCTTGCTCAAGGGCCCTATATAGTGCATAGATACAGGGTAGGGATAGAAACTGTGTTAAACTCAAGAATATGAGTTATCCCTGCAACAGGTCTGGCCATTAACTAAGTGGCTCCCTTCCAACAGCAGAAACCAATGCTGAATCTGTTTCATTATTCTCTTGGGTGAAGTAGCCTTCCATCTGTTGTTACGTTGATTACATTGGAATCCTTCCATTACAGAGGGACAACAGTTTGTCTTTACTGGACTAGACAAGTAGTCAGGGAATGGATTTGTTTTTCCTTTTCAAAGTGTTTCTGGCAGCATCACCATCTGCAGACTTATGGAATACCTTACTCACTCTATTGCTGTCTAATGCAATATTGCTTCTGAAAAATAAATGCATTTCACATGGAAATAAAGCCAGCATTGGACTCATATCTACGGACTCAGCTTTCCCGAAAGAACAATGCAATGGCCTACGAGGATGTGGTTGTAGTGTACAGGCAAAATAGAAGCATTAGAGTCATATCTTACAGGAGCTAGGGTATGTTTTGAAGCTACTGCCAATATATGTTTCTCTTTCCCTTATAGCCAGACTATGCAGATCTGAAAACAAAGTAAGATTGACTCCTATTGCATTTTATTTATTTTTATCATCTTTACTGAAGGTTAATTTCTTATTTTTAATTTGCATTTTTAACAAACTATAGTTGATTTACAATGTTGTATCAGTTTCAGGTGTATAACAAACTGATTCAGTTAGACATAGAAATGCATTTATATATATAGTCTTTTCCAGATTCTTTTCCATTATAGGTTATTGCAAGATATTGAGTATACTTTCTTGTGTAATATAATGAGTCCTTGTTACTTAAATATTTTATATTAATATATAGCAGTATGTATTTGT
Source organism: Aepyceros melampus (assembly GCA_006408695.1). Lineage (NCBI taxonomy): Eukaryota > Metazoa > Chordata > Mammalia > Artiodactyla > Bovidae > Aepyceros > Aepyceros melampus. Next base: position 267,050 of record SJXQ01002464.1, read on the forward strand.
TTAATTACAAACTCCTAATTTACCCCTCCCCCTTTCCCTTTTGGTAACCATTATTTCATTTTCTATGTCTGTGAGTTTGTTTCTATTTTGTAAATAAGTTCATTTGTATCTTTTTTTAGATTCCAAATATAGGTGATATCATATACTTGTCTTTTTCTGTCTGATATACTTCACTCAGTATTATAATCTCTAGGTCCATCCATGTTGCTGCAAATGGTATTATTTTATGGCTGCATGTTATTCCATTGTATATATATGTCACATTTTTCTCCATTCATCTGTCAATGGACATTTAGGTTGCTTCCATGTCCTGGTTATTGTAAGTAGTGTTGCAATGAGTATTGTGGTGCATGTATCTTTTATAATTATGGCTTTCTCCAGGCTTCCCAGGTGACACAGTGATAAAGAATCTGCCTGCAAAGCAGGAGCTGCAGGAGACATGGGTTTGATCCCTGGGTCAGGAGGATCCCCTGGAGAAGGAAATAGCAACCCACTCCAGTATTCTTGCCTGGAAAATCCCATGAACAGAGGAGCCTGGTGAGTCACAGTCCACAGGGTTTCAAAGAGTTGGGACATGAGTTATTGACTGAGCATGCACACTGGATATATGCCCAGCAGTGGGATCACTGGATCATATGATACCTCTATTTTTCAGTTTCTAAGGAAGTTCCATATTACTCTACATAATGGCTGCACCAATATACATTCCCACCAACAGTGTAGGAGGATTCCTTTTCCTCCACATGCTCTTAAGCATTTATTGTACAATATTATTTGTAGACTATTTGATATGGCCATTCTGACTGGTGTGAGATGATAACCTCATTGAAGTTTTGATTTTCATTTGTCTAATTAGCTATATTGAGCATCTTTATCTTTGTCTGTTAGCCATCTGTCTGTCTTCTTTAGAGAAATCTCTGTTTAGGTCTTCTGCCCACTTTCCAATTGGATTTTTTTTTTTTTTAGCTGTATGAGCTGTTTGTATATTTTGGAAATTAAGCCCTTGTCAGTTGCATCATTTGCAGATATTTTCTCCCAGTCCATATGTTGTATTTTGTTTTATTTATGGTTTCCTTTGCTGTGCAAAAGTTTGATTAGGTCCCGAAGTGTAATGTCAGTTTGATAAACTATTTCCCTTGATACCATATGATTTTACGAGTTTCAGCATATATGTAAACCCAGATATCCACTGCCACAGTCAAAACAGAAAATTTTCATAAACTCTAAAATGTCCTTTATGTATCTTTGCAGTCATGCCTCAGTCTACTCTTGACTGAAAGCAAATACTGATTTCTTTCTATAACTACAAGACAACTTGAAATTTCTAGAATTTTATGCAAATGGCAAATACAGTGGGAACTGTGTTTTCAACACAAAAAATTTTGGTTTAATTAATGTTGGGGAAATTTTAGTTTAGTTAATGGGGAAACAATGGAAGCAGTGACAGACTTTATTTTCTTGGGCTCGAAAATACTGCAGATGATGACTGAAGCCATGAAATCAAAAGATACTTGCTCCCTGGAAGAAAAGCTGTGACAAACTTAGCATATTAAAAAGCAGAGACATTACTTTACTGACAAAGGTCCATCTAGTCAAAGCTATGGTTTTTCCAGTGGTTGTGTATGGAAGTGAGAGTTGGACCATAAAGAAAGCTGAGTGCTGAAGAACGGATGCTTTTGAACTGTGGTGTTAGAGAAAACTCTTGAGAGAAAACTCTTGAACTACAACGAGATCAAACCAGTCGATCCTAAAGGAAATCAGCTCTGAATATTCATTGGAAGGACTGATGCTGAAGTTGAAGCTTCAGTAATACTTTGGCCACCTGATGTGAAGAACTGACTCATTAGAAAAGACCCTGATGCTGGGAAAGCCTGAAGGCAGGAGGAGAAGGGGATGACAGAGGATGAGATCGTTGGATTGCATCACCAACTCGATGGGTGTTAGTTTGAGAGAACTCTGGGAGTTGGTGATGGACAAGGAAGTGAGTGTGCTACAGTCCGTGGGGTCGCAAAGAGTTGGACACTACTGAGTGACTGAACTAAACTGAACTGAATTGATGTTACTGTATTTATTCAAGTTTTCTCTTTTTAAATTTCTAAATAATATTTCACATATTACAGAAAAACAATACTGTGTTGTCCATTTTCCTATTGATGGACATTTGCTTTGTATACAGTTTGGAGTTGTACTGTATTGACAATCTATGGATATTCATCTGCAGTTCTTTATGTAGACATCTATATTAATTTACTTTGGGTGAATCAACTGTGTGTAGTGTAATTACCTGCTTATGATTTTTAGTAATTGCCAAGTAAATTTCCCACAGTGAGCGTGTATGAGAATTACTGTTGTAAATCCTCACCACCACTTGGTATTGTCAATATTTTTACTTTTAGCCAGTGTAATAGATAGGCATTGGCATATCATTTTGGTTTTAACTTGCATTTTCCTGATAACTAAAAATGCAAACATCTTTTCATGCAATTATTGGCCTTTGAACACCTTATTTGGGAAGTTCTTGTTCATGTCTTCTGTCAATTTTTCTTCTTCTTTTTTTGTAGTAAAGTCATCATCTTTAGTCCATCTTTGTCATACTGAGAAAAGAAAATTTCTTAAAACATATTTGGATGTCATCAATAAAATTACCTCAATTTTTATTATAAGAAGGGATTTAGAATTCATAGTTGTTAATATAGATATTTGAGATTATAGCCCAATTTTCAAATTATATACTTATGAAAAAGTCCAGTGACTTACATGTGAAATTTTGTCCATAACTATACTATATCAGCCTGTCAGTATTTCAATTAAGTCGTTTATCTTGTTATTGAGTTGTAAATATTATTTATATGTTCTCAATATAAGTTCTTTGTTAGTCATGTGTATCAATGATATTTCTCCTGTTCTTTTATATTAACCATATATTTGAAAAACAAATTGTTTTAATTTAAAAATCCAAATCATATCACTTTCTTTTATGTGTTTCTGTGTTATAACTAAGAAATATTTTCCTATATCAAGTTTGAAAATATTTTCTCCTGTGTTTCTTTTTAAAAGTTTTATGATTTTACTTCTTACATTTTGGTCTCATTCATTTTATTGAATTATTGTATTTGATAAGAGGTAAGAGGCAGAGTTCTTTTTACTTTTAATACATATACCTAGCTATTCTAACACTTTATATAAATAATTTAGTCATTTAATTATCTTAATACTCATGTTGAAAATTAATTAACCATATATATGTGGGTCTAATTTTTATCTTTTCTGGGTGATGTGTTTTATTTTTGGGATTTAACTGACTAACTTAGTGGGATGGAGAATATTGTGTTAAATGTGCTATTTTATTAAATTTGTTTATACTATTTTAGAGGCTATTTTTCAGTAATATATATATTTGACATTAATAAGTTGCCTAGGACCACTACTTTAATTGAATCCTGTGATTTTCTAAAGCAATTATTTTATTGAGATTTGGCACACTTTTCTTTTTGCAGAAGAGGTATAGTTTCTATCATTGCTATGAATTTTTATCAGTATTATCTTAATATCAGTATTATTATTATTGATATGAAAGTTTGGCAACTACCTATATTAGTCATTATTTGGATTTTCAGCTATCTTATCCCTGTGGCCACATGAAATGATATAGGCTCCTTTAGAGTCCAGTATAGGAGCTGTCAGGTTTTCTTTAATGCAAAGTTTGAGCTGGGAGTTTGAAGCCCTAAGCTCATTCTGTTATTTCTCCACTTTATCCATAGACATTAGAAGCAGCCAGCCAATCTTTTTAAAGTCTTTAAGTTAGAGTAAAATGTATGTAAGGTACTGAACAGGTGATCACCCAGAACCTTACCTTCATTGGGTTTCATTAGGAATAACCAGTGGTGATATTTTGTATTATTTCCATTGTCACACCACACCATGGCTCACCAATGCTGCCAGGTGTGATAACTAATTATTAAAACACACATGCTAAAAAAAAAAAGGTTAAATTTTAAATATTTAAGTACTCTGAAAAAAAAAACTTAATTTTTCCAAATTTGAAGGCATATTTAAATTTTTTCATTCAGAATTATATACTCCATCAAGTCACTTATTTTTTAAAAAAATAAGCTTTTAACATTTTAAATTATATTTTATTTATCAAATAATTTTTATTGTCTCTTGTACATCTGAAACTTTGAGCCAGATACATCATTAAAAATATTATTAGATTGCACAAATCAGAGAGTGTAGAATTGATAATGCCCAAAGAGCATGATTATTAACAGCATAATGTTTCAACCATTTATTTTAAGCAAATTACTGAATTATTTTAAATAAGAAAAAAATGACCTTTTCCTCCTTAGGTTTATTATAATTATTATCACTGCTTTTCACATCTGAAGGTGTTCATAGTTCCTGAATTTCTGAACACTTCTATAGATGGGATTAGCGCAGTAAGATTTAAAATAGGTTTTAGCTGAACTCCCAGCCCATCCCACATTTAAAACCTTGATGTCTTTTATTCTGGAAAATTGCTGACTGCCCAGGTTGTAGGACCTCCCACCATTCCCAGCATTAGCATCCCCTCTGAGTGTCTTCTGTAGATAGTTTGGTTCACAGTTCTAATGGCTTTGTCTTTCATTAGTTAATAATCTAGTTCATCTCATCTATGGGAGTATATGGTTGTCACTTCAAACTGTACCCTCCTACCATTAACGAACCCAAAGTCTGTACTGTGGATGGAGGTGCATCCTGTTCAAAATTCAATGATTGAAGCCCTGATCGCCACCATGACTATGTTTGGAAATAGAGCTTTTAGGAGGTAAAGTAAGATAGAGTTTAAAGAGAAGGGTCTTAATCTGATAGGATTGGGAAGATTTATGAGAGGAAGAGACAGAGATCCCTGTCTCTGTGGACATGCAGCTGAGAAAGATTACATGGGCACAGTGTTAAGCAATGCAGTTTATGGTATTTTAAGGCAACCTTAGCAGAATAAGATTGTATATATCCTGGAACAAGTGTTATGAACAAGTGTTATATGTCTGCAGTCTTGGCAAGCCCCTGTTCCTTACCTCTAAATCCATTTCCTTTTATATCTAGGTCCCAGGAACACTACAACCATCCTATTTTAGCCACTGATCTTCATGGAGTATAGATTTGATGTGATTTACGTAAAGACAAAACCAAAGCAGACAATGAGTACAGTTTCATACACAGATACACAGATATACAGCACTGGAAATACAACATAGTTTTTCCCATCAGCTAAATCTATCAGACACCAGGCCTTCAGTCCACCAGCTACTAATAATTCCATCTGCCTGGAGTGGTGATTTCCTGAGCCACTTTAATAAACAAGCTTATAGCTTTTCTCACAAAGTTTTCAGGCAACTTTGGCCTCTTCCAGCACTTCTGAAAATGGTAGATAGTGGCCTGTCTACCCAGTAGGCACAAGTAACTGGTAACAATCTCAGAAAATGTCTGTGTACTTAGAGGTAGGTGGTTGATACCACAGTGGTAGCTTCCTTTTATCAGGTGCTTATCAGAACTAAAGTCTATCCTTCCAGGAAATTACATGTACTTTAATTTTACAGTGAATAAGATTAGCATATCTACATTTAGGAGCCACTAAATATAAAGAAGCCAAAATATATGTGGCTTAATCTGATTCCCCTTATAGTTTTTTATATATATTTTAAATCACATTAATTGTCTTTTAATGATTCACAGAGATATGTAGAAATAGATTTTAGTGTTAGAACATTTTTCTTTTTAAAAACCTTAAAACACTATGGATGATTTGGGAATTGTTTCCACTTTTTTTCCTTAAATCTTCTTAAAATCTTAAAAGCACAGTCTGTCACCAATTTCATATAAAATATCTAAAAGCATTAGCTGTCTACAAGAAAAACAAGTTACGATCTGTATATAATACAACTATTAATAATTTCTTGCTATGTATTTTTATTGTTCCTATGTCCTCACTGAGTCATTTATACCTAATCTTAATGTTAAAATTAAAAGATGCTCCTAGTGTAGATAAACTCAGGTGATTCTGTTATTATCCTAAGATAATGTAATTTGATAACTTTGCATATTTAAGCTTATTTCAATAACAAGTAACAAATGAAAGTTAGCTCATAAATTATTCAAAAAATTATAGAACTGCATATCCATTAACAATCAATAAAATAGCAGAAAAAAGAAGATAAATACTTTAATACATGGTGTAATAAGTGAATTTCTTGAAACTTCTGTTACTGTCTTAAAACAAGTATTAATATTTTTTTATTTACAAAGGTATAACACTCAATGTATTGGGATTCATTCTGCTTTATTTTCAAAAATGTATTATTATTTTAAAACATTGCTGTTAAAAGACTTTTTCAGAGCAGTTTTAGGTTTATAGATAAACTGAAAGTGCAGAAATTTTCCATGTGCTCCTTGCCCCCAACATGTATAGCTTATCTCATTCTCAGTATTCCCTACCAAGATGGTACATTTGTTATAACTGATGATAAACCTATATAAACAAATCACAATCACCCAAATTTAATAGTTCACCATATGTTTTACTTGGTGTTGTCCTTTCTGTGGGTTTGGGCAAATGTATTTTGATATGTAGACATCAATATAGTATCATGCAAAGTATTTTTGCTGCCCTAAATATCACCTGAGCTCTGCCTATTCATTCCTTCCTGCCAACCACTGATAAGTACTGAACTTCAGATATCATATAGTTGTAATCATACAGGATGTGTTCATTAGCTTTTCAGGCTGACTTTTTTCATTTAGTAATATGGCTCAGATGGTAAAGCGTCTGCCTAAAATGCAGGAGACCCGGGTTCGATCCCTGGGTCGGGAAGATCTCCTGGAGAAGGAAATGGCAACCCACTCCAGTATTCTTGCCTGGAAGATTCCATGGATGGAGGAGCCTGGTAGGCTACAGTCCATGGGGTCGCAAAGAGTCGGACACGACTGAGAGACTTCAATGTCAATGTCAATATATATTTTAGATTACTCAAAGTCTTCTTGTGGCTTGATACCTCATTTCTCCTTAGAGCTGAATAATATTCCATGGTCTGGTTATAACATAGTTTATTTCTCCACTCAATTATCAAAGAATATGTTGGTTGCTTCCAAGTTTGGACAGTTATTAAAATGAATAAAACTACTGAAAATATTCATGTGCAGGTTTGTTGCAGAATTGTCAGAATCTGGGTAAATACCAAGGGCACAGTCACTGGTTCATATGGTAAGAGTATCTTTAGTTTAATAAGAAAACTGCCACTCTTCCATTTTACATATCTCCTGCAATAAATGAATCTTCCTGGTTCTTCACATCCTTGCCAGAGTTTGCTGTGGGCACATCTCATTGTATAGTATAGTTAAAGGTTTGTAATGATATCTTCTTCTCATTGTAATTTACATTTCTCCGATGACATATGATGTGGACCGTCTTTTTATATCCTTATTTGCTATGTGTAGACCTTCTGTGTGAGGTGTTTGTTAAAGTCACTGGGCCATTTTTTTTTTTTTTTTTAAATCACGTTTGTTTCAGTGTTGATTTATAAGTGTTCTTTGTGTGTTTTGGATAACAGCCCTTTATCAGATGTGTCTTCTGCAATTTTGTTTTTCTATTCTCTGGCTTGTCTTCTATCACTCATAACATTTTCTTTCATAGATCAGAAGGTTTTAATTTTCTGGAAGTCCAAAATATCGTTTATTTTTTTCATGCATCATGCTTTTGGTTTGTGTCTAAAAAGTCATTGCCATATCCAGGGTCATCTTGGTTTTCTATGTTGTCTTTCAGTGTTTTATGATTTTTCATTTTATATTTTGGCCTATGATCATTTTTGTGTTAATTTTTGTGAAAAGGTGTAACATCTTTGTCTAAATTCATTTTCTTGCATGTGGATATCCACTTGTTGCAACACCATTTTTTAAAACATTTTTTGATGGGGATCATTTAAAAAATCTTTATTACAATATTGTTTCTGTTTTATATATTGGATTTTGGCTGGAGGCTTGTGGGATTTTAGCCTCCTGATCACGGATCAAACCTGCACCCCCTGCATTGGAAGGTAAAGCCTTAACTTCCAGACAGCCAGGGAAGTTCCTGCACCACCACTTGTAGAAGAGACAGTGTTGCTCCATTATTTATTATTATTTTTCAAATTAAATTTTTATCATATTAAAAAAAGTAAGCATCTAATCTATCAAGAATACTAAAAAGCCTATCTCAGAGTTGTAATTTTTGAGTCATTTCCAGAGGAAACCATTTTCAGTGTTTTTAGTTACACTGCAATATTTGTCTCTCTAGACAGACAAATAGTTTATTTATACTCTGCTGTTACTTGCAATTTCAAAAGTCATCAGTTTTTGACTTCTTGTATGATGTTTAAAATTTTTGTGTCAAACTTCAGTTGTCTTCCAGCTCTCTCCTAGTATTTCTTCAACCCCTATAAAACTGATGTTTTCAAACCATGATGTTGGAGAAGATTCTTGAGAGTCCCTTGGATAGCAAGGAGATCAAACCAGTCAATCCTAAAGGAAATCAACTCTGATAATTCATTGAAAGACTGATGCTGAAGCTGAAGCTCCAATATTTTGGCCACCTGATGTAAAAATCTGACTTATTAGAAAAGACTCTGATGCTGGAACAGACTGAAGGCAGGAGAAGAAAAGATTAGATGGTTGGATAGCATCACTTACTCAATGGACAGGAGCGAGCGAGCTCCGGGAGATGGTAAAGGACGGGGAAGCATGGTGTGCTGCAGTCCATGGGGTCACAAAGAGTAAGACACGACTGAGCAACTGAACGACAACTTAGTTAAAAGATACATGCTTTATCATTTACGTTGCAAAAAAAAAAAGTATGTATATGTTTGTATCTACACTTTCTTAAATGTTTCAAATATTTATTAATATGTTTTCCAGAATTCCAAACAAGTGAAATAAATTGCAAGTTTTTTTTTTTTTTCTGAAATGTAGGTCTGCCTCTTTTTCCAGTCATGAATGTTCTTATAGTCTGCTCCACATCTCTTATCATAGGATTCTCTTTCTAATTTAGATTTGATTTCCTGAATCCCATGTCTTACAAAATCTTAGATTATTCTTGTTTATATGTTCTGCTCAAGCTAATACTCCAATAGTATTCTAAGAATGATTCAAGAAAGTTAACATTTTGATTCTCTTAATGTTGCACATACTTCTCCTTTAGAATTCTCAAGGCATAGCTTCAATCCTTAAATATATTTAGACTTGCTATTGAGCAGATCAATTCTCTTCAGATTTCTGTTTCTTGGCATGTAATTTGTCCTCTCTCACACTTTCATGTTTTTTTAAAGCTATCACTTGTGTTCTCATTTTCCTTAGGATATTCTTCAGTGGCGGTCATTTTTTAAAAGTTATGCTGAATATTAAGCTAACCGTTTGACTTTAGAGACTTGTTTCACATTTGTGGAAAATTTCCTCCATGGTTTACTTTTGTAATGCCTCACTATCCGTTTTTGCTTGCATTAGTTTATCTTTCTCACATTTCTCCTTAGTTGCTGGATATTCTGGTCATAACTTCTGGTTAGCTATCTTTTCTTTCATTTTCAATCTCTGTCAATTGAGAGGATTTTACAAATCATTTAATATTTCTATTCTATTAATTTTAATTTAAAATAGCCAATTTGATTATGTAAGGGCTTTTTGCTTCACTTTTAATTTTTATATCACATATGCTCTTATTCTTCATTTTTAAAAATGATATCTTCTCTTAATGATCTTAAAATGTAATCTTTTTTCAAAGTTTTCTTCTGTTCTCTCTTTGTCCTATGATACTTTGATTATTTTCCTTCCTGATAGAGTCTTTTCTCAAGTATCTGGATATCCTTGGTTGTTCATTTACATTTGATAAATAGTCACTAAAATTATAAAGAAAGTTGAATATATGTGTTTAGGAATGGATTGGGGCTTATGAGAAGTGGGCTACTCAAGAGGAGGTACATATGTTGTTGTTCAGTTGTTCAGTCGTGTCTGACTCTGCAACCCCGTGGACTGCAACACATCAGGCTTCTCTGTCCTTCACAATCTCCCAGAGCTTGCTCAAACTCATATCCACTGAGTCAGTGATGTCATCCCACCATTTGTCCTTTTTTGTCCCCTTCTCCTCCTGCTTTCAATCTTTCCCAGCATCTGGGTCTTTTCCAATAAGTCTGCACTTCCTATCAGGTGGCTAAAGTATTAGAGCTTCAGCATAATTCCTTGCAGTGAGTATCAGAGTTGATTTCCTTTAGAATTGACTGGTTTGTTCTCCATGCAGTCCAAGGGACTCTCAAGAGTCTTCTCTAACACCATAGTTTGAAAGTATCAAATCTTTGTTGCCCAGCCTTTTTTATGGTCCAGCTCTTACATCTGTACATGACTCCTGGGAAGACTATAGCTTTGACTATATGGATCTTTGTCAGCAAAGTGCTGTCTCTGCTGTTTTAATAGGTGTGTCATATGCTTTTCTTCCAAGGAGTAAGTGTCTTAATTTCATGACTTCAGTCACCATCTGCAGTGATTTTGGAGCCCGATAAGATCTGTCACTGTTTCCATTGTTTCCCCATCTATTTGTCATGAAGTGATGGGATCAGATGTCTTGATCTTAGTTTTGTGAATGTTGAGTTTTAAGCCAGTTTTCTCAATCCCCTCTCTTCTTTTTTTTTTTCCTCTTGACAAATTTTATTTTAAAATCTTTAAAAAGTGTATTTTCTTTTTTTTTCTTTTTAAAATTTTTATTTTTACTTTATTTTGCTTTATAATACTATATTGGTTTTGCCATACATTGACATGAATCCACCATGGGTGTACATGAGTTCCCAATCCTGAACCCCCCTCCCACCTCCCACCCCATATCATCTCTCTGGATCATCCCCATGCACCAGCCCCAAGCATCCTGTATCCTGTATCAAACGTAGACTGGTGATTCAATCCCCTCTTTTACCTTCATCAAGAGGGTCTTTAGTTCCTCTTTGCTTTCTGCCATAAAGGTTGTGCCATTTACGTATCTAAGATTGTTGATATTTTTCTTGGCAAATTTGATTCCAGTTTGTGCTTCATCCAGCCCAATATTTCACATGATGTACTCTTAATGTAAGTTAAATAAGCAGGATGACAATATACAACCTTGACATATTCCTTTTCCAATTTGGAGCCAGTCATTGTTGCATGTCAAGTTCTAACTGTTGCTTCTTTACCTGCATACAGATTTCTCAGGAGGTAGGTGAGGTAGTCTGGTATTCCCATCTCTTGAAAATTTTCCACCGTTGTGATCCACACAGTCAAAGACTTTTGTGTAGTCAGTGAAGCAGAAGTAAATGTTTTCTGGAATTCTCTTGCTTCTCTATGGTCCAATGGATGTTGGCAATTTGATCTCTGGTTCCTCTGCCTTTTCTAAATATATTCAGTGGTTTTGAATCTCCTTGTCTTCCCTTTCAAATATATTCTTATATCATTATTTTATTTCATTATCCTGGCCGTTTTTTCTTATCTTTCTCTAATGTTTCTATTAAATTTCCAGTTGGGCATTCTCTCCTCTGAGTATAAAGTAACAATAGGAAATGAGGTCAGAAGGCAGTAAGGCCAGATTGTGTAGAAATCTACATTCCAAATTCTTGGAAATTTGAATTTTACTCTGAATGAAATGGAGAAGGTACAGGATTAAGAGTAAGGAGTGACATGACCTTACTAGAATTTTTAAAAGAACATAAAGTTAGAAGTGCTGTGCATAGAATTGTGGTAGGAGAAATAGGAGAGGAAAGGAGGAGGGAGCCAACTGGGTGGCTATTAAAATAAACCTAGTGCGTGTCCAGTGTGCTCACTGAAAATGCAGAGAACTATCTGAATTCTAGGTTTTCTGTTCATAGCTGTGTTTAGGAGTTTATTATGTTTCTTTTGCTGAAATTATACAAAAAGGTGCATATTTTAGTTTATCAGGAGTGATCGAGTCATTCAGGAAGTTTTCCGCTGCTCTCTTACTGGCTTGTAAAGTAGTATTACATCAGTTTCACTTTCAGTTGTTGATAAAATCTTTCAGGACATCCTTAATTCCTATAAAGAGCCTTCTTTCTGACTGAACAGTTCTTGGAGGCAACACTTTTTATATCTCTGGAGTCTTAAAATTTTATAATCAAATTTTCAGGTTCATCTTTAGATCATGGTTTTCTGTAAGTGTCCTGGACATGATATTAGATAGGAAAACCTTTCTAAATTTTAGCCTGATTTACTATTTTTAAGAGACTAAGAATCTTTGATTCCTGTAAGTCCTAGTTCCTTTAATTCAACATTCATTCATTTAGTTTATCACTCCCTTCTTATATTTTGCTATAAGCAGCAAGAAGAAACACAGACTTTTAGCTGTGTGCCTGGAAATCTGAGCTGGATTGCCTAGTCTTTTAGGTACATTTTCCACCTTCTATGTTACCGTGGAAATAAGGCTGCTGAATGTTTGGCCACTTGATAATATTGATTCGCTTTCCTATGTTTTCTGACAAGATTTTTCTCACTTTCTGTTAAGCCTTCACCAGAACCGCATCAGAGCCCAAATTTCAAAAGTGGTGCATTCACAGCTAAAGTTTTCACTTCATCATTTCTCAGAATCTTTACAGCCTTTTCAGCTTCTGTCCACTGCCATTTTCCAAGTCACCTCCACAATTACAGTTTTGCTGTGTGGCATTCCACTTGTCCTACAGTACAAAAAAAGAACTAAATTAACTGCCTGTTGGCAACATACCAGTTGTTTATTGCCCCATACCAAATTATTCACCATTTTCACATCTTAAAACTAAATATAAAAATTTATTGCATCATACTCCCTTTGAATCATGAAACTGGGGCAGCAATCTGGGATGGTTCTGACTCAGAGCCCCTCATAAATTTGTGTTCAAGTGATCAGCCAGGCCTCAGTAAAGCTTCTTCCAGGCTCTCTCATGTGGTTGTCAATAAGCTTCAGTTCTCACTGGCTCTTGGCTACAGACTTCATTATTTTTGCTTTATTAGTTTCTCCATAGGTTCCCTGAATATCCTCATGATATGTCAAAAAACTTTCAGTCTTTTATTATGTAATCTCCAAAGTGGCCGGTGACATACCTTCTCTTCTGTCTTATGCTGTCAGAGTCTAGCAGTCTTCGCTGGATGTGGCAGATGTGAGCAATAGAACAAGGAGGTCATCGAGGGGCGTCTTGTAGGCTAACTACCACACTCAGTAAAAACTAAGCTCCTCTTAAATTTTATGTAGCAAACCCCAGAGCTTTTCTTGATAAACAGGTGATTGCTTCAAAGCAGATCTTCTGATACTAATCAATTTCTCTTAATGCAGAAGAGTCTAGCACTGAAGACATCCAGTGAACTGCAATGAACAGGCTATTGAACATAATGGACAGATGTTTAAATGTTAGTTTATTTTCAAAACATTGTTATTTAAGAATAAAATATATAGCCCCTATCAACAAAGCCAAGACATTTTAGAATTAGAATGTCTGCCTCAGTTTTCACAGTAGTCAATGATAATGTAAGCTGGCATGCCTATAAATATTAAATACAGGCTGATTTTCCTTCTTGTTATATGCATTTCGCTATTCCCCAGGGGTTTGCTTTAGACCTTAAGAAGCATTGCTTTTTAAAAGCAGCTGCCATTTTTATGAGAAAATTTTTGTTTTTCAACAAAGTAAGCACTTTAAGGGAAAACTAACATAAACTGTGCCGTGTGTACAAGTCTGGATGTGAAGCAGATGTTTTGATTTAAAACACTGAAGATACTTAGTGTTACTCATCGCATTTAAATAAAAGGTATATACTTCATAATTTATAAGTTAGCTGGTAAAATTTAAAAATAAAATATTTTCCCATTCAAAAACTATCTGGTATTTGAATTACATCATGGTGTCAGCTTTTTTTTTTTTTTTTTTAAATTAGAATCCTAGATCTTCCATAGAAGGAACGTGGGTATTGGTATAATCAAAACTTGTTGGATGAATTGCTTTAGGGTATTATATTAAATATTTAAAAATTTTAATTTTTTAAAACCTCAAAAATTTATATATTGCTGGATTCCATCTATGTAGCATTTTCAAAGTGATTAAACTATGGAAATCAAGAACAGATTAATGGTTGCCAGGAACTCAAGTCACAGAGTAGGTATTAGAAGGATAGCACTAGGAAATTGCTTTGTAATGATGGGAGAGTTTTTTATGTTGATTCAGGTAATGATTGTGTTAATCTATAAATGATAAATGTGGTAAAATTGCATAAAGCTAAACACACACACACACACATGAGTGCATGTAAAAGTTGATAAACTTCAAATAAGGCCTCTAGACTACCCAGTTAGTCAGTGTCAACTTCCGGGTCTTGATATTGTACCTAGAGTAATGTGTTATTGTTTGGAAATTTCAGTGAAGAGTATACCCAACTTGCTCTGGACTATATTTTCAATTTCTATGAGACTAAAATTATTTCAAGATAGAAGGTTAAAAAATTAAATTAGTTAATTAAATGGATTTCAGTCAGAGTAGGACTTTCATAAAGATGTTTTACATTCTTTCATAGGAATATATGGAGCCTGTAAATACCAAAATTCAAGAAAAATTAAATGAATAATAAAATAAAATTTAAATGAAAAATATGTAATTTAATAAAATACTAGCAATTACATTTTGATGATATTTTATAAATAAGAACACGATGTTTATTTACAGTGACTTATTTCACTTTTATATTACTTAATGAAGTGATGAAAGTCTTTAAATTATAAATTATATTAACTATGAAAGTCTTATGCAAATAAATTAAAAGTATTATTCTTCAAAGTTATACAATTTTAATGTTACTGTGTCTTTTTCTGTTATAGCATCAAAATCAAAGATGTATAAATCCTTTATCAATATTCAGGAATTTATTTGGTAGCCAGGCATCATATTACAGAACAGTAAATTTAATTATTTAAAACATGGAAATATGGGGTTGGTGACTACAACAGTATATTTTTTTCCCCATGTATTTTTAAAATCAGCATGGTCATATTATTCTTGGGAATATGAAGAATAAAAATTTATTTAAACTCTTGGTAATTAATTAATATTGCATCTTAAAATGGACAGCCTTTTAATATTGCATCAATTTCTCTACTGAGAGACTTTAAAATTTTTACTGAAGGATGTTTGATTTGCAGTGTTGTATTAATTTCTGCTGTACAGCAGTGACTCAGCTATACATATATATATTCTTTTTCATATTCTTTTCCATTCTGGTTTATCACAGAATATAGTTCCTGGTGCTATACATGAGGATCTTATTGTTTATCTATACTCTATGTGCTAGTTTTCATCTGCTAATCCTGAACTGCAATCTTTCCTTTCCCCACTTCTCCTCCCTGTTAGCAACCAAAAGTCTATTCTGTATGTCTGTGAGTCTATTTCTGTTTCATAAATATGTTCATTTGTGTCATATTTTAGATTCCCCATATAAGTGATATCATATACTATTTGTCTTTCTGACTTCATATATTATGATAATCTCTAGATTCTTCTACGTTCCTGAAAATGGCATTATTTCATCTTTCATGGATAAAAAATGAAAAATACATACATATCCCATTGTACATACGCATACACACACACCACATCTTATCTCTTCATTCATCTGTTGATGGACACTTTGGTTGCTTCCATGTCTTGACTGTTGTAAATGGTGCTGCTATAAACACTGAATTATAGTTTTGTCTGAGTATATGCACAGGAGTTGGATTGCTGTATCATATGGTAGTTCTGTTGTTAGTTCTGGGGTTTTTTTTTAAGAAACTTCCATAGAAGAAGTGAGTGAGTGAAGTAGCTTAGTCGTGTCCGACTTTGGGACCCCGTGGACTGTAGCCCACCAGGCTCCTCCGTCCATGGGATTCTCCAGGCAAGGATACTGGAGTGGGCTGCCATTTCCTTCTCCAGAGGATCTTCCCAACCCAAGGATTGAACCCAGGTCTCCCACATTGCAGGCAGACGCTTTAACCTCTGAGCCATCAGGGAAATCCTTCCATAGAAAAAACTTCTCCATAATGGCTGTACCAATTTACAGTCCCATCAACAGTACAAGAAGGTTGCCTTTCTCCACACTTTCTCAGTATTTATTATTTTTAGACATTTTAACCATGGCCATCTTTACTGGTGTTTGGTGGTACCTCACCATAGTTTTAATTTCTATTTCTCTAATAATTAACGATGATGAGCATCTTTTCATGTGCCTGTTCATGCTTTCCATGGCCATCTGTCTATCTTCTTTGGAGAAATGTTTACTTAGGTCTCCTCTTATTTCTTTTTTGTTGACTGGATTGCTTGTTTTTTTGTTATTAAATTGAATCTCAAAAATCTGATAGACTTTTAAATAATTTGAAATGTATGTTTAACCATAAATTATAAAATATTAAAGAAAATATAGAAACAATTTCCACTGAATTGTCATGCTGCTGCTGCTGCTGCTGCTAAGTCGCTTCAGTCATGTCTGAATTGTCATACACGTTTTGTTTTTCCTTGTTACAGACAGGAGTAACATTAAATATTTGAAGTGTTTTTAAACTGAACATTTGTAGTATGAATGAAAATTATGCTCTTTGAGCATTTTCACTTTTATACTCAATAAAGCAATCATGTTAAGTTCTAGAAAATACAATATGATATTAAACTGAGATATGACCATTATAAAGAATATACACAATTTTCTCTTTGTAAAGAGAAATAACAGAGAAGCTATTAAAATTAGCATGCATTTATTATAGTTCAAATGAATGCTTAAAATGTCTCTCCATGAAAAATAAAACAGGAGAAATAAAGATGAAACAACACTTAAAGAGACTCATTAATGGACATGAATATATGACTTAGAAAAATATCTAATTACACAATTTAGAAAACAACTTCATATGTCAAAAAGAATGCATTATAAATATTTGGGAGGGAACTGATTTTTAATTAAGTTATGTGTGGAAAACTGGCTGTTGTTTGGAAGAGAGATATCAAAGTAGAGCCATGTAGCCCAGCGTTTATCAGCAAATTCACAGATGGGGTAAGCATTTTTAAAAGAATAAGAGTGTGGTTATATTGTCTAATACTACAAAGTGATTCTGAGTCATATTATGCAAAAGTAACATTTTTTTTTAAAGATGCAAGGAAAGTAGTTAACATAATATTATGCTCTAGTAGCTCTGGGATTCAGCAGACTTGAGCATATTCTGGGGTCTGAATGTTTTACCTAAAACTATCCCTCAGTGTAGAGGGAGTTGTGATCATCACCAGCAGTATCTTGGGTTTAATACTACACCCTGAATCCTAGAGATCTAGCAGAGACCATTCCCTGTCCTCATTCTTCCAACCTTTCCAGCAATTGTATTCACAAATAACTCTTGTAGTAAAACTTTCTCAGGGGCTTCCCTGGTGGTCTAGATAGTTAAGACTGCACATCCACTGAAGGAATGCATGGGTTCCATCCCTGTTTGGGGAATTAAGATCCTACATGCTGCGTGGTACAGAATATCTAGATTGTTTTATATTCTCCTCAAGGAAACTAATTACAGTGATTATTATCTGGATGTATGATTTGAATCAAGGTATGGAGTGCACTCAACAATTTGAAATAAAATGTCATTTGTAAGTAAATACATTTTTGTTCAACATGATTTTTTATGAAACATGATGTATTCACTTGATTTTCATCAAATTCTGGCATAAGTCTATTTGGTCAATGGTCTCTAATTTAATTTTGGATGTTAGATATCTGAAAGTGTTCAGTTATACAGATGTCTGAACAAATTATGAGCCAAAGCAATTTCAAATGTGTTGAGTATATTTCACTATATAAAAACTAGGATTATCCTGTTAGAATTGGCCTACCAAATTTAATTTCCTCTCCAAACCTTAATACTACTCTCTCACAAACATAAATCTGATGATAAAATGTAGGAAAACAAAATAGTGCTATTGTTTTCCTTCCTAAAATAAATCATCTAGTGATTGCAGGATTCTTTTTTTACATGATTCTTCATATAAAAATGAAGGCTTATTTTTTAGAGGTTCTATTAATTCTGCAGAGAAATTTTGTTTTAGATGCTGAATCCTTTATTTCTTAATCTTTAGAGAATTTTTGTCATATTTTAATATAAATTTGTATTAATGATCATCTTTAATTATTAAGTAAATTATGTTATTGGATGCTACTCTATTTTAGAATAATTATTAGGCAGTGGCCCTAACTATAATAATTTAGGGGCTATACTTTGGTCAAGTCCACCAAGCTCATGGAATAGAAAGTCAAATTTTCATTGGCTTGGGCTGTATCAGATGTGACTAGCTATCAATTATCCACATGGAAATGCTTCTTTGTAAATGTAAAATATCCAGGTAGCCAACAAGATGATGTGATTCTTTGGACCAAAGGGAATGAGTCTGAAATTTTAAGACCCTCATAAAGGTAAACTTAATGTAATGTGTAGCCCCTGTTTCTGCTGAAATTTGCAAGAATGAGTTTATTCCTTCCACAAATTCCTATACTCATGTTGTCCTAAGTAAGATGTCCTAGTGTACACACTTCTTAAATCAAGCTCCAAATCATGTAATTTTTCCCAAAGCACCTACTTTAAGAAAATGATTATGCTCAGAAAACAATCAGGCATGACTATGACCACAATTCTGTAGATATTTGTGTCAGTTTTGTCAAAATAAATGCTTATAGTAATTGCAGCTTCTGTGGTATTTAGAAGTGGGAAGAAAATTGGGGATAGCCCTAAAAATATGGTGCTTCGTTTGTGTATTTGAGACTACACCAACAACAAAGCAACTACAGTTTGGTACCTACAGAGTACCAAACTCTCAGGTTGATTAACTGAGTTTAGTGTTTACAACATTTTCATGGGGATTTAATTTCCCAAATTTGCATGTGAGAAAAATGAGTCTGGGTAGTGTGGCACCAACTAGTAGTAATTTACTAAAATCCAAGTTTTGTTTAATTGTTTACTTTGTTTTCCTTGGTTTTTCTGACTAACTTTCCTAATTTCCTATAAAGATAATTGTGTTCATGTTGGATCAATGGAATTTACATACAGCTGTAGAGGTGATGTGTGCCACTTTCAGTCCTAGTTTAAATAAGTGTCCCACAAGCCTTCTGTTATGGCTTCCCTCCCCCTTTTATAGCTGAAATAGAGATCAAGAAATCAAGAAAAGGAAATCAAGGAAGCCATATTTTGAAAATGAGAGCAACACTTCACGCAGCATAGGTGTCTGAATGACTGTGGGGAAGAGACTGAATCCTATACTTGTTCACTCATTCCTCACTAGTAAGAATTAAAGCTCTGCTGTGCTTGAGTTCTGCATTTCTTGCTTTCTGTTTCTCATTACAGTTAGCCCTCTCCAACTAATTAGTTACTGTTAATGTTATTCTCTCAGTTTTGTCCTATCTTTGCAACCCATAGACTGTAACTCACCAGGTTCCTCTGTCCATGGAATTCTCCAGGCAAGAAGACTGAGTAGCTTGTCATTCCCTTCTCCAGGGGATCTTCCTGACCCAGGGTTCTAACTGGATTTCCTGCCTTACAGGCAGATTCTTTAGCACCTGAGGTATCAGAGAAGCCCCCAAATTCGAGTCATAGAACTTAAAAATCCCAATTTCTGCATACCAAACAGAATGTTCTCTGTGTGTATGAATGTGTGTGATGATAAATAAGCACAGATGAAGCAGGATCTTTCTGACTATGATCACTCACTAGGAACACAGGTGCTTCTGAAGAGACTGATTTATAACCAGTAGGCTTTTATAAAGTACACATATGTTTTTAAAGCTGTTCTTTCACTTGCAAGTTACAACTGCTATGTAGAACTATTTATAACTCTTCTAGAATTACTTGGCCTCATAAAAAAATATTATTACTATGGTTTTACAGATTTCATACTAAGGGTCATTCTTCTTATTTTCTTTTTTTGCACTGGAAATCCTCCATGATTTTGCAGTGAAACAAAGTCTGCCACCCCCAAATGTGTCTCTTTGGCATGAGGATTAATTTGGGCTGATTATTTTAAGAAATGGAAGACTCAGGAAGTTTTTCTTGTTAACTTTCATCTTAATGACCTAAATAGAATTCAGATAAAGGGCTTGTTCTAGGAATAGAACTATCGCCAAATATATCTGTAAAGAATATGGGCTAGGTGTGGCGGGGGAAATTCCCAGGGCTTAGGGGTCAATATTCTGCTGGAGTAGAGCAGATAAATAGCTATGAAAAGAATGAAGAACCTGAGCCAAAGTGGAAACAATGCCCAATTGCAGCTGTATCTGGTGGTGAAAGAGAAGTCTGATGCTGTAAAGAACAATGTTGCATACAAACCTGGAATCTTAGGTCCATGAATCAAGGTAAACTCAGTGTGGTCAAACAGGAGATGGCAAGGGTAAACATGTTAGAAATCAGTGAACTAAAATGGACGGGATAGGAGAATTTAATTCAGATGACCATTATATCTACTACTGTGGGCAAGAATCCCCTAGAAGGAACAGAATAGCCATCATAGTTGATAAAGGAGTCTGAAATGCAGTACTTGGTTGCAGTCTCAAAAATGACAGAATGATCTCCATTTGTTTCCAAGGGAAACCATTCACCATCACAGTAATCCAAGTCTCTGCCCCAACCTCTAATGCTGAAGAAGCTGAACGACTCTTTGAAGACCTGCAAGACCTCCTAGAACTAACATTAAAAAAAAAAAAAAAAAGCCCTTTTCATCATAAGCGACTGGAATGCAAAATTAGGAAGTCAAGAGGTATCTGAATAACAGACAAGTTTGGCCTTAGAGCACAAAATGAAGCAGAGAAAAAGCTAACAGAATTTTGCCAAGAGAATGCACGAGTCATAGAAAATACCCTCTTCTGACAACACGAGAGACAGTTTCTGGTCAGTACAGAAATCAGATTGATAATAATCTTTGCAGCTGAAGATGGATAAGCTCTATGCAGTCAGCAGAAAACAAGACCTGCAGCTGACTGTGGCTCAGATTGTCAGCTCCTCATTGCAAAATTCACACTCAAATGGAAGAACATAGGGAAAACCACTAGACCATTCAGGTATGACCTAAATCTAGTCACTTATGATTATACAGAGGAAGTTACAAATAGATTCAAGGGATTAGATTTGATAGACAGAGTGCCTGAAGAACTATGGACAGAGGTTCCTAACACTGCATAGGATGTGGTAACCAAAACCTCCACACAAAAAAAGAAATGCAGTAAAGCAAAGTAGTTCTCTGAGGAATTCTTCCAAATATCTGAGAAAAGAAAAAAAAAGCAAAAGGCAAAGGAGAAAGAGTTGACTCATTGGAAAAGACCCTGATGCTGGGAGGGATTGGGGGCAGGAGGAGAAAGGGACGACCGAGGATGAGATGGCTGGATGGCATCACAGACTCGATGGACGTGAGTCTGAGTGAACTCCGGGAGTTGGTGATGGACAGGGAGGCCTGGCTGCTGCGATTCATGGGGTCGCAAAGAGTCGGACACGACTGCACGACTGAACTGAACTGAACAGTCAACTGAATTAGTTGCAGAGTTCCAGAGAAGACCAAGGAGAGATAAGAAAGGCTTCTTAAGTGAATGCAAAGAAATAGAGAAAAACAGTAGAATGGGAAAAACTAGAGATCTCTTTAAGAAAATTGGAGTTACCAAGGAAACATTTAATACAAAGATAGGCACAGTTCAGTTCAGTCTCTCAGTCGTGTCTGACTCTTTGCAACCCCATGAATCGCAGCACGTCAAGCCTCCCTGTCCATCACCAACTCCCAGAGTTCAGCAAAGGACAAAAATGGCAAGGGCCTAACAGAAGCAGAAGAGATTAAGAAAAGGTGGTAAGAATATAAACTCTACAAGTAAAGCTCTTAATGACACAGTTAACCATGATGATTACAGAAAATTGAATTAAAGATTTACTGAGTAAGGCCTTCCCTGAGTAAGGACTTCTCTGGTGGCTCAGATGGTAAAGCATCTGCCTGCAATGCAGGAAACCTGGGTTCAATCCCTGGGTAGGGAAGATCCCCTGGAGAAGGAAATGGCAGTGCACTCTAGTACTCTTGCCTGGAAAATTCCATGGATGGAGAAGCCTATTGGGCTACAGTCCATGGGATAGCAAAGAATAGGACATGACTGAGCAATGTCATTGGTTCACTGAGCATGGCCCTGCCCATCAGAACAAGACCCCATTTCCCCCTCAGTCAGTCTCACCCATCAGGAAGCTTCCATAAGCTTCTTATCCTTATCCATCAGAGGGCATACAGACTGAAAACCACAATCACAGAACACTAACCAAACTAATCACATGGACCACAGCCTTGTCTAACACAATGAAACTATGAACCATGCCATGTAGGGGCACCCTAGATGGATGCGTCATGGTGGAGCATTCTGACAAAACAAGGTCCTCTGGAGAAGGGAATGGAAAACCATTTCAGTATTCTTTCCTTGAGACCCCCATGAACAGTATGAAAAGGCAAAAAAAGAGAGGACACTGAAAGGTGAACTCCCCAGGTTGGTAGGCACCCAATATGCAACTGGAGATCAGTGGAGAAATAACTCCAGAAAGAATGAAGAGACAAAAGCCAAAGCAAAAACAACACCCAGCTGTGGATGTGACTGGTGATGGAAGTAAAGTCCAATGCTGTAAAGAGCAATATTGCATAGGCACCTGGAGCTCAGTTGGTAAGGAATCTGCCTGAAATGCAGGAGGCCTGGGTTTTATCCCTGGGTTGGGAAGATCCCCTGGAGAAGGGAAAGGCTACCCACTATAGTATTCTGGTCTGGAGAATTCCATGGACTGTATAGTCCTTGGAGTTGCAAAGAGTCAGAAACGACTGAGCAATTTTCACTGAAATGCTAGGTCCATAAATTAGAAGTGGTCAAACAGGGGATGGCAAGAGTGAACATCGACATTTTAGGGATCAGTGAACTAAAGTGGACTGGAATTGGTGAATTTAGTTCAGATGAGCTAAATTCTACTCTAAATATCTACTACTGTGGGCAAGAATCACTTAGAAGAAATGGAATAGCCATCATAGTCAACAAGAGTCCAAAATGCAGTGCTTGGATACAATCTCAAAAATGACAGAATGATATCTGTTCCTTTTCAAAGCAAATCATTCAGTATCACGGATATCCAAGTCTATGCCCTGATCAGTAATGCTGCAGAAGCTGAAATTGAATGTTCCTATGAAGACCTACAAGACCTTCTAGAACTAACACCCAAAAAAGATGTCCTTTTAATTATAGGCGACTGGAATACAAAAGTAGGAAGTCAAGAGATAACTGGAGTAACAAGTAAATTTGATCTTGCAGTACAAAATGAAGCAGGTCAAAGGCTAACAGTTTTGCCAAGAGAACACACTAGTCATAGCAAACACCCTCTTCCAACAAAACAAGAGAAGACTCTAAAAATTAACATCACTAGATGGTCAGCACCAAAATCAGATTGATTATATTCTTTGCAGCCAAAGATGGAGAAGCTCTATACAACCAGCAAAACAAGACTGGAAGCTGACTATGGCTCAGATCATGAACTCCTTATTGCCAAATTCAGACTTAAATTGAAGAAACTAGGGAAGACCACGAGGCCATTCAGGTATGACCTAAATCAAATCCCTTATGATTATACAGTGGAAGTAAGAAATAGATTCAAGGAATTAGATCTGATACACAGAGTGTCCGAAGAACTATGGGTGGAGGTTGGTGACATTGTACAAGGGGAAGTGATAATGACCATTTCAAAGGAAGAGGCAAACTGATTGTTTGAGGAGGCCTTACAAACAGCTATGAAAAGGAGTGAAAGGCAAAGAAGAAAAGGAAAGATATACTCATCTGAATGCAAAGTTCCAAAGAATAGCAAGGAGACATAAGAAAGCATTCCTCAGTGATCAATGTAAAGAAATAGAGGAAAACAATAGAATGTGAAAGACTAGAGATCTCTTCAAGAAAATTAGAGATAGCAAGGGAACATTTCATGCAAAGATGGACACAATAAAAGAGGAATGATATGGACCTAACAGAAGCAGAAGATATTAAGAGGAGGTGGCAAGAATACAAAGAAGAACTATACAAAAAAGATCATCATGACCCAGATAACCATGATGGTGTGATCACTCACCGATAGTCAGACATCATGGAATGCTAAGTCAAGTGGGCCTTAGCAAGCATCACTACAATCAAAGCTAGTGGAGGTGATGGAATTCCAGCTGAGCTATTTCAAATCTTAAAATATAATGCTATGAAAGTGCTGCACTCAATACATCAGCAAATTTGGAAAACTCAGCTGTGGCCACAGGCCTGGAAATTATCAGTTTTCATTCCAATCCCTAAAAAATGTTCAAACTAACAAACAACTACACTCATCTCACAAGCTAGCAAACTAATGCTCAAAATTCTCCAAGCCAGGGTTCAGCAGTATGTGAACTGTGAAATTCCAGATGTTCAAGCTGGTTTTAGAAAAGTTGGAGGAACAAGAGATTGAATTGCCAACATTTGCTGGATCATCGAAAAAGCAAGAGAGTCCAAAACAACAACATCTATTTCTGCTTTTTTGACTACACCAAAGCCTTTGATTCTGTGGATCACAACAAACTGTGGACAATTCTTAAAGAGATGGGAATACCAGACCACCTTACCTGCATCCTGAGAAATCTATGCAGGTCAAGAAACTAGTTAGAACTGGACATGGAACAACAGACTGGTTCCAAATTGGGAAAGGAGTACATCAAGGCTGTATACTGCCACCTTGCTTATTTAACTTGTATGCAGAGCATATCATGTAAAATGCCAGGCTGGATGAAGCACAAGCTGGAATCAAGATTTCCAGGAGAAATATCAATAACCTCAGATATGCAGATGTGACCACCCTTATGGCAGAAACTGAAGAACTAATGAGCCTCTTGATGAAAGTGAAAGAGGAGAGTAAAAAATTGGTTTAAAATTCAGTATTCAGAAAACTAAGATCATGGCATCTGGTCCCATCATTTCATGGCTAATAAATGGGGAAACAATGAAAACAATGACAGACTTTATTTTCTTGGGCTCCAAAATCACTGCAAATGGTGTTGGCAACCACAAAATAAAATGATGCTTACTCCTTGGAAGAAAAGCTATGACCAACCTAGACAGCATATTAAAAAGCAGAAATATTACTTTGCCAACATCTAGCCAAAGCCATTGTTTTTTCCAGTGGTCATGTATGGATGTGAGAGTTGGACTTTAAAGAAAGCTGAGCACTGAAGAATTGATGCTTTTGAATTGTGGTGTTGGAGAAGACTTAAGAGTCCCTTGCATTGCAAGGAGATCCAACCAATCTATCCTAACAGAAATCAATCCTGAATATTCATTGGAAGGACTGATGCTGAAGCTGAAACTCCAATACTTTGGCCACCTAATGCAAAAACTGACTCATTGGAGAAGACCCTAATGCTGAGAAAGAGTGAAGGTGGACGAAGGGGATGACAAAGGACGAGATTGTTGCATGGGATCACTGACTTAATGGACATGAGTTGCAATAAGTTCCTGGAGTTGGTGTTGGACAGGAAGCTTGGTGTGCTCTATCCATGGGGTCACAAAGAATTGGACATGACTGTGCAACTGAACTGACTGAACCATAATGATGTGGTCAGTCATCTAGAGCCAGACATCCTGGAGTGTGAGGTTGGTGGACCTTAGGAAGCATTACTACAAACAAGGCTAGTGGAGGTGATGGAATTCCAACTGAGCTACTTCAGATCCCAGAAGACAATGCTATTGACATGCTGCTCCCATCATTCAAGCAAATTTGGAAAACTCAGCAGTGGCTACAGTTTGAGAAAAGGTCCATTTGCAGTCCAATTGCAAAGAAAAGCAATACAAAAGAATGTTCAAATTATGATACAATTGTACTCATTTCACATGCCAGGAAGAATATGCTCAAAACCCTTTAAGCTAGACTTCATCCGTATGTGAACCAAGGACTTCCAAATGTACAAGCTGAATTTAGAAAAGGTAGAGGAACCAGAGATCAAATCGCCAACATATGCTGAGTCATAGAAAAAGCAAGTTAAGTTAAGTCGCTCAGTCATGTCTGACTCTGTGCGACCCCGTGGATTGTAGCCCACTAGGCTTCTCCATCCATGGGATTCTCCAGGCAAGAGTACTGGAGTGGGTTGCCATTTCCTTCTCCAGGGGATCTTCCTGACCCAGGGATTGAATCCAGGTCTCCCGCATTAGAGGCAGACGCTTTAACCTCTGAGCCAGAAAAAGCAAGGGAATTAAAAAATAAAAATAAAATCTACCTTTCCTTCTTTGACTGTGCTAAAGCTTTTGACTGTGTGGCACACAACAAACTATGGGATATTCTTAATGAGATGGGAATACCAGAACCCCTTAACTGCTTCCTGAGAAATCTGTATTCAGGACAAAATGCAACAGTTAGAACTGGACATGGAACAATGGAGTGTTTCCGAATTGGGAAAGGAGTATGTCCAGGCTGTATATTGTCTCCCTACTTATATACTGATATGCAGAGTACATCATGTGAAATGCCAGACTAGATGAACCACTGCCTGGAATCAAGATTCGTTCAGTTCAGTTCAGTTGCTCAGTCGTGTCTGACTCTTTGCAACCCTGTAAATCACAGCAGGCCAGGCCAGTGTGTCCATCAATTCTTGGAGTTTAACCAAACTCATGTTCATCGAGTCAGTGATGCCATCCAGCCATATCATTCTCTGTCATTGTCTTCTCCTCCTGCCCCCAATCCCTCCCAGCATCAGGGTCTTTTCCAATGAGTCAATTCTTTAAATGAGGTGGCCAAAATATTGGAGTTTCAGCTTAAGCATCAGTCCTTCCAATGAACACCCAGGACTGATCTCTTTTAGGATGGACTCGTTGGATCTCCTTGCAGTTCAAGTGACTCTCAAGAGTCTTCTCCAACACCACAGTTTAAAACATTAATTCTTCAGCACTCATCTGTCCAACTCTCACAACCATACATGACCACTGAAAAAACCATAGCCTTGGCTAGATGGACCTTTGTTGGCAAAGTAATGTCTCTGCTTTTTAATATGTTATCTAGGTTGGTCACACGGAGAAGGCAATGGAAACCCACTCCAGTGTTCTTGTCTGGAGAATCCCAGGGATGGCAGAGCCTGGTGGACTTCCGTCTGTGGGTTGCACAGAGTTGGATGTGATTGAAGCGATTTAGCAGCAGCAGCAGCAGCAGTTTGGTCAAAACTTTCCTTCCAAGGAGTAAGTATCTTTTAATTTCATGGCTGCAGTCACCATCTGCAGTGATTTTGGAGCCCCCCAAAATAAAGTCTGACACTGTTTCCACTGTTTCCCCATCTATTTCCCATTAAGTGATGGGACCAGATGCCATGATCTTCATTTTCTGAATGTTCAGCTTTAAGCCAACTTTTTCACTCTCCTCTTTCACTTTCATCAAGAGGCTTTTTAGTTCCTCTTCACTTTCTGCCATAAAGGTGGCATCATCTGCATATCTGAGGTTATTGATATTTCTCCTGGCAATCTTGATTCCAGCTTGTGCTTCTTCCAGCCCAGCGTTTCTCATGATGTACTCTGCATATCAGTTAAATAAGCAGGCGACAATATACAGCCTTGACATACTCCTTTTCCTATTTGGAACCAGTCTGTTGTTCCATGTCCAGTTCTAACTGTTGCTTCCTGACCTGCATATAGGTTTCTCAAGAAGCAGGTCAGGTGGTCTGGTATTCCCATTTCTTTCAGAATTTTCCACAGTTTATTGTGATCCACACAGTCTAAGGCTTTGGCATAGTCAATAAAGCAGAAATTTCTGTTTTTCTGGAACTCTCTTGCTTTTTCAATGATCCAGCAGATGTTGGCAATTTGATCTCTGGTTCCTCTGCCTTTTCTAAAACCAGCTTGAACATCAGAGAGTTCACGGTTCACATATGGCTGAAGCCTGGCTTGAAGAATTTGAGCATTACTTTACTAGCTTGTGAGATGAGTGTAATTCTGTGGTAGTTTGAGCATTCTTTGGCATTGCCTTTCTTTGGGATTGGAATGAAAACTGACTTTTTCCAGTCCTGTGGCCACTGCTGAGTTTTCCAGATTTGCTGGCATATTGAGTGCAGCACTTTCTCAGTATCATCTTTCAGGATTTGAAATAGCTCCAATGGAATTCCATCACCTCCACTAGCTTTGTTTGTAGTGATGCTTTCTAAGGCCCACTTGACTTCACATTTCAGGATGTCTGGCTCTAGGTGAGTGATCACACCATCATGATTATCTGGGTCATGAAGAACTTTTTTGTACAGTTCTTCTGTGTATTCTTGCCACCTCTTCTTAATATCTTCTGCTTCTGTTAGGTCCATGGCATTTCTGTCCTTTATTGAGCCCATCTTTGTATGAAATATTCCCTTGGTATCTCTAATTTTCTTGAAGAGATCTCTAGTCTTGACTTTTCTGTTGTTTTCCTCTATTTCTTTGCATTGATCACTGAGGAAGGCTTTCTTATCTCTCCTTGTTATTCTTTGCGGCCAGGAGAAAAATCAACAACCTCAGATATGCAGATGATACCACTTTAATGGCAGAAAGTGGAGAGGAACTAAAGAGCCTCTTGATGAAGGTGGAAGAAGAGAAAAACTGGCATAAAACTCAACATTTAAAAATGAAGATCATGGTATCCATTCAGTCCCATTACTTCATGACAAATAGATGGGAAACATATGGGAACAGTGTCCAATTTCATTTTCTGGGGCTCCAAAATCAATGTTGACATTGACTGCTGCCAAGAAGTTAAAAGACACTTGCTTCTTGGAAGAACAGCTATGTCAAACCTATTCAGTGTTTTAAAAAACAGAGACATCACTATCCCAGCAAAGTTCCATACAAAGTTATTGTATTCCAGTAGTCATGTATAGATATGAGAGTTGGACCATAAAGAAAGCTGCACGCTGAAGAATTGATGCTTTCCAATTGTGGTGCTGGAGAAGACTCTTGAGAGTCCCTTGGACAGGAAGGAGATCAAACCAGTCAGTCTTAAAGGAAATCAACCCTGAATATTCATTGGAAGGACTGAGGATGAAGCTGAAGTTCCAGTATTTGTCCATCTGATAAGAAGAGCTGACTCATTGGAAAAGACCATGGTACTGGGAAAAATTTGAGGGCAAGTGGAGAAGGTGATGACAGAGGATGAGATGGCTGGATGGCATCACTGACTCAATGGGCAGGAGTTTGAGCAAACTCAGGGAAATAGTGATAGAGAAGCCTTGTGTGCAGCAATCCGTGAGGTCACAGAGTCAGACATGACTTAGCGACTGAACAATAGCAACAACAAGAGGTCAAACACCAAGACATGTCCTGTTGTCTCTGCAAAGCCCAGCAAACTCTTATTTACCAAACATTGCTTTCCATTTTGCTGTGAATTGCTTTTCCCCCCTTTGAAGTCCCAAACCACTACTCAAACATCCTCTTTTTTTGAAGATGATGTTTAAGGTGAATTTTCACCCCATGGGGAAACTCCCCCGTGGGAGTATACATAGATATCTCCCATGTATGTATGTTATAAAAAAAATTTTTTTTTTCCTGTTACTCTGTCTCATGTCAATATAATTCTTAAACCAGCCAGAAGAATGTAGAAGGACAGAGAAAAGTCTCTCTCTCAAGCAATTCCACTTTTTTTTTTTTAATCATTGAGTGTTAATTTTCTGAGGGCATGAGTTTTAGTAGTGTAGGTTATCAAGCAAAGATAACAGATTTGACTAGACAGCTACTAGGAATGTTTGTTTTTGCTACTAATATACAGAATATACACCATGTTTATCTTTCATATAGTCTCTCTTAAGTTGGAGATGATGATACCATCTATTGGTTGTGTGATAAGGCATAAATAGAGAATTTTTCTAAATAGAGAAAATGAGTAGCTTTTCTATTAAATACCAAAACAAGAAGAAACAGAAGTCTAGGGCCCCTATTCCTCAGTGATTCCTCCTAGCAGGGTGATGTTCTCCATACCCAGAGGTCATGAATCCATTCAGCCTTTCCTTGAGCTCTCTTTTCCCCCTTATACAGCTTCTTCTCATGCATCCTCTATATCCCAGGAGGAATGACTCTATTGAAACATAGATCTGGTAAAATGTTCAAGTAACTTCTCTTCTAAGGCCTCTAATTGCCACCAGTTACCCTTAAGATGGTAAAGCATCTGCCTACAATGCAGAGGACTCAGGTTTGATCCCTGGGTCGGGAAGATCCCCTGGGGAAGAAAATAGCAACCCATTCCAGTATTTATGCCTGGAAAATCCCATTGACCGAGGAGCCTGGTGGGCTATAGCCCGTGGGGTCGCAAGAGTCAGACATGACTGAGCGACTTCTCTTCACTTTTCTTCACCTTTAGAATAGAGTCTAACCTTCTATCTTCATAACTGCTAACTTCCAAACTTCTAGAAAAAAAAAATTGCAAACCAATTTTAGATTTATCTGTTCAGTTCAGTTCAGTCACTCAGTTGTGCCCAACTCTTTGCGACCCCATGAATCACAGCATGCCAGGCCTCCCTGTCCATCACCAACTCCCGGAGTTCACTCAGACTCACGTTCATCGAGTCCATGATGCCATCCAGCCATCTCATCCTCGGTCGTCCCCTTTTCCTCCTGCCTGTAATCCCTCCCAGCATCAGGGTCTTTTCCAATGAGTCAACTCTTCACATGAGGTGGCCAAAGTACTGGAGTTTCAGCTTTAGCA
>SJXQ01002464.1:298596-453353 GCA_006408695.1 Aepyceros melampus
TGTCTATTTAGTTCTTTGGCCCATTTTTTGATTGGGTCATTTATTTTTCTGGAGTTGAGCTGCATAAGCTGCTTGTATATTTTTGAGATTAGTTGTTTGTCAGTTGCTTCATTTGCTATTATTTTCTCCCATTCAGAAGGCTGTCTTTTCACCTTGCTTATAGTTTCCTTTGTTGTGCAGAAGCTTTTAATTTTAATTAGATCCCATTTGTTTATTTTTGCTTTTATTTCCAGTCTTCTGGGAGGTGGATCATAGAGGATCCTGCTGTGATTTATGTCAGAGAGTGTTTTGCCTATGTTCTCCTCTAGGAGTTTTATAGTTTCTTGTCTTACATTTAGATCTTTAATCCATTTTGAGTTTATTTTTGTGTATGGTGTTAGAAAGTGATCTAGTTTCATTCTTTTACAAGTGGTTGACCAGTTTTCCCAGCACCATTTGTTAAAGAGATTGTCTTTAATCCACTGTATGTTCTTGCCTCCTTTGTCAAAGATAAGGTGTCCGTAGGTGTGTGGATTTATCTCTGGGCTTTCTATTTTGTTCCATTGATCTATATTTCTGACTTTGTGCCAGTACCATACTGTCTTGATGACTGTGGCTTTGTAGTAAAGCCTGAAGTCAGGCAGGTTGATTCCTCCAGTTCCATTCTTCTTTCTCAAGATGGCTTTGGCTATTCGAGGTTTTTTGTATTTCCATACAAATTGTGAGATTATTTGTTCTAGCTCTGTGAAAAATACCGCTGGTAGCTTGATAGGAATTGTATTGAATCTGTAAATTTCTTTGGGTAGTATATTCATTTTCACTATATTGATTCTTCTGATCCATGAACATGGTATATTTAAAGTTGAAATCATACAAGATGGTAGAGTCCTGGGAAGGTTGGATACTAGGGAAGTTATGAGCAATGTATTAAATCTCCCTGAAAGAAGTGTGTGGGATAACAGGACTCCAGGTGCTCCAAAGGGAATAGCAAAAAAATGTTCTTAAAGTGGCAGTGAGGAGTAAGATAATTTTACCTCCAGATTCCACAGACTCAGCTTGAGACCAGGAAATTCAGGGAATATTATATTACAAGATGAAGATACACTGAAAAGTTTATGTTTGGGGGAGATTGGGTTTGCTTTTTTGTTGTTGTTTGTTTTGTTTTTTATTAATGGACCAAACTTTTCATGGTCTAGAGCCTACTGCATATATCCCCTTGATGTTATGATAAACTTCAAAATGACCACAGCATTATTCAGCACTCCTTTTCCATCTCCCCCTGTCCCTTTGTTTCTCATTTCCATTAATATCACTATGTAGCATTTCCCAGTGATTTCACCCATTAACTAGAATCATCTCATAGTAGGATTTTAACTCCTCAGTATTTCTTCTTTCTCAGAACTTCTTAACTGTGTCCCTCTGTTTCCATCCATAGTATTTATGCCAGTCAGGTTGTTTTTATTTCGCTAGGGTATTACAACAATTTCCCACATATTTCCTGACTTTACGAGGAGAGTATAGAAGAGGGATTAGGAAATACTCCTGGATATTATTCCTGTTTGAGCTAATGACCATGGAAAGCTTGATGGCCTATATTCTTTTATTTGTAAATCAGAGTTAATATTAATAATATCAGAAAAAGGAAATATGGTAATTAGCTAAAATAATATACATAAATAGTAGCTATTATTCTTATCATTTAATTTTGCCCGTGTGTAATATACTTCACATTCAAAGTGAGAATGATAATTAGGAAAGACAGATCTGACTAAGTCAATGCTTTATTTAAATATTCTCAATGATTCTCTATTCTTTTGTAGAATCAAGCAAACTAAATATATGTTTTCTATGGTTAAGCCCTTGGTCTCTTTTGCATCATCATTTTTTTATATATTCTGAAAAAATGAGATTTCTCAGAGTACCCTGTATTAGAAGTGCTTTCCTTTTTTTGTGCACTTTGGGTATTGGCATTCTATCAGACACCTGCTTCCCCCCTTATTTGCGTGAATAAATATATGTGTCTTTAAAGACTGAGTTACTCAAATACTTCTTAAAATTTTCCTAGGTCTCTACAGTAGCTACTTAGCCTGTTCTAAAGTACTTTTTACATTATCCATGGATAAACATTTATATATTTAAATATACAGTATGTTCTTAGCTGAATTTATTTTTACATTTCTAGCTCCTCCTCCCAATAAATTCATATTTCTGTCTCTTTTCTTTGCATTCATGATTAAAAATCATGCTACTAACCTTAATTATATGCTTCCATGGTGGCTCAAATGGTAAAGAATCTGCCCTCACTTCAGGAGACCTGGGTTCAATCCCTGGGTAGGGAAGATCCCCTGGAGAAGGGAATGGCAACCCACTCCAGTATTCTTGCCTGCACAATTACATGGACAGAGGAGCCTGGAGGGCTACAGTCTATGGAGTCAAAAAGAGTCAGACACAACTGAATGACTTTCACAATCTTAATTATGCATTCTAGAATTTAGTCCTTCCTCATGTACACTCCCATAATCCACATCTATCAGCACCAAAAAAATTACTTAAACGAAATTTGTTGGTTATTACACATTTTATAATACATTTTCTGAATGCCATTCTGATTTAATCTTCTTGAGAAAGTTTTTCAGAATGATATGTAAAGTTTTATTCCTTGGCCATAGTACTATCTAGAATTGTTCAGAAAGATGGAACGCATTTGGTACCAGGTGAAAGACACAATTTGTATCATAGTGTGGCAGAAGGCTATATGCAAGTCTAGACTTGGAGAATAGCTGAAAGTCTCAGGAACATGGTTAAACATGTCTTCTTCTCTCCGGAGTAATCATATATTTCTTGAAGAACATGAGTATGCCTCATGGCTTGCTACTTTTTTCAGCATTTCCTAGTATATATAATCAATAATTTAGATATGTCAGCTAATTACAATATGTACATGTTCTGTGGATCTGTAAATCAGAGGGAAGGGGTAAATAGCATGAGGCAGCAGAATGGTCAGTAAGAACTGTTCAAGGAAGTGATGGGAAAAACACAGATTTGAGATTCTTAATTAACCTTTTATCCTTCATATGATTTACATAACTCTTTCCACTTTTCTGTTTATTCAGGGTGTATGGTGTGCAGCACTGTACCTAGCCTCCAACAGACACTGACTATGTATTTTTTTTCTTTTCCTTCTCCTACTTCACCTGGATCCCCAGATAGTTGAAGTAAAATTTTGATGAATACATTTATCTCACAAAGACCATAGTACTTTGCTGACTTAAAAGTATTTTATGAAATCTAGAGAAATACATATTACTATTATATGTTTGTATGTTGTTATATAATATTGAATATTTGTGTATTGAATAGTTTTCATAAGTTTACTGGAAATTGATTAATCAATTCAGAAATTTGGCTATGTGTATATAAGATAAATCCTAATATCCAGTCATAAAATATTGATAAATTGAAGTTTGCATTAGTTATAATAGCAAACATTAGATTCATAAAACATTTTAACTTTAATTAATGATAATGAAATGTGAACCATTGCTAAGTAAAGATAAGACATTTATTATAACTTAGGAATTCATTTTTCTTATTTTTGAAATTACTGTGGTGAGAACACAAAAAATGCTAGAATATACATAATTTAAATTAAATGGTTACATATATTTAAAATCACATGTAATCAAATGTACCACTTATGATAAATCTTACTAAATGTCAAGTTTAATTATAAAACTGAAGAAAAAATAATTATTAATCAATATAATTTTAGAGGCTTTGACAATTTGAGAATCTCTCAAATTTTACTTAAATCAACATTCTAATTGTCAATGCAACCAGCTGTCTTAGATTTCAAGAAAATATATTTACTACTAACATTTTCAGTAATCTTTTTAAAGTCAACAATAGCTCTAGAAAATGTACCAGAAAGAAGAGAATATCATATAAAGGAGAGATTTTTCTGTCCTCAAAATATGTAAAATAATTTACATATTTTTTTAACCTAACATTAGTTAGCTCAATAATGTGATCTTTCCAGACCCTCATTGGTAAGGAATCTGCCTAGTGATGCAGGAGACATGGTTTCTATCCCTGGATCCCAGATCTTCTGCAGATGGAAATAGCAACTCACTCCACTATTCTTGCCTGGGAAATCCCATGGACAAGAGAAGCCTGGTGGGCTACAGTCCATGGGGTCACAAAAGAATTGAACATGATTTAGTGACTAAACAATAAGCTCAACAATTTATGCATAGAAAAAAAAACTAAGAAAGTTCATGTATTAGTTATCTCTTGCTGTGTAACAAATTATTGCAAACTTGAAGTGAAGTGAAGTGAAGTGAAGTTGCTCAGTTGTGTCTGACTCTTTGCAACCCCATAGACTGTAGCATACCAGGCTCCTCTGTCCATGGGATTTTCCAGAAAACAGTATTGGAGTGGATTGCCATTTCCTTCTCTAGGGGATCTTCCCAACTCAGAGCTCGAACCCAGGTCTCCTGCATTGTAGACAGACGCTTTACCATCTGAGCCACTAGGGAAGTCTTAGTGACATAAAATAACATAGTAATTATCTCACAGTTTCTGTAATCTAAGAGTCTTGGCATGGCTTATCTCAGTCTTAAGCAAGGCTGTTATAAAGATTTTTCCAGGTCAGGGCTTTCGTCGGGAGACTTGAACAGTGACACATCTGCTTCCTTCTTACTCAGGTTCTTGGCAGTTCTTACTAGCTTCTCTAGGACTGAGTCCAAGGCTTCTTACTGACTGTTGCCTAAAAGTCATGGTGAGCTCCTAATGGCTGCCTGAACTGCTAGGGGCTACTAGCAGTTTTTTTCCATATGAAAATCTTCCCATCATGGCTCCTGACTTCATCAATCCAGCAAGGGCTGGATTTGAGTAAGTCTGCAAGCAAGGGCTTCCCAGGTGGCACTGGTATGCAGGAGATGTAAGAGACATGGGTTCGATTCCTGGGTCAGGAAGATACCCTGGAGGAAGGCATGGCAGCTCACTCCAGTAGTCTTGCCTGGAGAACCCCATGGACATTGGACCCTGACAGGCTGCATAAATAAACTCACAAAGAGTTGGACATGACTGAAGCTACTTCGCACTCACATGCTAGCAAGATGCCATTTATACAGTGTAACACAATCATGGGGCTAACCTCTTGTCACTATTGTGTTCTGTTAAGAAGAAGCAAGTCACATGTTCTGCCCATACTTAAAGGGGAGAGAATACAAGAAGAAATGAATACTAGAAGAGATTAATGTTGCGACTGATCTAGAATCCTTCCAATGAACTATAGAAACAATAAAAATATATTTTTTATGTTTTTAAGTCAAATTTCAGGCCAATAACAGTGAGTGATCTATTCTAGACATTCAATTCACTGAACAATTTATCTTTCTTAACACCTTCCTATTAAAGATTTCAGAAGCCATAGTTTATCCATAAATAGTTGAAGGAATGAATAAATAATGTACTGCTTGTTTAGTATAGTCTTACATATCACTCTACAAATTATCTTTCTTTATAAATAGATGGAAAGTTAATAAACAAGGGAGAACATAATATTGCTTTCTGGTTTCCCTCCTTTTTTTGTGACAAAATTTCTCCTTTTCCTCTAAAAAATTAAGGTGTCATTGAATGTATGTTATGAGAATATACATCTAATGCAGTTTTTCCCCATACTCTGATCAACACTGTATATAATTCAGATTTTTAAAATATGTTCCAAATATAATAGATTCAACTGAGCTGTTTATGAAAGATAGAGATATTTCAAAATCAGGAACCCAATTTCCATTAAACCATGATAAGTAATGGTCAAGGAAGAATAATTATAATATAAACTATATCAATAGCATATATGTTGGTGGTCAGAACAATACATTTCAAACTATGAAGTGTAATTACTCTCCTGACATCACCAACCTAGCTATGACCAATTTAGCCATGACCAAAAAGCTATGACCAACCTAGACAGCCTATAAAAAAGCACAGACACTACTGTGCCAACAAAGGTCCATTTAGTCAAAGCTATGGTTTTCCTAGTAGTCATGTATGGACGTGAGAGTCGGACTATAAAGAAAGCTGAGTGCCGAAGAACTGATGCTTTTGAACTGTTGTGTTGGAGAAGATTCTTGCAAGTCCCTTGGACTGCAAGGAGATCAAAAAAGTTAATCCTTAAGGAAATCAGTCCTGAATATTCACTGGAAGGACTGATGCTGAAGTTGAAACTCCAATACTTTGGCTACCTGATGAGAAAAACTGACTCATTGGAAAAGACCCTGATGCTGGGAAAGATCGGGAGGCAGGAGGAGAAGGGGACGACAGAGGATGAAATTGTTGGATGGCAACATGGACTCAATGGACAGGAGTTGGAGTGAGTTCTGGGAATTGTTGATAGGGAGGCCTGGCGTGTTGCAGTCCATGGGGTCGAAAAGAGTAGGACACGACTGAGTGATTGAACTGAACTGAACTTTTCAGCCAAAGAATAAAACATTGTAGTGCATATATAATTAATAAAGCATTTTTATCTTCTGTTTGTGCCAGATTTTTATCCTCAAATGTGTAAGATGTATAGACAACAATTCCATAGACTCCAAGACCTGACCAGTAACTCCCTTACCACATATTGCTATGAAAATTCATTGTAAGAACCGAAAATAAAAAGAGATTTCTTAACTGCTACATGTGATCTTTGGTCAAGACAAAGCTTCATTTGGTACCTCTAAAGTAGGAGCGCTATGGGAAGAACACATTAGAAAAAAATTCAAATAACAGTTTTAGCAATCTATATAGATATAGAACATTGACTTGCTCATATAAAATTGGGACCTCTAAATTGCTTCAAATCTATGGTTTTCTTGTAGATAGATGATTCTTGCTTAATTTAGTTTTTTATTCAATAAATGCTGTGAATTTTTGCTGCAACATGTTTATAAAAGTATATATTTACATATAATTTATTTTCAATTTTTAGGAATAAGTATAAACATTATGTTGTTATTTTGAAAAATGTTAGGAATATGCACCATTGGAATTACTGGATAGTTAAGAATGCTTATAGCCTCTTCCTGGCTTCCATTTTTCTTCCTTTTACAAAATATTTTTCAACCTTCAAACTTTAATGATTATTCTAGAATGTAAAAATATATATATATATTTAATTTTTGTTTTAGGAATTAATAGTTTAAAATATCTTAATGTGAATAAAAGGAAATTAAGTACATTTTATGTGTAATTCATGGAAGTAAAATCATTTAAAATATCTCTTTAGATTCAAAATAGGTGTTGGTTAGCCACTAGGATTAAGTATTTGTAAACTTAATCAGCAGAACTTTATAGTTTTCCCTTCTCTCCAGAAATTCTTTGCTTCTAGCTGGCAAAAATCTCTCTTGACATTATACATAAATTTCACCTTATTAAACTTTTTTTCCCTATTAAGAACTTTTGAAAATTTGTCAATCTATTATTGTTGCATATGCATGAGTAGCATCATACTAATAACTGGCAGAATAAAAAGAAGTCTAGAAACTATTTAATATTTCACATTTCAACTTTTCTTAAGTCAAATATATTCTCTTAAATATGTGTAAAGTTCTTGTCACTTTCTCATTAAATATTTCTGCAGTTCCATTAAAGCTTTCACACATGATAGCAGTGCTATCACAGGCCTGACAACACATGTTCTTCAAATAACGATGACTGTACTGAAATTTGGCTTTTTTTTTAAACTGTTTAAATTATCCTCATCATCTTCAGTATCAGTTGGAAATGAAGAAATGTTTAGAAATGACTTTCTGCATATCGTATCACAGTGAGAGACATTATTTTAATTTATGGACACAGTTATGATGTAATGAAATGATCTTTGTACCCTACCAAAACTCCCATCTTGAAATTTTGACCCTCAAAAGTGTTGGTATTGGCAAATGGGGCCTTTGGGAGGGAATGACTCATGAGGGTGAAATTTTCATGAGTGGGATTAGTGTCTTTATAAGAGAGACCCCAGTGAGCTCTCTCATTCTTTCTACCTCATGAGGATATAAGGAGAAGTGGACCATCTGGAACCTGAATGAGGCTTCTCACCACAGTGGAAACCCAACCATGCTGGCACCCTGATCTTGGATCTGCTGACTCCAAAACTGTTAGAAATGTGTTGGTTGTTTAAGCCACCTGGTCTATGGTACATGTGTTATAGCATTCTGAAATGACCAAGACATAGGAATGTGAGTAATTATTGATCCCTATTATGATAGCTTGATATTTGGGTCTTTCTTTGCAAAGAATTTTCTTTTAGAAATAGACATCTTATGGGTGATTCATTTTCAAACTCAGCTCATTTTTTTAAAAACCATGCCATATTATATTTTAATGATCAAATATTTGGAAACTGGCGTATACCTTGATATTTATCATGAAATTAAGTAAGTTTTAAATTTTATTTCAAGTAATGTGCATGTTTTTGAATTGAGATTTTAGCTGTCTGTGCTACTGTACTGATGCAATAGATAGCTGGATAACTTATTCTTGGTAATAATATTAGTTCTTCTGTATTATCCTTGTTTATAATAAACGAGTATTATTCTTGTTTCTCAAACATGCATTCCAAATTTAGGATTTTTGCAATGGTTTTCCATTTACTCAAATGTGTTCCTCTTTATTATCTGTCAGGCAAAACCTTTTACTTCAGTCAAATCTTTGTTCAAATATCTCTCTTACAAAAAAGTTCTATATTAGCCCTATTTAAATTTGATTTTTGTACCTTTTCTGTCTTCTGCCAAGTCTGGTACTTCCAATTCATCTTAATTAGAAATATGAATTTATTTTTATCATTACATAGCATTACCATCAGTAATTATAACATGTGAGTGATTTACTTAATAACTTATTGTACTCCAGAAGACAAGAATAAGAAGTCCCAGCATATAGTAAGGGATGAATATGGGTGAATGAATAATTGAATCAATTTAGGAATAAATGAAGGAATCAATGAATCCCAGACTCATTAAGTGGCATACTAGAATTTTGTTATTAAAAATGAATGCAGATTCATATTTTGATATACTTTTCAAAGAATCAAAGTTAATGGCCATATGTAAACCATAAAGATCACAGAACAATTTTGGGTAGCTGAAAGACAAAAAAAAATGTTATCAACAAGAATAATTTCCAGTTAAAGAGTAGAAAGAATACACAAATTTAGAGAATATATAAGTGACATATTACTTCTGTTGCTTTATGTCAATGTATATAATTTAGTTTCTACATTTGAAAAAAATTAGGCCACTTTATTGCTATTTACCTTTACTGAGTAGAACTTTGAGTTATATTTCAGAATTTATGTACCTGATTTTTAAAATTTTAAGCTTTGTAAATTTTTCTGTTATGATCTTCTGTGATGTTTAGCAGGTAACACACACTTTACTTTCTTTAGAGGCTGTGTTTAGATGAAAGGCCAACTTTTTAAATAAGGTGTTTCCCGAGGTGAAAGCACCTAAGGTATC
This sequence comes from Aepyceros melampus, assembly GCA_006408695.1. NCBI lineage: Eukaryota > Metazoa > Chordata > Mammalia > Artiodactyla > Bovidae > Aepyceros > Aepyceros melampus. The sequence goes on from SJXQ01002464.1 coordinate 308,082, forward strand.
TAAAACCTTTTTAGAAGTCAATAATGAACTTGATTTCAAATTAGCCTTGAAAACCTCATAATTTGGTACTATATTTAAGAAATACTTTTACCCCAATAATAAGTCCAGCTCAGTCTATGATTTTTTTTTCTTAATTCTTTCTTTTTTAATTGAAGTAGTTGATTTACAATGTCATAATAATTTCTGCTGTATGGCAAAGTGAATAAGTTATGCATATATATGTACATTATTTTAAAAATTATTTTCAAATTTGGTTTATCATGGGATATTGAACGTAGTTCCTTGAATGTAGGACCTTGTTGTCTATCCATTTCATATGTAATGACTTGCATCTGCTGACCCCAGCCTATTGTTCTTGACTGCAGGAATGGATCATCATTTCCTCCATTGAATATTGAATAAAAATTGGGGATTTGAGAGTCTAGTTTTATTTTATTTTTAAAAAGATAGGAGATATCTTTAAACAATATGACTGCGTTAGATTGGTGAAATGAGAAAGGAGTCATGAGTGAAAGAAGGAGTTATATTTTCTATCTCAAGAGCTCTCACAGATAATTTGTTCATTGAGTAGAATCACAGATGGAACTGTACACACTGTAATCTATATTTCTCTTTGGGGCTCTTTCCCTGTTCCTCATTTTTAAGTGTACAGACTGTACCACTGAGGTCTGTGTTAAGGCAGATGACATTTGATTCTCTCCATCCCTCTGAAAAATGTATATGTTCATTGGGGGCTGTCGCTGAAGGCTTTGCTCGAGCTCGTGATGTTGTGTCTGAATTCTTTGCGACCCCATGGACTGCAGCCCTCCAGGCTTCTCTGTCTATGGGGATTCTCCAGGCAAGAATAGTGAAGTGGGTTGTCATGCCCTCCTCTAGTGGATCTTCCCAACCCGGGGATCAAACCCAGGTCTCTGGCATTGCAGGCAGTTTCTTTACCATTTGAGCCACCAAGGAAGCCCAAGAATACTGTAGTGGATTGCCATCCCCTTCTCCAGAGGATCTTCCCAACTCAGGGATCAAACCCAGTCTTCTGCATTGCAGGCAGATTCTTTACCATCTGAGCCACCAGGGAAGCTCTTCCCAACCCAGGGATCAAACCTGCACTTCCTGCATTACAGGTGAATTATTTGACCACTGAGCCACCTGGGAAGCCCATATAGGTAGGTAACGACCTGCAACTAGGAAGCAAGCTCTCACTAGGCACTAGTCTTCCAGCACCTTGATCTTAAGACTTTCAGAACTGGGAGGTATATGATTGCTGTTTAAACCACCTGGTTTATGGTACTCTGTTATGGCAGACCAGTCTAATTCAAAACAGTGGCTGTATCCAGTTTTATATTTGATTTGGCAGTTTGTTAGTATGTTTTGTGTGAAAAAGTCGTTGGTCTAGGATTCAATCTTTTGGGAGTACCAGTGCAACTCTACGCTCTATGTGTCCAAGTTGTATAGTGCAGTACGTACGATCTACAGAGTCAGAACACTCCATTTAAAGTGAGCGGGCATCAACAGATTATTGAAAATAATGAGCTATATTTTTTCATGGAATAATATACCTTTTTTAAAATAGTAAGTTTCTTCTGAATTTACTGACTGAAAGAGGCTTCTGTGATAATTTAAATAACAAGAATTAGTTGCAATGAAATATATATACAGTATTGTATCTTAATGTGGAGAAGGCACTGGTGACCCACTCCAGTACTCTTGCCTGGACAATCCCATGGAAGGAGGAGCCTGGTAGGCTGCAGTCCATGGGGTCGCTAAGAGTCGGACACGACTGAGCGACTTGACTTTCACTTTTCACTTTCATGCATTGGAGAAGGAAATGGAAACCCACTCCAGTGTTCTTGCCTGGAGAATCCCAGGGATGGGGGAGCCTGGTGGGCTACTGTCTATGGCGTTGCACAGAGTCGGACATGACTGATGTGACTTAGCAGCAGCAGTATCTTAATGTAAATCACAAATGAAAAAGCAAAGTCCCAAGCTTATATAATTTTGTAATTATGAAGGTGGATTTGGAGGGAGGTATATTGAACTGGTAGCACTGTTTACAGAAAGGAAATGGGAAAGGGAATGCAGAGAAAGCACTGGAGTTTAGATTATAACCAAATTGAAAGAGCTCAAAAAATACAGTCACACAGGTATTGTTTAAGATGGCAAAACTTTATGTATATACATATATTCATAAACGCACACACATTTTTCTATACATACATACATATATGTATACACACACACACACACACATGCCATGGCGAGTTGGAGGGATTAATCTTGTTACTTTCAACATAGTATATTTTGTGGTTAACTAAAAACTTTCGTACATTTTTTTCTAATTAACACAGGACTGTGCTGATGGAAAAAAATAAACCATCTTATATAGTGTCATTTCATTTATTTCTGTGTATGAATGGATAATTTCTAAGTTTTTATACTAAAATTTATTTTAACTTTCTTAGTTAAGAGAACATTAAAAGTGAAAGCAATAAAATATTATTTCACTAAAAATGTCTGGAAGATGTTTGAAAATTGAGAGAAATTCTTTTGGAAACAGCAGTGATTCAGGGTTAAAAGGAACTGGCATGCTATATTTAGTTTAAAACATGGTTCAGTTTCAGACAGTGCAATCTGGTCCTCCTTACTTCCAGAATTTTAGTTCTTATATGCCAGTTGGAGGTGGTCCATCATGGAATCTAAGTATAAATATATATAGTCAACGAATCATGCTTTCCTAGATTCTGATTGCTAGGTGAAGCTAAGATGGACTGTGCATTTGGTATGTATGGAATATGGTGTTGTTTTGTCCTCTTACTTGAGACCTCATTACTGTTTATCTTGAGAATATGTATATGTAACAGGTTGTACCTAGTTCACTATATCAAAGGGTTTACTTTATTTTTGCCTTTGCAAATCTTAGCAGATTGCTTGTGATGAGCATCACAGTCTGGTAGAGTGCTTATTCAAAGGGAATGGAGAAAGTTTTTTAAAATTTTATTTTCCCCACACTTTGCCTTAACAGAAGAGAGAGAGAGAAATGGAGAGATAAGACTAGACAAAGGTTAAAACTGTTATAAATTATATGTTAACAAACACACAATATTTAGCACTCTGTGTGACTGCATATTGCTTGGCTGGTAGGCAGCGTGGATATGAATTGATTGGAGGCCAGCCTTCCTGCTGTGCTCTGCTCCATGCACCAAGGTGGCTGCACTCATGTGCCAGTAGAAAGGCAGAAAATAGTCTGAACTCTTTTGGAAGGCTTACAGAGTGGCTGAGCGTGCAAGGATCATTATAACATGATAATTAAAAAACTGAATTGATTCCCAGACAAAATGGGCAAATACAGAACTCTCAAATTAGAAGCAATGGCATAGCTTTCCAAAGTGAAACCAGCCATGTGCACCATTCCTAATGGCAGAAAGTTAGAATATCTTTGTGAGAAGAAGCAAGCTTAATATTTGAGACATCTGTCCAAGGCTATATTGTGGAAGAGCAACTATACCTCTATTGTGGATAATATACAGTACTTTCAGTTGAAACAAGTGAACTTAAGTAGCCCACGAGGCTCCTCTGTCCATGGGATTCTCCAGGCAAGGATACTGGAGTGGTTTGCCATGTCCTTCTCCAGGAAAATTTTTCCTGGTCAAGGGATTGAACCCATGTCTCTTAGTCTACTGCATTGGCAGGCAGGTTCTTTACCATTAGCGGCACCTAGGAAGCCCACACATATATATAATATACATATATAAATATGTTAACACATACATATACACACACAATATTTCACTAGCTTGGCATATGTCATCAATAGAATAAGAGGGAACAAAATTAAACTGAAAGAAGGAACCCTGGGTATATGTTTTCCAACTGAACCCTGGACCAGGAACTGCCATTTGATGATGGCACAGGGTTATAAAACAGGAGATAAAGCTCCGGACTGAAGGAAATGGAAGATTTAATAGGCTATTGTTGTGTAAAGCTGGGGCCACAAAGGACTACATCCAATGTGTAGAGATGAACAAGAAATAATCCCTGCCACGCAATACTATTTGTCTGCAGTGAAATTATCAAAGACAGGATGGAGAGAAAAATCTTCCCTGGAGAACGGGAATCAGAAATGAGCCCTCCCGTGGGTTTACAGCCTAAATTCACACTAATTCTGTGAAAATCCTCCTAACAAGAATTAGTATCAAATGTATATTTTCTCTAGAGGAAATTAAATTCAATCCCAGCCTTAAATGAAAATAAAATCCCAAGGAGAAAAGTCATTCACAGGAAAAGTTATTTTTAAGGAAAAGCAGCACAAGGAAAAAAAATTATAGCTGAGGATTGTCAGAAACAAGAGAAAATAGAAAGACATTCACACAGTTCAAATGTGGAAATTATGACATACAAAGTTATTTAATTGCTTTAATTACATCAGAAAGAAGCTTGAAAATATTAACAGGGAATAATATATGATGAAGAACGATCAAACTGATATGAAAAAGAACCAATACAGTATCAACCAGTGAAAAATGTAAACATTAAAGCAAAAATTTAGTTGAAGGATTAGAGAGTGTTATGAATTAGAATGTTGTTTCCATTTATTAACCCCGTGTCCTGCCTTCCTTGCCCTGTTAATGTTGCCTTGTCTATGTGACTTGTCTAATGTTAACAGATGTGATGTAAAATAAGTTATAAAGATGTGTGCAAAATGCAAATTCACATAATAAAAGCATATCCTAAGTAATAGTTGTTACTTCTTTCTAGACTCCAGAATAAAAATAGGTGAAGGAGACCTGAATTTAACCAAGGCCTGAGTGCAGCTGGTCAGCAAAATTCAGGCTAAATCACCCAAAACACAAATACAAATGTGAATAATAATATGCACAGATCTAAAAAGGTGATGCTTAATGCATGTTAATGCTGTATGTATCAAAAACTAGCTAAAAAAAGGATATGTTAAACATAATAGAAAAAAGTGATTATTTTTGGTTAAAGTTTAATGCAGAACGGGATGGTGTTAGAAAGTAGACACAAGGAAGCATTAAATCATAGAGAAAATGTGGCATATAAAAACTCAAAAGTAGATGATAATTATCTGGAGTATTTGAAAGAGAGCAACCTCAGATTCAAGAAGTTCAAGAAATCATTAGCAAGAAAAATAAAAGAAAAATCTTTGTACTCATAATAGTATTAATTCAATAGAACACAAAAGTAAAAGACATAATCTTTTAAAAAGCCAAAGGGGGCGGGGGGAAGCCAAAGGGAACTACAGATCACCTATTTAAAAACAATAGTTGATTTTTCATTAATCAATGAAATTCAGACTGCTTTCTAACTTATCAGCTATAGGAAAGTAGTAGAAAGACCATTATTAATGTGTGAAGTGAACATTTGAACCTTCTCTCTTTAAAGTAACAAACTGACATTAAAAACATTTCTGCATATATAAGCACAGAGATATTACCACAAAAGTTTCTACACCAAATAATGTATTCTCAGTCAGTTCAGTTCAGTTGCTCAGTTGTGTCTACTCTTTGTGACTCCATTGACTGCAGCACACCAGGCCTCCCTGTCCATCACCAACTCCTGGAGTTTACTCAAACTTATGTCCATTGAGTTGGTGATGCCATCCAACCATCTCATCCTCTGTCGTCCCCTTCTCCTCCTGCCTTCAATAAAAGCAAAAATAAACTAATGGAACCTAATCAAACTTACAAGCGTTTGCACAGGAAAGGAAACTATAAAGAAAATAAAAAGACCATTAATGGAATGGGATAATATTTGTAAATAATCAAATGAACCAACCAAATTAATCAACAAAGGCTTAATTTTCAAAATATACACACAGCCCATACAGCTCAGTAAAAAAAATAAAATAAAATAAAAATAGGCTGCTGCTGCTGCTAAGTTGCTTCAGTTGTGTCCGACTCTGTGCGACTCCATAGATGGCAACCTGCCAGGCTTCCCCATCCCTGGGATTCTCCAGGCAAGAATACTGGAGTGGGTTGCCATTTCTTTCTCCAGTGCATGAAAGTGAAAAGTGAAAGTGAAGTCACTCAGTCGTGTCCGACTCTTAGCGACCCCATGGATTGCAGCCTACCAGGCTCCTCCGTCCATGGGTTTTCCAGGCAAGAGTACTGGATTGGGGTGCCATTGCCTTCTCCAGAAGATTTAAATAAGCAGAAGGCACATGAATAGGTGCTCAGCATCATAGAAATCCAAATCAAAATTATAATAAGGAATCACCTTACACAGGTCATAATGGTCATTAACAAAAAGTTCTACAAATAACAAATACTGGAGAGCATGAAGAAAAGGGAACCCTCCAATACTGTTGGTAGGAATGCAAATTGGTGTAGTCACTATGGGGAACAGTTGGAATTTCCTTAAAAAGCTAAAAAAAGAATTACCAGTGATCCAATCTTACTTCTATGCAGATATCCAGAGAAAACTCTTAATTTGAAAAGATACATATACCCTCAGTGTTCATAGTAATGCTATTCACAATATTAATAATAGCCAAGACGTGGAAGCAGCCTAAGTATCTAAGGAAGATGAATGGATAAAGAAGATGTATATGTATATATGACTCTGTGTGTGTGTGTGTGTGTGTGTGTGTGTGTGTGTGTGTGGATGGAGTCTTCCCAACTCATGAATCAAACCTGAGTCTCCCGCATTGCAGGAAGTTTCTTAACCATCTTCCAGTGGGAAGCCCACTGGAATATTACTCAGACATACAGAATATTTAAATGACATTTACAGCAATGTGGATGGACCTGGAGATTATTATACTAAGTTCATTTACTTCAAAGTCATATGACTTTGTCATGTATGTTATGTCATTTATGACATTTTGAAAGTCATAAATGATACCATATGATATCATTTATCTATGGACTATTGAAAAATAATAGAAATGAACATATTTATGGGACAAAAATATGGGCAAATGTAGAAGGCTATATAGTTCTGAGAAAAACTAAGCACTCTTAATATTAATAGGACTATGTTTACTTGAGTAATCAAAGACCTGATAAAAACAACATAGAAAATAAGTGTTTATTTTGACAAGATATAAGATCTTTGATTTTTTCCTTGGCTGATTACTTGAAGGTAAAGAAAAAGCCTTATGATCTCCCATTATCAATATCAGGCTAATAGGATAAAAAAAAACACTGTCATTTTCACAGAAAGAAAACCAAATTGCAACCTTGCACCAGTTTACTTTTGATATTAAAACTTCTTTAGTTAATTCTTCTTTTGAATCTTATCCAGTCTTGACCACACATAAAATTCATTTCTAAATATTCATTTTCTCACAAACCTTAAGAATTTTCTCTGTTTTAGTTTGCCCCGTTTTCCTTCCCATTTAGATATAATCAGCTTTATAACAAAATCACTGTATTTTTCCTTAACCAAACATCTCCATACCTTTCCCATTTTCTTACACCAAAACACATTCTATTTCTCTTATTATATCTAGTAGTTCTGCAAACCCGTGGACTGTTTCCCGCCAGGCTCCTCTATCCATGGAATTCTCCAGGCAAGAATACTAGAGTGGGCTACCATTTCTTATCCAGATTATCTTCTCTACCCAGGGATCGAACCTTGGTCTCTCGAATTATGGATAAACTGTTTACCCTTTGAGCTACCAATGAAGCCCATTAACTACATATGTTAATTGAAATGTTATTTTTTTTAGTGAAAATAAGTAAATAATTGTGAATTGTATTACATTTTGTGGCTTGGTGAACTTATAAATACATTTTATAATTTCTAGGAACATATGCTACTTCTAGAACATGTGTGCTAAGTCACTTCAAGTGTGTCTGACTCTGTGTGACCCTATGAACTGTAGCCTGCCAGACTCCTCTGTCTGTGGGATTCTTCAGGCAAGAATACTGGAGTGCATTGCCATTTCCTCCTCTAGGGGATCTTCATGACCCAGGGATCAAACCTGCAACTCTTGATCTCCTGCATTGGCAGGCAGGTTCTTTACCACTGGCACCACCTGGGAATCCCCATTTCATAGTACAATCTTTCAGTAACACACAATGTATTCACTAACTTGTTTAGTTGCTAAGCTGGAGTAGCGTCCGACTGTTTTACGACTGTATGAACTGTAGCCCACCAGGCTCCTCAACCGATATTTCCCAGGTAAGAATACTGGAGGGGATGCCATTTCCTTCTCCAGGGGATCTTCCTTCTGCAGGGACTGAACCTGCATCTCCTGCACTGGCAGGTGGATTCTTTATCACTGAGCCACCAGGGAAGCCCTTATTTACTAACAGAACCAAAGATCTCTGTATTGAGACTAAAAGTAGGTAAACCTAGAGTTGTTCAGCAATTAATGTTTCAGCATTTTATCTTATTTGAAAATGACCTAGATAGTCAATGAATCTTCATCATTTAATTTAGCAAAACTCAAGGGTGTAAATTACCAAAGAGATTTAGGAAACTTTTCAAGTAGAAATACCATGAAATAATTATTGTTAAAAATTTAACATAAAAACTCATATCTCATTTACATGTATTTTATTCATTTGTTTTTAATAATCATATTTAGATTACTCATAACATTTGGGTGAGAGCTTAAGCAATTAGTTATTTTTAGTCATTATCTTTTTTTATTTTTGGTTGACAAATTGAATGTTACAAATAATGTAAGCTTATTTGATATTTAGTAAACCTAGTTAAAATAAAAGGATTATACTTAACTTTGATAACCCTAAAGATATGTCTGGGCGTCTCCAGTGGTAAAGAATTGCTTCCTTGGCTTCCTCAGTGGTAAAGAATCCACTTACTAATGCAGAAGACACACGTTCAATCCATGGGTCTGGAAGATGTCCTGAACGAGGAAATGGTCACCCACTCCAGTATTCTTGTCTGGAAAATCCCATGGACAGAGGAGCCTGGCAGCCTCCAGTCCATAGGATTGCAAAGAGTCAGACACAACTGAGCAACTGAGCACACACTTGAAGATATACCTATATAAATTAAAAGAGCAAACTGAAAACTAGCCTTTATTTACTGAAAGTTTCCTAGATCACCTGAACTTGAAAAACATTTGGGCTAGTTTTTGTTATATTTTTTATAAGTTGTATATAGTGCTTTTTTAAATCAGTTAAAAAGTGTTCTTTACAAATTAATTTTGGCAATGTCATTTAGAGGTAGAAAAAAAAATCACATCTATACATACATTTAAATAGACACAGAGAGCTCATAGTTTTAAAGCTTTATTTATGGATTAGGTATAATACAAAACTCACTAGTTTATAAATAACAGTTGGAATAATTTAAATTCACTAGCTCAGGTGGCTAAAGTCTTTTATAATTTGTGTAGAAGACTTTTAAGTTCTATATTCATCCTTGATAAGCAATTATAAGGAGGCTGTTTGGGCAAGAGAGTCCTTTTAGAACTTTGTGTTTAAAAAAGCCTCTTTTCCGTCTTTCCTTTTATCTTCAGGTTTTACTGCTTGAGCTAATCTGGGCTTAGTCTCAGGTAATATGGGCTATGTTTACATTTCAAAAACATGATAAGATTTATAACTTTTAAGGGACAGAGAAAGAAAATGTAAATTTTCTCCAGGGAGTTTTGAAGTACATTTATCTGTTACATAAGTCATAGCATAATTTTTTTTTCAAGTACATAGCAGTTTTGCTCCAATAGTCTGATGTCTTATAACATCTATAAGCATTTTGAGAGGATAGGACCAGACTTGGGACTAGTAAAGTTAGGGTTAGGGTTTTGACTTGCTTCTAGAGTTGTACTTCTGGTTTAGCAAAAATTTGGAAGACAAAAATAATAGTTACTAGCCCTTGTGTGTTGATTACCAACTGATGTATTTTCTGATTATTTGCAGGAAGGCCTAGGGAATTGCTGATCTGTGGTCATTCTTAAGAAGGGAAATTTATGTTGGATTTTTGTTTTAAGTCTAATTCCTGTCCTTTCAACTAAATAAAGGATTCCCTAGGGCTAGCTGTTATAATCCCCTGTCTTTTAATTTGATATGCTCTTTAGTTCATGGGATGGCAAAGAGTCAGACAAGACTGAGTGACTAAACTGAACTGAATTAAGTACCAATATGACAGCTATTCAAATATATATGAGAATATATATATATACATATATATATATAAAACTGTCTAAGAGAGCCTGAAGTATATTTCTTTTAAATACAGCCAATATAAAGGACCCGCCATCTAGCCATGGATTCAGTTCAGTTCTGGTCAGTTGCTCAGTCGTGTCCAACTCTTTGTGACCCCATGAATCGTAGCACGATAGGCCTCCCTGTCCATCACCAACTCAAACTCATGTCCATCGAGTCCGTGATGCCATTCAGCCATCTCATTCTCTGTCGTCCCCTTCTCCTCCTGCCCCCAATCCCTCCCAGCATCAGGGTCTTTTCCAGTGAGTCAACTCTTCGCATGAGGTGGCCAAGTATTGGAGTTTCAGCTTTAGCATTGGTCCTTCCAGTGAACACCCAGGAATGATCTTTAGGATGAACTGGTTGGATCTCCTTGCAGTCCAAGGGACTCTCAAGAGTCTTCTCCAACACCATAGTTCAAAAGCATCAATTCTTCGGCACTCAGCTTTCTTCACAGTCCAACTATCACATCCATACATGACTACAGGAAAAACCATAGCCTTGACTAGACGGACCTTTGTTGGCAAAGTAATGTCTCTGCTTTTGAATATGCTATCTAGGTTGGTCATAACTTTCCTTCCAAGGAGTAAGTGTCTTTTAATTTCATGGCTGCAGTCACCATCTGCAGTGATTTTGAAGCCCCCCAAAATAAAGTCTGACACTGTTTCCACTGTTTCCCCATCTATTTCCCATGAAGTGATGGGACCAGATGCCAGGATCTTTGTTTCCTGGATGTTGAGCTTTAAGCCAACCTTTTCACTCTCCACTTTCACCTTCATCAAGAGGCTTCATAGTTCCTCTTCACTTTCTGCCATAAGGGTGGTGTCATCTGCATATCTGAGATTATTGATATTTCTCCTGGAAATCTTGATTCCAGCTTGTGCTTTCTCCAGCCCAGCGTTTCTCATGATGTACCCTGCATATAAGTTAAATAAGCAAGCTGACAATATGCAGCCTTGACGTATTCCTTTTCCTATTTGGAACCAGTCTGTTGTTCCATGTCCAGTTCTAACTGTTGCTTCCTGACTCGCATACAGGTTTCTTAAGAGGCAGGTCAGGTGGTCTGGTATTCCCATCACTTTCAGAATTTTCCACAGTATATTGTGATCCCCACAGTCAAAGGCTTTGGCATAGTCATTAAAGCAGAAATAGATGTTTTTCTGGAACTCTTTTGCTTTTTGGATGATCCAGCAGATGTTGGCAATTTGATCTCTGTTTCCTCTGCCTTTTCTAAAACCAGCTTGAATGCTACTAAGCCATGTATTAGTCATGTCTTATATTAATTTCAAATAGCAACTCAGCCAGTAAGCCTTTTAATGGAAAGACCATGAAGTATCTTTCTAGGTCCAGAATAAATCTTTGCCATGGACCTAACCCATATCTCTGGAGAGGGAACAGATGATGCAACTCCTGATATCTAAAAATTTACTCCCAAGGAGAGTTTAAGAAAGCAGAGGNTTCAAATAGCAACTCAGCCAGTAAGCCTTTTAATGGAAAGACCATGAAGTATCTTTCTAGGTCCAGAATAAATCTTTGCCATGGACCTAACCCATATCTCTGGAGAGGGAACAGATGATGCAACTCCTGATATCTAAAAATTTACTCCCAAGGAGAGTTTAAGAAAGCAGAGGCCTCAGTTGTACGGGGCATGAGGATTGTATAGTGAAAATGGTGTCTCCAGTCTTTCACAGAAACATGAGCAGCCTCCAGTTATAAATCTGCTAATCAGAACCCTAAGCAGGTGCTGAAATAGACTTTCCTCAAAACTAACCAAGCTCAATGAATGTTGAGATGACAAAAGCCCCTTACGGATTGAGATCCTTCATGACAAATTCCTCTGAGAGCTGGCACGGCCAGGCAAAGGATATGCTGTTTTTACTTCTTGTCTCAGAACCCCACTCTATTCAATTGGCTACCAGATGCACCCTAGTAAATGTGCCTTCTAGCTGGTACAGAGCAGAGGAGCAGAGCAAATATTCTCAGTGGACATGAAGCCAGTCTCTTAGGCCACTGAACAAGGTGAAAGAAAAAACGCCATCTAGTTTTGACATAGCAGACCCACAGAAATGTTTGTCAAAATAGACTGTGGTCTGATGAGAAATGATCTCACCAGTCTGGGAGGCTGGATGGAATAGCAGGCTTACATAGGACTTTTGCCTGTTCTTCTGCCTCATGTTTCTTCTTCCTTCTGACAAATAGCACAACTGACAGAGACAGAGAAAAAGTGTCCATCTTTTAGAGGAAAGACTGAATTAAAACCAAGAATGCTCATCTACCAAATACCAGAGTTGTTATGTAGTAAGAAACTAACTCGACAAATACTTTCTCCTGATAATCTAAATTGAGAGAGGAAGAAAAGAGACTCTTTCTTTCCACCAGACCTTGCAGGCAGAGATCCAGAAGGCTGACATGGTAAGAAATCTTACCTTTTATTGATGTTTGTTGCACACCCCAGGATCTCTCAGCTGGGGCTGCCTTACAGCAGAAAGTGGGGTCCAGCCAGTCTCCTTGATTGGTTTATCAACTGCTGCTGTGCTAAGTTGCTTCAGTCATGTCCGACTGTGTGCAGCCCCATAGACAGCAGCCCATCAGGCTCCACGGTCCCTGGGATTCTTCAGGCAAGTACACTGGAGCGGGTTGCCATTTCCTTCTCCAATGCAGGAAAGTGAAAAGTGAAAGTGAAGTCGCTCAGTCGTATCTGACTCTTCGTGACCCCATAGACTGCAGCCTACCAGGCTCCTCCATCCATGGGATTTTCCAGGCAAGAGTGCTGGAATGGGTTGTCACTGCCTTCTCCAACACAACGGTGGACAAAATTTCCCCCTCAGGAGTTCTTGTGGCTGGACTAACAATAAAATTGACACAATACAAATTAAAAGAGAAAAAGAAACATATTTTTATTTGCACAGGAAGTCTTAAAGAAATAGGGCCTAAGAAGTGGCCAAAGCAGGCAGCTTTTATACTTTTTAGACAAAGAAGTAATAATACACTTGCGAGGAATTGACAGGACATATAAATTTTAGGCTTAGATGCTTAAATAGTGAAGCATCTAAACAAAAGTTAGGCTTAAGATAATAAATTTAAAAAATATCAAGATTTGTTTATACAGGCTTCTTATCTGAATTTCCTGTCTCTGGAGATAAGAGTTGTCCTTCTACCTTCAGATGTAGGAAGTGTGTCTTTCATAGGAGGCTTTCATTTCTTGCTTTCAGGGAGACAGAGAAGTGGGTCAAAGTGTTTCTCTTACATTGGTGATTTTAGAAGAAACTTTAATTCAAAATAACCAATATGCCATCCAGGCATATTTGCGGGCAGCCTTCCTTGGGCTTCAGCAAATGTTATGCAATTACATGTATTTAAAAGGATTATGAGAATATTATAAGTACCTTATGCTGCTGCTGCTGCTAAGTCACTTCAGTCGTGTCTGACTCTGTGCGACCCCATAGACAGCAGCAGACCAGGATCCCCTGTCCCTGGGATTCTCCAGGCAAGAACACTGGAGTGGGTTGCCATTTCCTTCTCCAATGTATGAAAGTGAAAAGGGAAAGTGAAGTTGTCAGTCGTGTCTGACTCTCCGTGACCCCATGGGCTGCAGCCCATCAGACTCCTTATATCAATAAATTAATTCAAGGACAGATAATTAATATCTTCCAGAAAATAGAAACAGAGAGAATAGTTTCAAATTTACTTTGTAAATCTAACAGACTTTGATATCCAAATTAAACAAAGACAAGAAAAGGAGCCATACTTAGAGAGGGAGTTTGATTTTCAAAAAATGAAGAAAAGTTGTTTAGGTCAGTGCGAGAAGTTCAAAATTTGGATAAATGAGAAAGTATTATACTTACTAAAGAGGACTTTGAGCATAGCACAGAACAGAAGCCGCATTTTGAGAACAGGTGGCAGGCAATTTGTAGATCAAAGGTTATCAAATTTCCTTATGTTTCCTAATAACAGTAGCTATTACATGAGCAAAATTACTGATAATGAGAAATTTTTTTAAAAAAATGTATTCATAAGGGATCTCAAACTGGCCATGCTGGTTGAGCTGTCTTCCTGGGAGGTTTTGTGAGATCATCTCAGAATTTTAAAACATGGATATGAATAATTTAGGCAAGGTTAAGTGCTTGCCTGTTGAGAGTCAACACATTTTATTGATTTTATGTCTGTAAAAAAAACATAGCATGAGATCCAGCCTCTTCACAAAATTTAAGTGGACAGAAAAGTGTTTTTAATTATAAGCACAGTATCATACAGCAAATCTCTAGAACTTTTTCATCATGCATAACTGAAACTTTATACCCATTGAATAACAATTTCCTTCTTCTCCAGCCCCTGGTAACCATGTTTCTACTTTCTGTTTCTATGAGTTGACTACCCTGAATATCTTGTATAAGTGGGATCATATGATGGGAACTGAAAAAAAAAAAAGCTCTGCCTGATATTGTTGGAGAAAACTTTAAAAGAAGACAGAATCTTACAGTTATATCAGTTATATCTCAATAAAACTGAAATAAAAATATAAGTAAAATTAAATAACAAAAAAAAAACCCAGGAGATTCCTGAAGGCCTAAATTGATTATTTTAGTATTTAAAACAAATAGAGGCATTGGATAGGTAAATGAATCTTATTTAACTTGGAAATAATAACAAACAGAAACTATTAAAATGACATTTAAAAATCTATGCATATATATTTACTACTTATATAAAATAATATATCAGCTGGGCTCATAATTGCTTAATTTTAGTGTGTTAATATACTTGGAAATATATATCAATATATTTAGATTGAGATAGAGATGTAAATAACATCAGGTTTTTTCTATGTATTTTACTGTTGTTGTTCAGTTACTATGTGGTGTCTGACTCTTGTGACCCCATGGACTACAGCACACCAGACTTCCCTGTCCTTCACTATCTCCCAGAATTTGCTTAAATACATGTAAATTAAATCAATGATGCCATCCAACCATCTCATCCTCTGTTGTCCCTGTTTCCTTCTGCCCTCAATCTTCCCCAGCATCAGAATCTTTTCTAGTGAGTTAGCTCTTTGCATCAAGTGGCCAAAGTATTGGAGCTTAAGCTTCAGGATCAGTCCATCCAATGAATATTCAGGGTTCATTTCCTTTAAGATTGACTAGTTTGATCTCCTTGCAGTCCAAAGAACTCTCAAGAGTCTTCTCCAGCACTATAGTTCAAAGGTGCTCAGCCTTCTTTATGGTCCAACTCGCACATCTGTACATAACTACTGGGAAAACCATAACTTTGACTAGATCGACACTTGTCAGCAAAGTAATGTCTCTGTTTTTTAATATGTTGTCTAAGTTTGTCATAGCTTTTCTTCCAAGGAGCAATAGTCTTTTAATTTCATGGCTGCAGTCACTGTCTTCAGTGATTTTGGAGCCCAGGAAAAGAAAATCTGTCGCTCTTTCCCCATCTATTTGCCATGGAATGATGGGACTGGATGTCACGGGATGCCTATAATTAGCTTTTAAATTTAAAGATTACAGAATGTTTTGTACAGTATTTAAGCATGTGGGTCTTTCACACACACACACTAATTTGTTTACTGAACACTTTCATACAGTTCTTCAGTAAGTTTTACTGAACACTGGGCACTTCACTTTCCAGTCCCCGAGAAGAATACAGACATACTCTCAGTGTGTTCATGACACAAGTGAGGGGACAGATGCAGACATGTGGAAACTTAATAGAATATTCGGATGCAATGGAACATAAGTCAAACATTATGAGTGTGTATGAGTGAAAGATGTGAACAATCATGGTTAAAACTGTTACTGTACATACAGGGAGATATTAAATTGACTTGCAAAAACAGCAATAACCTGATACCTATTCAATGGATTCTAGAGCTAGTGTGTAAAATTTGTAACTTAACATTTAATTTATAATAATTAAAACTGTATGATAAATATAGCAATTAATTTCCAGGAATCTATTCAGAGTAATTCTATTAAGCATATATTGATTATTATTTTACTAAATAGCATCTAAAAATACAAAAAGATTTAGTCTAGCTTTGAGGAGATTTTTGTGTACTTTGTTTTACATATATAGGCTTCTTTTGTATGTTTTGCTTAGGCATTTTTTCCACATTTAGACTATTTTTAATATTTTTTCAAGCCACTACATATATATCTTTCTCATTCTTTCTAATTGCTGCATAGTATTTTGTAGTTTACTGTATTATAATTTATCTAATCTTTCCAAATTTGATGATCATTTGCATTGTCTTCATATACTAATATTTACAAGCAAAATTAAATGAAAGCTTTTATCTGACTCCTTGTGTCTGTCTGCAGCTACTTCTCTAGGAGGGTAAACAGAATGAGGAATTTTTACTCTAATTGTAGTTTTTTACAATGTCCTTTGTTTCCCTTCGGAGAAGGCAATGGCACCCCACTCTAATACTCTTGCCTGGAAAATCCCATGGATGGAGGAGCCTGGTGGTCTACAGTCCATGGGGTCACTAAGAATCGGACATGACTGAGCAACTTCACTTTCACTTTTCACTTTCATGCATTGGAGAAGGAAATGGCAACCCACTCCAGTGTACTTGCCTTAAGAATCCCAGGGACGGGGGAGCCTGGTGGGCTGCCATTATGCAGTCGCACAGAGTTGGACCCGACTGAAGTGACTTTGTTTCCCTTAAATTTTCAGTTTTCTTTGGGATTTATCTTGGTCCTTCTCTTCTTGGCTATTGTTATTGATGAATGTTTTTGATGTTGTCCTTTATAGTAATAAGTAAAGAATTATCATTTTAGGTAATAGTGCATGAGCTTTAAGATGTGCATTTTTAAGTTACTTGGCCCAAACAAATGATTCTCTGAAGTAGAAGGCTGGCTGCAAGGTGATACAAATGAATGTAATTTATAAAATATTGGGCTTTGATTAAAAGAGATGAGGATATCAGCCAGAATTTCCCTTAATTGCAGGTTTAAAATCAGACCCCAGCTGATTACAAGTCTCTGATTCATTCAAATCCGTTGCCCACTGATAAGATTTAGGACAAGATGTGATGAAGCTTTGTGATAAACATTTGGAGGTTGATGGAGGAAAAGAGAAGAGTCACTAATGCCTAAATTTTATAATTTTCTACAGTGCTCAAAACAGGCTCCCCTCTGGGACCTCTTCTGATTCAGTCCTCTAGGTAAAACTCAGGACCCTTAACTCAGCAGTAATATTGTATTTCACACAATCTTATGAGCTCGGTTTGCTGAGAGCTGCATGGTGGTGTTCATTATCACTGAGAAAGGCCACTGCAGTGTGGTAATAAAGAGAGGAAGGCATGTGCTAGATCTAAGTGGCCTCAGATTTATTTCTGGAGCTTCAGAAGCATGCTCAGTGAACCAAATAAAACGATCTGTGGTTTATCTTTGGGCAGCACAGCTGTACCAGCAAATATGAAACAGAGTTCTCAGAAAAAAAAAAAATTAAGTCTGAATAGTTACTCCGCAAGTAATTCTCAATCTTGGCTCTACCTTGAAATCATCTGCAAGACAATTTCAAATGATTGATTCCCAGGCCTCTCTGGGACTATTTGATTCAGAATCCCTGATGATAAGTCCAAGTATTGATGTATTTTATAGTTACCTGATGATTCTAATGCATGGCCAACTTGGGATTGCTATGGATTTGTGAATAAAGAACAAGCTTTCTAGCTTGGAAGATTTTGGAAATCTATATCACATAATTATGACTGTGTGAACAATTTACTCTGTCTCCCTTTGGAAAATTGTTCTCTTTATTGGCTTTAGGGTATGTGTTTGTGCATGTGTGTGTATGTGTGTGTGTGTGTGCGCACACGTGTCCTTCTTCCACTATTATTGTGGGGGATTAAAATTGTAACAATTTTTCCAGTTTTTCTCATAGACTGGGATCCTGAGCCCATATCAAGGTAATTAACTTTTATGAAGCTAAATTTTCTAATTTTCTCCTGGGGAAAAATGCTTGCAGATAAATACTTCTCTTTCAAGACCTTTGCATTTCTAGAGGGATACGGTAAGGGCAGACTGGCTTAGTTCATCTCCATAATAATACAGTACTTCTATAATTAATGTAATAATTGATTAAAACAGATCTTAAATTAATTACTGTTTTAATGTCATATAGTACACCTTTTCTGTAAATCAGAGAAACTACAATGTATTTGCATACACGAATATGGCTTCCTATTCTGGAGCTTATTTTTTCGTTATACAACACTAGCCAATTTATAATTCTTTTAGTGTGAAAAAAATAAAAATATTCACCGAATCTTTTGGATTGGAGTTGATACTACACCCTGTGTTATTTTGTCATTACACTTATCAGTGTATATATTTACATTTCTACATTTTTATTGTAATTTCAGTATTAGATTCAATTTAGAAATGCATATATCTGGGTCTACATTCTTGAAAGGAAGATAGTCTTAATTAGTTTTGTTTTACTGATTATAAAACACATGTATTTTTATTAAGAATTTGTTACTATAGTTGAAATGTAATGTGGTTTCATCTCAATTCCAAACCCATGGCAGAAATATTTATGGATAAAATTATGATACTTGTTAATAACTGAAGTATAAGATGTCAGAATTATCTATAAAGAGGCCTACAAGAAGCATCATCATAGTTTATGATGAAACTTAGAAAATATTCCCCTGTGTTGGTCCTAATTTTTTCCACTTCTTTTCAACATTATGGCGATGGTCATATTCATTGTATCAGGACAAAGAAAATAAGTAACTTTAATGGTAGTGTTTTAGTATAAAGTCCCCCAAACTAGAAATAAATGATTAAGCTGTTTAGAAAGTAAGTATAAATTCAGAATACATAAAGCAAAAAAAAAAAAAAATCAAATGCATTTCTCTTTTTCAATAGCAGTTAGAACATGAAAAGAAAAAATATTTAAAATAGGATTGATAATATAAAATATCTAGGTAATATAAAATATCTAGGAATAAATCTAAATAAAAGATTGATAAGGCACTTATGGAAATAATTATAAAAATTATATTTAAATATGAACAAAGTCTTAAATGAAGATAGATCCATATTCAAATTTATCTATAGGTAAAGTATTAACAGGACTTCCCAGGTGGCACAGTGGTAAAGAATCCTCCTGCTAATGCAGAAAACACAAAAGACATGGGTTCTATCCTTGGATTAGGAAGATCCCCTGGAGTAGGAAATAGCAACCCACTCCAGTATTCTTGCTTGGAAAATTCCAAGAACAGAAAACCCTGGGCTACAGTTTCCTGGCTAGAATACACAGGGTTGCTATGAGTCAGACGTGACAGAGCAACTGATCACACAAAGCATTAACATGCAGTCCCTATATAAACATTATTTGTTTTAAACGACTTGATAATCTCACTAGATTTATATCAAGGAGCAAATATGAAAAGTATTCATTTCTGAAGAAGAAGTGTAAGTGTGTCTAAAAATATATCAGGAAATATATATCAAAATTACTGAAGGTAAAGAAGTTACCCTCATCTGAGCCTGTCAGCATAGATACTTGGGTTTCCTTGTAGTGTGTTGAGGGGCTGAGTTCCAAGAAGCACTATTCCCAAATGAAGATAGAATCTGAAGATCACATAAAGCCCAATTTTAGAATTAAGCAATGTGACATCTTGTCTCAGTTTTTTGTTAGGCTAGCTCACAGGATTAGCTAAGATTCAACAGAGAGAAAACAGACTGTCCTTCTCGAGGAGAGGGTGACAAGATCACTTGACAGAAAAGCTTGTAGAATGAGAGAGAACTACTACTCCAATGTGCAAACACTGTCTACTTCATTATCACACTCTCTGATCTGCATCACTGGGGAAGCAATGGGCTTTTCAATACTATGCTGGGACAAATGATAATTTCTTAGGGGGGGGGAACAACATAAAACTTTAGAGGTTTTGTTCTAAGTTGCTAGTTAGACATCATAATTTTTGACACATAATAAATAGCACATGATAGATATTTGTAAATCCGTATGAACTGACAAAGGACAGTAACCAAAAATAAATAAAATTATTCAAAATCATTAAAACATAAAATATTAAAAGTATATTAAAAATTAATTGAAATTTCACAAAGTATATAATAAATGCCTTATGAATATATGACAGGATGGTCATCCTCAGTCATGGGAGTGCAAATCAAAACCGTAATGTTATTTATTTTTATATTCTTGAGATTAGAAAAATAATCAGAAAATACCAAATATTTACAAAGATACACATACACACAAACACACACACACATCCCAAGATATATACCAAGATGTATCTATAAAGGAGGGTGCACACTCTAAGTTCTTTTTTCCTTGAAGATTTCTTTTTCTTTCAAATTAAAAGAATTTATTAGATATCATGTGATTCCACACAGAGTTTTGAATAAAGTTGTAAAAAACATGCACTAGATTTGATCTTTATTTCAAAGCTTAGTTCTAGTGGCATTTATAGTTCAAAGGCTTTCAGAGTTGTATCTTTTCTTATTGCTTATTCCAAACATACACATCCTTGAATCACTGGACCTTCTTATTCTCTTTCATTTCATCATTCATACAAGCAAGTTCTTTTCTGTGCTCATCCATTTCTGGTAAAATGTTGTCAGGTGTTGCCAACCAAAAGCAATGCACACTATACCACTGAAATTCTCTTTTCTAAACTTTCCTGCCAATGCTTAATATTCATGCGTATGTCATCCGTCCTTCAATTATTTTCATGAAATATTTTACCACTTTGTTACATGGATTTTCATTTTTCCAGCTTCCAGTAACTCTTCCTGCATTCCCCATTTATATAATGCTCTACAAACATACACACACACGAGCGGTGTGCAGTAAATATACATAAGTAACAATTATAAAGAAAAATAGGCGGTGTATTAGTAAAAAAAAAAAAGAGTGATTATTTCTGTGGGAGAGAGTAAAAGTGGTACTAATAAGAAAAGCACAGTTTGTTTCTAAAATATGTGATAAATGGCTTGTCACGTGGATGCTAATTGCATGCATTTATTTATATTTATAATCTCATTCTACTTTTAAACTTAACAGATACCTGTTTTTGATATATGTTGTAACATTTTTTGTAGTTAAAAAATACTAACTGCCTTAATTAGATTAGCAAGCTAACATTGCTTAAAGAGGTTGACTTTAAGAAAGATTATTGAAGTCTGGATATGTCACACAGAAGGTAACTATTTGGGAAGGATTCCTATTGGAGAAGAATAGAAAGTTGAACAGTACTTACAGAATAACAAAGCAAATTAAAGAATCATTGGAAAAATCTAGAAAGCTAGTGAACATCGAGGTCCAAATGTGAATTTAACACATAAATTAGAAAATAGGAAACTCATTTTTTTAGGAAAATACGACATCACTTCAGAATTCTGGTTTTTATTTCTTAATTGATTAATATTAGTGGCTGGCTTTTGACATTGAGTGACGGGTGCAATATAATAAAATAATAAAGTTTTATGTGGTATAATTAAAAATATATTGGCCTTTGTCCCATTTCCCTAGCACAAAACTCCTAAAATGCTCAGAATTTCTTGAGTGATAGGCGTGTCTTTTTTTTTTTACTCCTAAGGAGCCACTTTTCCAGCAGCTCTGAGCTTATATTAATAAGGTGAGTTAAAATGGGGCCCCTAGAAAGTGCACAATGGGGGCTGGCAACCAGAAAGGTCAAGTTATGATTAAAGGGTTGGAAATACCAGCAGAATGCATGGATTCTGCGAAAGGGGGCAGTGCTACAGATTAAGCTCTGTATAAACGCTTGAGTAAGAGGAGTTGATGAGTTTTCAAGCTGGTGAACATGTACACTGCTGAGAGGGTGGTGCACCCCAGTTCCTGGGGTCCGGAGGATTCTGCACTTGGGACCCTCCAGATGTTGCTCCATGTACCTCCTCATCTGACTTTTTGCACACAGTCTTTGTAATATATTTTATAATAAATTGGTAAACATAAGGAAATGTTTTTCTGAGTTCTATGAACTACTGTAGCAAAGTAATAGAACCCGAGCACAGACTTGTGAAATCTTGTTTATAGCCAGTTCACTTAACCTGTGGGATTGAATGCCATCTCCAGTTACATAGTGTAACTGAGTTGAATTTTTGGGACATGGTGAGTCAGTGTCCACTAACAATTAGATTAATTGCTTAGTGATATTGGGAAATAAACACATTAAAATTATACTTAACATTTAAAAGTAGTATATAATGAATTTACG
This sequence comes from Aepyceros melampus, assembly GCA_006408695.1. NCBI lineage: Eukaryota > Metazoa > Chordata > Mammalia > Artiodactyla > Bovidae > Aepyceros > Aepyceros melampus. The sequence continues at coordinate 330,444 of SJXQ01002464.1, forward strand.
TTGTGTATATATGTATATATATATATATATATACACACACACATACATATATAAAGAATCTGCCTACAATGTGAGAAACCTTGGTTCCATCACTGGGTTGGGAAGATCCCCTGGAGAAGGGGAATGGCTACTACCCACTCCAGTAATCTGGCTTGGAGAGTTCCATGAACTGTATAGTCCATGGGGTTGCAAAGAGTCGGACACGACTGAGTGACTTTCACTTTCACTTTCACACACACACACACACACACACACACACACACATATATATATATATAAAGCAGTGACAGAGAATTAATATGTGTTATTGTGCTTTTGTTCAGGGCATCAAGTTTTCATCAACCATATATATGAAAGAGAAACAGCTTATATTTTTAAGTGTTTATATTTTAGCTGATTTTGTTTTTATAATGGGAAACTATGTAAATGCAGTAAATGTTTAATGGTATGAAATAATTCTATTGTCCATACAAACAAACATCTAATATTTGATTAACCCAATTAGAGTGTTGATGCAAGTGCATCCTTCTTTAACAAGCCCCATAGCTATTCCACAAGAGAAGGTGAGGAAAGTTGGGAATGTAAATATAACGCTGAAAATATTTCAAGAGCAGGTAAATCAGAAACTATAAATCTATAATTCATCACATGAAAAAATAACTCCTCTCAGAACTAAGAGTAAAAATTTGTTCTGTCAAAATCAGTTCTTGTATTGAAAGTCCAACAACAGCTGTACTAAGTAGTGTCAAATATATAATGTTTCCTTTATTGCCTTTACACTGTGATTTTTGAAGATTTGGAAAGATTGCTTGCTTTGATATATAAAACAAAGAGAGAGACAAGCAGACATTCAGGCATATGAAGGAAAAATAATTAGTTCTTTCTCTTCTCTGTTGTGGTGTTAGTCATGAGGCAATTTAAATTATTTTGATTGGTGCAGATGGATACCAGCTAAATCATCAGCTAAAGGGACCAAAATTAAAGAGACAGTACCAAATATTGATAAGGTTTATTGAGCTGAAAATGCCAAATATAGTTGATGGGAGTATAACTTGGAAAATTTGCTTTCTAAAACTGTTTGGCATTATCTATTAAAGCTGAAATACACATTTTTGAGGTATACTAAAAAACATACACTTTCAGGTTTATATTCAACATAAATGCATGTATGATGTACACTCATTCATACATATGTTCATATGCACATACAATAATTTTAGTAACAGCATCAATCATCATGGTCTCTAACTGTAAAAAACACAATTGCATGTTATCAAGCAAGTGAATAGATTAATAATAGAGATTCATAAAATGGAATAATACAGTCAATTCAGTTCAGTTCAGTGGCTCAGTCATGTCCGACTCTTTGTGACCCCATTGACTGCAGAGACGCCAGGCTTCCCTGTTCATCACCAACTCCTGAAGTATCCTAAAACTCATGTCTATCAAGTTGGTGATGCCATCCAACCATCTTATCCTCTGTTGTCTCCTACTCCTCCTGCCTTCAATTTTTTCCAGCATCAGGGCCTTTTCCAATGAGTCAGTTCTCACATCAGGTGGCCAAAATATTGGAGTTTCGACTTTAACATCAGTCCTTCCAATGAATATTCAGGACTGATTTACTTTAGGAATGACTGGTTGGATCTCCTTGTTGTCCAAGGGACTCTCAAGAGTCTTCTCCAACATCACAGTTCAAAAGCATCAATTCTTCAGCACTCAGCTTTCTTTATAGTCCAACTCTCACATCCATACATGACTACTGGAAAAACCATAGCTCTGACTAGACAGACCATTGTTGGCAAAGTAATGTCTCTGCTTTTTAATATGCTGTCTAGGTTGGTCATAGCTTTTCTTTGAAGGAGCCAGAGTCTTTTAATTTCATGGCTGCAGTCACCATCTGCAGTGAGTTTGGAGCCCAAGAAATTAATACACTGCTGCTGCTGCTGCAAAGTCACTTCAATCGTGTCTCATTCTGTGCGACCCCATAGATGGCAGCCCACCAGGCTTCATCATCCCTGGGAATCTCCAGGCAAGAACACTGGAGTGGGTTGCCATTTCCTTCTCCGATGCATGAAAGTGAAAAGTGAAAGTGAAGTCGTTCAGTTGTGTCTGATTCTTGGCGACCCCATGGACTGCAGCCCACCAGGCTCCTCTGTCCATGGGATTTTCCAGGCAAGGGTACTGAAGTGGGGTGCCATTGGCTTCTCCGAATTAATACACTGGGACAACAGTAAATCATTGATAGCCCAACAAAAGAAGCAAAAGTGACTTATCAAACCAATATTGGGCAACAGAAGAAAAGCCAGGCAAAGTAAACACATGTATTATTGCTTTTACTATAAATTCAAAAGAAAGCAGAACTATTTTAATTTGTTAGTGGTCAAGATCGCAAATAACCATGGGAAGGAGAGTAGGATTGAAGGCAGAACACATGAGCTTTTTTCTTTTTGTATTAATTACATGGATGAACACATCATGATATTTTATAAAGTTTGCCTTCTTATATGTGTGGTGTTCTACAATAAGCAGTTGTTTTGTTGTTTTTAATGTCAGCACTAGAGAAATCATTTAGGATCATTTCCTGATCATTTGGATTAATATCTTAAATCTCTCTTTCTCTCATATAATCAGTGTCACTGGATACTCAGGAGTTTTTCTAAATTGTTTTCTTAGAAATGAAAGATATTGATCTGTAATTTTATTTTCTGGTAATATACTTGTCTAATTTTTTAAATCAAGGAAGTGCTGTTATTAAATAAATTCTGTTTTCTCAAAGGAGTGGATATTATAGTAGTGATATTCTTCCTTTTTTGTTGGAGTATAGATGTTTTACACTGCTGTGTGAGTTTCTGCTGTACAGCAAAACAAATCAGCCATGTGTATTCATATATTCCCACTTTTTTTGAATTTCCTTAAAGTTTAGAATTAACCTGTTGATATACATAATATAGCTTGCTAGAAATTTTATTGAGATTGCATTGAGATTGAATCTATAGGTCAATTTGGAAAGGTCTGGTATCTTGACAATATTGAATCTTGTTATACATGAACAGAGAATATCTCTTGACTTATTTGATTCTTACTTGAACTTGTTCATCAGTTTTGCATTTCTCCAATGACTGGTGATATTGAGCATCTTTTCATATATTTTTGGCTGTTTTCCTCCAGATCTGTAATGATGAGCACTTAAAAATTTTTATTTTATATTTGAGTATACTTGATTTATAATGTTTTATTAGTTTCAGGTGTACAGGAAACAGATTTAGTTATATATATATATATATATATATATATAAAACTATTCTTTTTCAGATACTTTTCATACGTAGGTTATTACAGAATATTGAGTAGGGTTCCCTGTGCTATACAATGGGTCCCTTTGATTATCTATTTTATTTCTGGTGTGTATCTGTTAATCCAAAACTCTTAATTTATCCCTCCCCCTCGTGTTTCCCCTTTGGTAACCATAAATTTGTTTTCAAACTCTGTGGGTCAGTTTCTGTATTCTAAGTAAGTTCCCTTGTGTCATCATTTTAGATTCCACAGGTAAGTAAGATGATATTTCTCTGTCTGACTTACTTCACTCATTGTACAATTTCTAGATCTATGTATGTTGCTGCAAATGCCCTTATTTCATTTTTATGGCTGACTAATATTCCATTGTATACATGTACCATATCTTCTTTGTCCATTCTGCTGTTAATGGAAATTTAGGGTGCTTTGATATTTTGGCAATTATAATTACTGCTATAGTGAATATTGGGGTGCATGTGTCTTTGCAAATTATGGTTTTCTCTGGATATATGCCAGGGAATGAGGTTGCTGAATCATATGTTTCTTCTCTTTTTAGTTTTTTTACAGAATCTCTTATAGTTCTCTATAATGGATGTACTAATTTACATTCCCACCAACAGTGTAGGAGGATTCACTTTTTTCCACATCTTCTCAAGCGCTTACTGTTTGTATATTTTTTGATAATGGCTGTCATAAACTCCTTCTTGTCGAATTCAGAATTAAATTGAAAAAAATAGGGAAAACCACAAAACCATCCAGGTATGACATAAATCAAATCCCTTACAATTATACAGTGGAAGTGACAAATATATTCAAGGGATTTGAACTGATAGAGTGCCTGAAGAACTATGGAGAGAGGTTCATGACATTGTACATGATCAAATCATCCACAAGAAAAAGAAATGCAAAAAGGCTGAATGGTTGTCTGAGGAGGCCTTACAAATAGCTGAGAAAGAAGAGAAGCTGAAGGCAAAGGAGAAAATGAAAAATATACCCATTTGTATGCAGAGTTCCAAAGAACAACAAATAGATAAGAAAGCCTTCCTCAGTAATCAGTGAAAAGAAATAGAGGAAAATAATAGAATGGGAAAGACTAGACACTTCTTCAAGAAAATTAGAGATGCCAAGAGAACATTCAATGCAAAGATAGGCACAATAAAGGACAGAAATGGTATGGACCTAACAGAAGCTGAAGGTATTAAGAAGAGGTGGCAAGAATATACAGAACTATACAAAAAAGATCATCATGATCCAGATAATCATGATCGTGTGATCACTCACCTAGAGCCAGACATGTTGGAGTGTGAAGTTAAGTGGGCTTTAGAGAATCCCGTGGACAGAGGAGGCTGGTGGGCTGCTGTCCATAGGGTTGCACAGAGTCAAATACAAATGAAGCAAGTTAGCATACATGCATGCATTGGAGAAGGAAATAGCAACCCACTCCAGTATTCTTGCCTAGAATACTGGGACAGAGGAGCCAGATGGGCTGCCATCTATGGGGTCACACAGAGTGAGACACAACTGAAGCAATTAGCAGCAGGAGCAGCTAACCGGAAGCATCACTACAAACAAAGCTAGTGGAGGTGATGGAATTCTAGTTGAGCTATTTCAAATCCTAAAAGATGATGCTGTGAAAGTGCTGCACTCAATATGACAGTTACTTTGGAAAACTCAGCAGTGGCCACAGACCTGGAAAATTCCATTTTCAGTCCAGTCCCAAGAAGTCAATGCCAAAAATGTTCAAACTACTGCACAACTGCACTCATCTCACACACTAGCAAAATTTTGCAAGCCAGCCTTCAACAGTACATGAACCATGAACTTCCAGATGTTCAAGCTGGATTTAGAAAAGGCAGAGGAACCAGAGATCAAATTGCTAACATCTTTTGGATCATCAAAAAAGCAAGAGAGTTCCAGAGAGATATCTACTTCTGCTTTATTGACTATGCCAAAACCTTTGACTGTGTGGATCACGATAAACCCTGGAAAATTCTTAGAGATGTGACTACCAGACCACCTTACCTGCCTCCTGAGAAATCTGAAATCTGAATGCAGGTCAAGAAGCAATAGTTAGAACTGGACATGGAACAACAGACTGGTTCCAAATCGGGAAAGGAGTATGTCAAGGCTGTATATTGTCACCCTGGTTATTTAACCTCTATGCAGTGTACATCATGAGAAATGCCAGGCTGGATGAATCACAAGCTGGAATCAGGATTGCCAGGAGAAATATCAATAACCTCAGATATGCAGATAAGACCACCCTTATGGCAGAAAGTGAAAAAGAGCTAAAAAGCCTCTTGATGAAAATGAAAGAGGAGAGTGAAAAAGTAGGCATAAACTCAACATTCAGAAAACTAAAATCATGGCATTTTCTCCCATCACTTTATGGCAGATAGATGGGGAAACAACGGAAACTGTTAGAGACTTTTTTTGGGCTGGCTCCAAAATCACTGCAGATGGTGACTGCAGCCATGAAATTAAAAGACACTTCCTCCTTGGAAGAAAAGCTATGACCAACCTAGACAGCATATTAAAAAGCAGAAACATAACTTTGTCTACAAAGTTCCATCTAGTCAAAGCTATGGTTTTTTTCAGTACTCATGTATGGATGAAAGAATTGGATTATAAAGAAAGCTGAGCACTGAAGAATTGATGATTTTGAACTGTGGTGATGGAGAAGACTCTTGAGAGTCCCTTAGACTTCAAGAAGATCCAACCAGTCATTCCTAAAGTAAATCAGTCCTGAATATTCATTGGAAGGACTGATGCTGAAGCTGAAACTCCAATATTTTGGCCACCTGATGTGAAGAACTGACTCACTGGAAAAGGCCCTGATGCTGGGAAAGATTGAAGGCAGGAGAGAAGGGGACGACAGAGGATGAGATGGTTGAATGGCCTCAATGGACAACGAGTTTGAGTAAACTCTGGGAATTGGTGATGGACAGGGAGACCTGATGTGCTTCAGTCCATGGGGTCGCAAGGGTCAGACACAACTGAGTGACTGAACTGAACTGATCTCTCTAATGTCTAAGAATGAAAAAGACATGTGATGGTCCTGATAGAATCTTTAATGGTTTCAACATATTGTTTCTTCTTATATTGAGCTATAAATGGTCTGTACTTTCAATAAAAATTTCCAAGGAAAAATCTTAATATATTTAGTAAATCTTTAATGGTAGCTAATGAAGTTTTGAAGCAGAAGATTGATAAAGCGGCATATTCTTCCATAAGTGAAATGCACCATAAGGGTGCATTTTTATATACATTATTATACCATAAGGGTATAATAATAGAACAGATATTCATGAAGAGATTAGTGAACCAAAATAAGGAAATATCACAACATATAAAAACATGTTTCAATGAGTTAAATTAGTAAAATATATGTATATATTTTATTTCATACACGAATACATGCATACACATTAGAGATATGCGTGGGTATGTGTGCTCATGTGTTTGTTTGACAAAAATACCTTGCACTGAGGAATATATTTCTAGACAAAACTTTTTGAAAGTGATGATAGAAAAGGTTTTAGTTTAAAATCAAGACAATACAAACAGGATGGAAATAGACAACAACTTCTGTAAGTGAAGCAAACCATTCCCAGGGGGAACCCATCACATCATAAACAGTAACAGAGATAAAGATGACAATAGGATAAAAGTCTTGCAATACACATATCACAAAGTATTCAAATATGTATAAGCAATTATGCAAATTAATAATAACAGTAATAAAACAGGTAGAAAAATGGTAATTTCATAAAAATTAAAATAGGCATATAAAAACATTTTAATTAGGACAATACATTTCAGTTCAATGAATATCCTTGTTAAACTTTGCAATTTGCTTTGGAGGTACAGTTGTGTTCTCATCCTTTGTTGATGAGAATGTAAAATGGTGAATACTTTAGGAGAGTAATTTGGCATAAGGTAACAGAAATTCATCTGTACAATACTTTTAGCTTTACATCTAAAACTGTTCTTGAGATTTTTACTCAAATAATGGAGCTGATGTACAAGGATATTCAAATCACCTCTGTATTTTTAAAAACTACAATTTTCCTATAAGTCTTAAAACAGGAATTTCTGATGATACATTGATGAAATAGTAAATACTTATTAAAAGGAGAAGGTATTAAAATATATACCATATCAGTGATATTACTGAAAATATGTATAGAGAAACTACATCCAGGTAGAATAAATATGAACTCAAGAAGTAAGGGAAGTGGCTCAGTTGTGTCCACGTCTTTGCAACTCCACGGACTGTAAGCCACCAGGCTCTTCTATCCATGGAATTCTCCAAGCAAGAATATTGGAGTGGATGTCTGTTCCCTTCTCCAGAGAATCTTCCTGACCCAGGGATCAAACCCAGGCTCCTGCATCGCAGGCAGATTCTTTACCATCTGTGCCACCATGGAATCCTGATAAGTAAGGAAGAGGAAGAAATGAGGAGACAGATTTGAGAGTATTTGGATATTAAATACAGCAGAATGTGATTGTGTACAAGAGCATGAGAAAGAGGGATATTCGAAAGATAATTTTTACATTTCTGTATTGAATTACTGGATCTATAATGTAAACAGAGAATGCAGGAGGGAGATAGACAAGAACTAATGTGTGTGTGTGTGTGTGTGTGTGTGTGTGTGTTTTCAGTTGCTCGGTTGTGTCTGACAGAGAATAACTGACATTTACTTTGCTTCTACAATGTACCAGTCATTGTTCTATGTATTATCTCATTTAAACCCCATACAAAGCACTATATTCTATTTGTCAAGACATATTTTTCCCATTGACTAAAATTTAAATTAGCCTCAGCTGACGTGATTGAGCAGTTACTATTTCAACTACAATGGTACTCACTCTGCCCTCTGTGGAAGGCAGTGTAAGACCATGTCACATATTGCATCCCAATTGCAAAGTACCATTCTCTCTAGCTGTTTATTCGACTCTCATCTGCAAAAACAGCCCAGGTGCTTTCTTCTCATTATCCTGCAAGATTTGTGCCACGTGAGAAAATATAATCACCCACAAGCTACAGATATACAATTTGGAACATAGAAATGCAGTATGATTACATGGTATGAACAGTTGTTAAGAAAATAAGTTCTGGAATCAGATTTGCCTGCTTCTAATTTCCAACTTTACCATTTACTAACATATTACCTTGTGTCTGTTATTTCACACCTCTGTGCCTTGTTTCTGCATTTTTAAGAGAGTCCATCAGAGTTAATGAGGAGAGTGAACAAACTGGGTTAAAACTCAACATTGGGGAAAAAAAAAAAAGACTAAGATCATGGCATCCAGTTGCATCACTTCATGGCAAATAGAAGGGGGAAAAGTGGAAACAGTGACAGATTTTATTTTCTTGGGCTCCAAAATCACTGCAGACAGTGACGCAACCATAAATTAAAAGATGATCACTCCTTGGAAGGAAAGCTATGACAAACCTAGACAGCATATCAAAAAGCAGAGACATCACTTTGCTGAAGGTCTAGTTGTCTAGTCAAAGCTGTGGTTTTCCCAGTAATCATGTGTGGATATGAGAACTGAACCATAAAGAAGGGTGAGAACTAAATTATTGACACTTTTGAACTGTGGTACTGGAGAAGACTCTTGAAAGTCCTTCGGATAGCAAGGAGATCAAACCAGTCAATCCTAAAGGAAATCAATCCTAAACATTCATTAGGACTGATGCTGAAGCTGAAGCTCCAAAGAGCCTGATACAAAGAGCCAACTCATTGAAAAAAAAATCCTGATAATGGGAAAGGTTGAAGTCAAAAGTAGGAGGGGGCGGCAGAGGATGAGACAGTCAGATAGCATCACTGACTCAATGGACATGAATTTGAGCAAACTCCAGAAGATAATGAAGGACAGGAAAGCCTGGCGTTCTGCAGTCCATGGGGTCACAAAGAGTTGGACATGACTTAATGACTGAACAGCGGCAACAGTGAATAATGTAGCCAGGACTCTTCAAAGAGCTGTGAGGTGAGGTGAAGTGAAATGAAGTGAAGTGAAGTGAAATTCACTCAGTCATGTCCAACTCTTTGTGACCCCATGGATTTTACAGTCCATGGAATTCTCCAGGCCAGAATACTGGAGTGGGTAGCCTTTCCCTTCTCCAGGGGCTCTTCCCAACTCAGAGATTGAACCCAGGTCTCCTGTATTGCAGGCAGATTCTTTACCAGCTTATCCACAAGGGAAGCCTCAAAGAGCTGTATATCTGTTAATCCATTTAATCTTTACAGATATCTTATGTGGGAGGTGATACTCATATTCTTATGGAATACGAATGACAAAGTGACCTTCTCGAAATCATATAACTAAACTTTGTTGGCGCCAGAAAGACATCTTTGGGGCAGAACTTGGCTGAGCATCAGATTAGTGAACTGTCTGAAACCTGCAAGGAGAAAATTCTTGTTAGCAAATCCGAAGGCTTAGTGAGTTGTTTATAAGCAAGGCTGACCTTGTCTCCCTTGCTTCCAAATTCCTCCGAAGGAAGCTCTGGAGAGAGACTGTGTAGTTATAAAGGGTTGCTGAATTATAATTGTCTTTAGACTTTTTTTGTTAATTAAAGAGATGAGATGCTTTGCTTCATTTGAATAGAATCAAGCACATGCTGGTGTCTGCTAAACTTGAGTTTGTGTGTATATGTGTGTTAACGTTATTTTAGCTAAAATTTCTCTCTGGGACATTCCATGAACTCTATCCATTCCAGTTTTGTTTTGTTTTCTTGGTCAGATCTACCCATGAATCACTCTCTAATCTGGCTGCCATGCAAGTAACAGTTCTCGGATGACCAAAATGGAAAGCTTCATTGCTTAGCAACCATGTGGCTTCCCGCAGTCCTACCTGGTGTCTCCTTTTGCTCAAGGGCACTGGTGGCTTACAGTGTTCTGAGGGAGTGGGCTGCAGCTACTTTTTTTTCTCATAATATGCTTTAGCTTATCGCCCCATGTCTCCTGTCACACAGCGACACTAATTAAGCTTTACAAAGTTACACCTGCAGGGAGCTTTCACACAGGATTCACATTAGAATCAGGCAAATGTGTTCCTACAGTTCCTAAGGTCTTCTCCTATTTAATTTGCCAGGATGATCCTACTTGAGAATCAGTAGACCATATAAATATAGGTCAAACAATAAGACACCCACAATGGGGAATGGTTGATTTCTGGCAAAGCATCACTTTGGTCCCCACAATATCTTTTTTTTTCCCATTAGGATATGGATACATTTCTCATTCTCATTTCTGTTTAAGCTGCCCAATCTTAGACTAGAATTTTCCTCTTTTCTTATGAATTAAGTAGCAATTGCATTTGTTTCTCACTCAACATCAACTTCATGTGACAAATGGTCTGTAATCAAAAAGTTCCAGGGGATAGGTTAATTAGTTAATTGGTGCTTTATTACCTAGTGGGGCTATATTTATTTCCCAGGACTGAGAAAAACCATACTCCTCTCTTTGAGGTCTCACTTCCAAGTTCTTGATGCTTACAACTAAATTCTTTCCCTCATTGTGATTGCTGCCTGCAAAGGACAAAAACAAGCTGAAACATAAAAAGCAATTTACAGGTTTACCTCTTTGCAGGCAGGGAACATGTATCACCCAACCCTGTTAAATGACCTGATCCATGACCTGGTAATTCAGGAACTGTGCTTACTCTGCCTCTTTGACACACCATGACTCATGGTTCTATCTTGCTGTTAATGTCCAAGTCACTTATGTTACAGAAACATATTCTTGGAAGATACCCTCTTTGGCACAGACTATGTAGCTGTTCATCCTTTTTTAAACCATCCATTAATAAAAGGCAGAGGCATTTATGCTTAGATGGAGGCCATGTCTATGCCTTCTGCAGAAACTCAGCTGACGGAGAGTTCTCAGAGAAAGTAGGATGAGCTGGAGAAGTGTCCTCTAATGGTAGAGACATTTTGCATTAGAGTGAAAGAGGGTATGATAAGAATGTGGGGAAAGTATGTACAACATTATTATTATAGCAACCCAAGGATATACCAAACTTAATTTCACAAAAAAAGGATGACTATAATCACAGACAAGAGAAGGAGTGGTCTGTGGGTATATAATTCAGTTGTTAAGGATATAAATAGAAGATTTAGGATCATGTAGGTTTAGATTGGAATCTCAGTCGGTCTGGTTACCAGTTGTTTGAATATGGGAAAATTTTTTAACATCTCCAAAGCTTAGTTTCCCCTCTTAATAGACTATGGAGACAATTTTTAGAATAAAAGCAAATGTTCTTAATAAGATTTTATTAGATTAAATTGCCACAATGTACACAGCCTATAACAAGGGGTTTGGGTTGTAAGAATTAGTCAGAAAAGGTTAGCTAAATAAATTTTTTAAATAGTTATATTGTGACCTGAAAAACGAGTATATTAGAGGTAAGCAGGAGTTATGAGCAACAGAGATATTGGAGAAAATAGAGTGAAAAAATATCATTTATACTTGTCAATTACTACTCCCATAACCAGAAAGGTTATTAATTATGGTTACTGTTAAATGAAAAAGTAGGAAGGGAAGAAGCAGATGGAGAATACCATGGTCCTGTTGGGCCATACAGCTTACAGTTAGAGAGAGAATGAGGTACGGAAAAGAAAAGTCAGCATATGTAGACAGCATATCACAGCTACTTATGAGATTAAGGAAGTAACATATACAGTGTTTGACCTAAAAATAGAATTCAATAAAGATATTTTAAAACTAGTCTCCCAAGTTTTTAGACAGAAAGTCTGAAGACATAGAAAGGTATAGACAGGGGCTCCTGAATAAGAATCTACCAACAGTCTGCCAGCTATGAGGGCAAGATCTATATATCTGTGAGGCCTAGCCTGGTGCCTCATATATAATTCATTTTTAAAAAAGAATACTTCCACTTTTTCTTCCTTATATTTATTCACCATATGTTCATTTTGCATTGAGTGTCTGGAGATACATTATGTGAGAGATAAGTACAACGTAGAGCTTCTTCTTACACACATCACTCTAGTGGCTACTGTATATTTTGAAATACTATTAGCTTGTGTGCACAAAAACCAAGGGGAGGACTAATTTTGTGTAAAACAATTGAAAAATGCTTTCTCAGGAAAATGACATTCAAAATGGGTCTTAGAATTTGAGTGGAAATTTGTGACAGAGAAAGACTTATTCCAGTAAGAGGGAACCACTAAAACAAGTTCAAAATGAAAGAAAGAAGTTTCTTCATTTGAGCTATGCTCCCCTGTGATTATTTACAGACCAAAAGATATCTTCAGATTTATTTGTTATATTGGGAATGTATCGATGTTTTGGTCACTTTTTATATATTTATATATTTCCCATAGAGATGGAATGTTGAATCAATATGTTATAAACATAGCAATATTCTATCTAACTGTACTCCTTGTGTGGTTTTAAGATTTAATGAGAAATTAAGCTTTCAGGAAGAATAATTGCTGTAGATTGCATAAGATGTATTTAATGGTTTAATGCACTATATTAAATTACTCATCTTTTGTAATTTGGACTAGAAAGTTGAAGATGAATCATTAATGATAATTAAAAGAATATTAATTTTAACAGATTCATTATTTGTGATCCTTTACCCCTATATACACACACACATTTACATACCTTATAAACACCAAGGGACTATAGAGTGATCTAATAGATTAAAGGGTGAAAAATAGAATTTGGGGAGTTTGAGATCATAAATATAAATAATTATAACAATTCATTCTTGTCTGATGCTGTTAAAGCTCCTGTATCATTAGGTGCCTAGCCCTAATAATGACATGGAAATTGTCATTTGTTGGTGGTACACTTTAAGTGAAAAAAAAAAAATTAACACTAAAGATTTATGGAAAACTATTAAAATATTAACCAACTTGTGCAACAAAGACAAAAGTGGAATACAGTTTCACCCAGATTTAAAACTTTATTTCCACAGGGTATTAGAAACTTCAGTTACTTTGTTTAAGAACAGAAAAGACACACAGGTCAGAGACCTCATTTGTGAACCTAATGAAAGCTAAAGATTTTGTTATCCTTTCTTATATCCCCTGATTCTTTTTACAAGTGTTTTCCTAACATACTTTTAACATTCTGGAAGCAAGGATTACTAAGTCAATAATTTTCAGGCCACAGAAAGGCCTGTCCCAAATTGGTGATTTGGACCTGAATGTGATTTCCTTGAATTTTTCCGTCGTTGATGGATGTTGGTGGCATGGAGAGTGGGGTAGAACTGGGGCCTGGAGAATGAACAGTGATTCAGTCGTCCCCTGAAATAGATAGAATTTCACTTTTTTTTTCAGGAAGTGATAGTTTTAAATAAGTCATATTGTTTATAGAACTGTTCAGTTAAACAGTTTTGCCATTCAGTTGCTCGGTCATGTCTGACTCTGCGACCCTGTGGATTGCAGCATGCCAGGCTTTCCTGTCCTTCACCATCTCCTGGAGCTTGCTCAAACTCATGTCCATGAGAGTCAGTAATGCTATTCAACCATCTCATCCTCTGTCATCCCTTTCTCCTCCTGCCTTCAATCTTTCCCAGCATCAGGGTCTTTGTATTGAGTCAGCTTTTTGCATCAGGTGGCCATAATATTAGAGATTCAGCTTCAGCATCAGTCCTTCCAGTGAGTAAACACATATTGTACAACTTTCAGGCTGTCTTGTTTTTCACAATCCATTAAGTGTTCCACCTCATTCTGTTCTTACTCACATGGTTTCTGAAAAGAAGTCATGTGGAATCTGTATCTTCGTTCCTCTATAAGTAAGATGTTTGCCCCATAGGGCTTCTTTCAGGATTTATCTCTGATTTTCTCTAGTTTAAAAATGATATGCTAGGTATAGTATCCTGTTGTTTTCTGAACTTCCTGAATATCTGGTTTGATGTCTGACATTAATTGGGGGGAAATTCTCAGCCATTGTTATTTCAAATGTTTCTCCCATCCCTTCCTCTCTCTCTTCTCTTTCTGTTACTCCCACAACGTGTGGGTTACACCTTTTGTAGTCGTCCCACTGTCCTTGGATATTCTCTCTCTTTTTTTTTTTTTTCTCTTTGCTTTTCAGTTTTTGAGATTTGTATTGTGATATCCTCAAAGTTGGGCTTCCCTGGTAGCTCAGCTGGTATAGAATCCATTTGCAGTGCAAGAGACCCCAGTTGGATCCCTGGGTTGTGAAGATCCCCTTGAGAAGGGATAGTCTACCCACTCTATTCTTGGGCTTCCCTGATGGCTCAGATGATAAAGAATCTGCCTACAATGCAGGAGACCTGGGTTGGATCCCTGGGTTGGGAAAATCTCATGGAGGGGGGCATGGCAACTCACTCCAGTATTCTTGCCTGGAGAATCCCCATGGACAGAGGAGCCTGGCTGGCTGAAGTCCTTGGGGGTCACAAAGAACTGAAAACAATGGAGTATCCCAGCATGCACACACAACCTCAAACTCAGATTCTTTCTTCAGCCATGTCTAGTCTAATAAGTCATCAAAGATAATTTTAATTTATGTTACAGTGTTTTTTTTAAACCTCTAGCATTTTGTTTTTGTTCTTTCTTAGATTTTCCTTCTCTCTGCTTCTACTGGCCATATGCTTTTGCATACTGTCTACTCAATAGAGCCCTTAGTGTCTTTAATCATTTATTTTTGTTGTTCAGTAGCTCAGTCGTGTCTGAGTTTTTGTGACCCCATGAACTGCAGCACGCTAGGCTTCTCTGTCCTTCACCATCTCCCAGAGTCTGCTCAAACTCATGTCCACTAAATTCCTGATCACATCATTCCCACATCTCTGCCGTGTGGTTTTTGCCTTTTACCATACTTTGAAATTTGTTCTTAATAGGAAAACATGATGTAGTGAGTTAAAATAATTGCCTTTAATAGACCTTTAGTGATATGATGGTGAGGTTTGTGGGGAGGTAAAACCCTCTGTAGCCAATGATTAATTCAGTCTTTTAGTGATCATATGCCTCTGGGCTGTGAACTTCACAAGTGTTTCCTGATTTTTTTCTCCCCCTCTTAGGTGCAAAAGGATGACTAGAGTGAGCTGAAGCTGGGTGATCCTCCCCCTCAAACAGATAGTTAGACTCAAGTAACTATCCAGCAGGTTGATAGCTTCAGCTGAAAGCAGGCTTTATTAAGAAGAATGTGGCCCATATATACAATGGAGTATTACTCAGCCATAAAAATGAACAAAATTGTGTCATTTGCAGAGATGTGGATGGACCTAAAGACTGTTACACAGAGTGAAGTTAAGTCAGAAAGACAAAAACAGATATGATATATTAATGCATATATGTGGAACCTAGGAAAATGGTACCAATTAATGTATTTGTAAAGAAGAAATAGAGGCACAGACATAGAGAATACATGTATGGACACCAAGAGGGGAAAGAGAGAGTGAGATGAATGGGAATTTGGGATAGACATATATACACTATGTGTAAAACAGATAATTAATGAGAACCTACTGTATAGCACAGGACCCTCTGCTCAGTGCTCTGTGGTGACCTAAATGGGAAGAAAATCCAAAAAAGAAGATATGTGTGTGTGTGTGTGTAGCTGATTCACTTTGCTGTACAGTAGAAAATAACAGAACATTATAAAGCAACTATACCCTGATAATTCTTTTAATTTAAAAAGTAAAATAAAATTAGAATCCCCATTCTTCCTTCTCCCCCAAATAAAGAAGAATATAGTGCTCTGATTTATTTTAAAATGGTTTCTTTACCCTTCCCCTTTTAGAAACACAAGGGAATTTTTTCTCAGGTTAGTACACTGGGAACCTGGACGAGTTCCTGGAGATAAATCTCACAGTGTTTTGGGGCTCCTAGGACTGAGTCTCCTCGGAGTTTTTAACTCTCAAACTTGTCCACCTGGTGCCTCCAGTACTTGCCAGTTACAGCTCAGATTTTCGCTAGGAAGCCACAACTTCCTACATTTGCCTGCTGGTCTCTCTAGTCTTGGGAGTAGCAATTTGTTCTGTGCCTGCCCCTCTTTTATGTATCCAAGAAGACTTGTTGATTTTGCAGTCTGTTTGGTTTTTCACTAATAAGGATGGTTGGTGACTTCCAAGCTTCCTATGTGCAGAACTGGAAACTGCAGGTCTGCATGTTGAACTTCTGTGTACAGGAGACTTCTCTGTGTTCAGGGGATGAAACGATGAGTGCATGCAGCTTTGTTAAGATTTTCTGAGATGTAGAGGACTGGCTGAGGATGAGTGCAGACACAGGTACTTCTTTGGATGCAGCAGATGTCAGCTTCACTCCCCACTCCCTACACGTCATTCTAGATTTTCTTGGAAATATCTCAAAACACTGGGACATAACATATTGAAGTCTAGAAAACTGTCATGGGGCTGGGCTGAGATCAGTGCTGCTCCTTACTGCATATGTAACTTTAGGCAGAAGTCTTACTTCTCTAAGCTTCATTTTGTTCCTTGGAAACATCGGAAATGTGCTATGGTTCCTTATGCCTGTTTGAGGATCAAATCAAAGTACTCGCATAAAAGCACTTTGTAAGGACCTAAAGAAATATCAGTTATGACTATGCTTTCTGTATGTGGCTTTGTACATGACAGAAACATTTTAAAATAACCATCTGATTAAACAAAATCCTACACTTAATCTTGAGTATTTCACTGTTATGTCTAGAGATGTGCTCTGATTTGCACATATGCAGAGCTTGTGGCTCTTTAAACATATCCGATCATACCTCTAATAAGTGGAACTAACTAAAGGCAGAGATTTTTATGATACCAAGTTGACTCAAGAACAGATCATTAAACAGACCCTTCTTATGTGATCACTGACCAGTGGTATTCTCGCATTCTGTAGTGTCTCCTGGTTTTGAAATCATTTTCATGTTGTGCCACTTTGTCTAGGCTATTCTGCAAAAATCCCTCCTGACAGTGCGCATCACAGGAAACTATGTTGTTTCCTTAAGCAAAAAGGACGGAGCAATGACTGGCCAGCTTTTACAAGTGCTAACAGCATTTCTTTCGAAAGCACCTGCTGTTACGCAACAGCCTCAGCCAGGAAAGGACACAGACAATGATGGCATTTTTAAAAAACTATTATTATTCCTTTCCAGTATGTGAAAGCAGAGTAATGAATTTTATACAGACAGCATTAATTTATGGCATGTGGACCAGCACTTGCTTCCTTAACCTCGAGACTCGTGAATCGTAAATATTACTCTGGAAGCTAAGAGAACAAGTAGCTGCTATAGAAAGTAATTGACAGGCAAAGCCAAAAAAAAAAAACAAAAACCCTCAGTTCAGAAGGTATTTACTGTCATAGAGGCTTGGATGTGAAGCAGAAAATGAGATGCATACTTGAAAAAAGAAAACTCGTTACTACAGACTTGTTCATCTTTTTATCAGATCCTTCCATCCATTTTTTCTATTTCCCTAATCTCATTTGATTTCTAAAAATGAAATCTGATTTTGTAAGAAATTCCATGTTCTGTCTATATACAGGCAAATCTGGGTCAACTAGGCAGAGTTTATCCCCTGCCCTTCTGTAAAATGTGTGCAATTAAATACTTTTTCTTTGGTTCTTGTTTTGAGGTTCTGGGGATCATCTGTGAACATCTTTCAGTTTTATCTTCAGAAATTTTCAAGTTTTCAGCACCAGTCTTTGTCACGGGGCTCTGATTTCTTACACACACTATGCCTTATGCAGATAATATTATATTTATCTCACAAAGTTTCTGAATTAAAACCATCCCCTAAATCAAAGCGCTAACCATTCCCCAAGGTCTCACATCTTTTATTGATCTGCTCCTGTCTTTATTACCTCTCTCTTTGGGGAGCTCAGACCTCCTGCTCACAAATGGAATTAGATGTCTCTTTATCAAAAAACCCTGCTTACTTCCTTAGTTCTTTTTATCATGTTCTAATTCTTTTGTCAGTTCTCCTCCTAAGATAACCTTAGCTTTGAGAATTCTCAAGTCTTCCCTCTTCTGTCTAACTGATTTTAAGTCCTCTTTAAGTTCTCTTTCCAGTCATTTTAAACAACTGAATGTTAGAAAAGAAAAAGAATTCCTTCTATTCCACAGACAGAGACAAGGATTAATTTGTAAACAAGGAATGTGGTATTTTCTTTTATTTTTACTCAAAAGTTTAAGCAGTAATAAAATCTCTACTACTGAAATTTTAACATTGTGAGTTTTGTTATTACTGCTATTATTATAATGGAAACATGGACAGATCTGCTGACCTATGCTGTGTTTGTTTGTTCTTTAGTTGAACATACTATAAAGGATTACAGTGTACTAGAGATTGCAATGTATAGTTGCAAAAAAGATATAAATGTTGGATTGGAGGGAAAGAAAGCAAGTTCTGTTGACAGATCCATGTTTTCCATTAATGGCAGCAATAGATTTCCTCCCATGATGGTGGCAGAAAAGAAGTGAAGAAATGGGACATGACCTTGTGCTCTTTATTGTCAGCAGCTCTAGTGTCTGGGAAAATCTTGTTACATTTAAAGCCTGAACTCACAGATTTTCTATTCTCAGAATGTCTTCTAGACTGTTCATGTTGCTCTGAGTTCTTGAGATGATACAGTTACATCACTGTTTCTTTGACTGTTATAGTTTCATGGTGCTTTCTTCCTTTTGATTTTTATGTGAAATAGTATATATTACACACACACACACACACACATGTTAATTTGAATATGTCTGTATGCTAAAAAAGGGCTTTAAGGCTTTCTCCTTATGTGATAAACGTTCCACCCCACCATTACAGCCTTTGGGAGAATCTTTACCCTCAATTCTTACAGATGTCCTATCTCCTTTTCTCAAACTTATTAACATGAAGCTTAAGGTACAGGGTTTTTTTTTTATTTCCTTATGATTCATACTGCACAAGCCTTCTGGCTAATTTCATACTTCCAGAACTAGACATAATGAATCTTCCTCACATCGTCTGTTGGGTTCAAACAAATTTAGAATGAACCGTGAAGACTTAAAAGATTATGAAGAACATTCATTGGACGTGTGGATAAAATAATGGTCAGATAAAAATGATGTCAATATCTGAAGTTAAGAAACTTTCTCTTTGTCTTCCTCCTAACCTCCTTCTATCCACTCTCACCCCTGGCAATTATCTGCCACTTCTACTTGATGCTGATCACAGGATGTAGATATGGGTCCAATTGTACCCTTAGGCACATTGTGACTTAGGGAAGCTGCAGTGTTACTTTCTTCCTCAACCTTGACCTTGGCTCAGCTGTGCAGATTTCTAAATTTTGTGTCCCAGAACGACATAGACAAGTAGGCTGGGCCTCCGGTTATCCTCACAGGGTGGATGTAATGACATCAATGTTGTCTTTGCTCTTTGCCTAGGTCTAGCGTT
This sequence comes from Aepyceros melampus, assembly GCA_006408695.1. NCBI lineage: Eukaryota > Metazoa > Chordata > Mammalia > Artiodactyla > Bovidae > Aepyceros > Aepyceros melampus. The sequence continues at coordinate 350,100 of SJXQ01002464.1, forward strand.
TGTGTATCAGGGTGTAACTAACTTCCTGCCGGTCTTTCTCCTTCAAAGCAAGCAGGAAGCCTCTCTCTCTAATTGCCCGGTAACAGTGTCTTGCCTGTACCTTCACAATCTACTTTTCCCTTTTCCCGGAATCTATAATCCAGTTTTCATCCTGCAGTCATCCATTCTCCTGGGTGAATCACAAACTCATTAGCACAATGAGAAAGATCTTTTTTAATTTGGCACTGACTGACTTTTTGGCACAGTACCCACCAACAACCCAGGCTTCTATGACTGATTTATAAACACCACATATATCTCTTTGTCCCTCTCATTCCTGTGCTTCCCTATGTCTGTAATTTATGTCCTCAATTTGTCCTTTCAGTGAACCCTTGATTACTTTCAAGATTCAGGTTAGTTATTACTTGTTCTGCAAATCTTTTCCCAATTCTGTATTTCTGTCCAGGGGAATTTAAGTGATCTTCTGACTCCACACAAATGCAAACCAGAATATAATTATATTAGAGCATTTATCACATTCTATTGTAAATGTTTCTCTACTACAGCAATATCCAGTTTACTGCATATTTACTATGAGCATAAAAAAGAATGTCTTTTAAAAACCTTTATATCCACAGAGTTATACTTGTGCTTACAACACTAGGGCTACTAAGTAAATAGTTTTTTAATTCACAGAGGATAGTATATCAGTACTAAGAATTTGATTGTCTTGGATATCAGTTAATTTTGTTGCAGTAACAGTGGAGCACACAAATCTTAATAGCTTACAACAGCAGAATTTATTTTTCACCCACATAGTATTTGGGTGTCTCTGTCATCGTTGGCTGCTGCAGATCCACTGGGCTCTGTTCACCGCTCTATTCCCCATGTTTTCCCATTCTAGAACCAAGGATAAAGGGCAGTTTCTACTTGGGGCCACCCTTTTCTTGTGGCAAAGTGAGATTATCGGTAGCAAAACAGATTCATTTAAAGGTTCAGTTCATATGTGGCATATTATCACTTTGCCCCATGTTTCTGTTACCTTCAATTGTTTGGCCAATGAATAATGAGTTAAGGATGTAACTCCTCCTGCAGAAGGAGAAATAGGTAACATGACAATGGATAGAGATACATATATGTCTAAATATATACACACATACTCTATCTAATCTTAGAGAAGTGAGAATAATGAGCAATAATAATGTAAAGTGATATAGTTTGTACTCCCAGTCATGAATGATTACTCTTTTGCTTTTTATACACAAAATAGACTGCCATTCTCTCCAAGGAGCTCTCAACATTTTCATCCATTATATCATCATCTCAATACCAGAATTTCATGATATATTCCACTGTGTTTAAGTGTCTTGATTCAGAGACTTATGAGCTAACACAGTGAGTATCCATCCATATGGCCATAGGGACACAGAGCCACAGAGAACATAAAAGATGAAACAGAGCCAATAAGCCTCAGTAAATCTCTGATAAAGGGGGAAAATGGAAGTACACATCAGTCGCTGGCTTATAGCGATTCTGAAATACTGCTATGTAAACATAACAGGCACTTTGCATCCTGAGAGTATGGTCCTAGTTAAACTCCCTTGTATTGCTTTCCAGTCTATGATCTCCCTGGATTTTTTGTTTGGAGGTCTTTCCCCCAAATTCCTCCTTGGATCCATTTGAAGAGTCATCTGATGGCTGACCAGCTTTTTCAGTCTGATTTTATCCAGGTAATTTTAAAATTAACGATTAAAAAATAATCTTAAAGGTTGGTTTTTAATAGAGCTGGTTGATTTTTTGGCAGTTATGTTTCAGTAACACTCAAATGTATAGGTAGCAAAATCTGTGTTTATATTAGACTTGATGTCATAATGAAAAGTCAGTCATTTACAATAATAGACATTTGTCTTCTCTGTAGATTGTTGTCTATACATTTTAATATATTTTGCCAGATATTGATTTTAGCTGTTGAAGCTTTGCTCAGCTCTGCTCTTTTTAAAAGAAGTTTTTATTGGAATATAGTTGATTTGCAGTGTTGTATTAATTTCAGGTGTACAGCAAAATGAATGTTATATATACATATATCCACTCTTTTAAAATTGTGAATTCTTTTCCCTAATAGGCCATCGCAGAGTGTTCAATAGAGTTCCCTGTGCTATATAGCAGGTTCTTATTAGTTATCTATTTTATATATAGTAGTGTGTTATGTGTCAGTCCCAATCTGCCAATTTATCCCTGCCCCTCCCATCCCCATCCCCTGGTAACCATAAGCCTGTTTTCTACATCATGACTCTACTTCTGTTTGGTAAATAAGTTCATCTGTACCCTAATTATTTTAAATTCCACATATAAGTAATATCATATGATATTTATCTTTCTGTGTCTGACTTACTTCACTCAATATGCCAGTTTCTAGGTCCATCCATGTTGCTGCCAATAGCATTATTATTATTAATTTTTTTATGGTTGAATAACGTACCACATCTTCTTTATCCATTGTTCCGTTGGTAAACATTTAGGTTGCTTCCATGCTCTGGCTATTGTAAATGGCACTGTGATGAACTTTGGGGTGCATTTATCTTTTTGAATTATGTTTGCTCTGGGTATGTGCCCAGGAGTGGGATTCAGCTCTGCCTTGTCACCTTATTTTACAACTTAATTCAAAAGAACAACACTTATTTGTAAGAGTTATTTATTTTCACTGTAGAAGGAAAAGAGCAAGACAGCAATTGGTACCAATACACCTATTGGTAGCAATGGGTGACATCACTTAATGGCTTCTAGATCAAACTGGTACAATGTCACTTCTGCTAACATTCTATTGGCCAAAATAAGTCATGTGATCAAGCCCAGACTCACTGGGTAGAAAAGCACATGCCTTACAGGTGGGACTGTAAAGCACGTGGTGATGAACAGGAATGCAGAAACCTCCCAGGTGGCACTAGTGATAAAGAACCCGTCTGCCAATGCTGGTTCAATTCCTGGATCAGGAAGATCCACTGGAGAAGGGCGGGGCAACACACTCCAGTATCTTGCCTCGAGAATTCCGTAAACAGAGGAGACTGGCGGGCTACAGTACATAGGTTCACAAAGTGTTGGATGTGACTGAAGCGACTTGACATGCATACGCATAAAGGAGAAAGGGATAGCAGAAATCCATAAGACAATCCACTCTACTGTATAGACTATACAGACTTTAAGATTTTGAGACATAACTCAGATTTCAATTGGCCTGAAAATACTGTAATAGAATTGTTCTGAAAAGCAGCAATAATCATTCATGTCTCAACTTTCTAATTATGTAGTAAATGTTTATTGGACAACTATTTAGCATAAGCCATTTCACTTGGTTTTAGTTATACAGATTAAATGGACATTATCATTGAAATAATGCAATTTCACACAGTGGGCATACAGGAATAGGTAATTGATGCATTTTTATACCTGGCATGAAAAGCTAAGGATATGCTATTCTAGAAGCATGTGGAAAGTGTATGTAGACCTGTGTATGTAGCCAAAGCCTGATCTGCACATGAGTCGTGGCATATATCTAGAGTAGACCAGAAGTAGGTAAGTCTGAAAGACAAAAACACTGTAAGAAGCATTTTGAAGTATCATTGACCATAACATTGGCACTGAATTTTAACACTGTCTCTGAGTTTATGATAATGTTTGAATTTAGGCCACTTTGTAATTTTCTGCAACTTGGATATGATCATTTAGTATGTTCAAATGTAATTCTCCTTTGTTACTTTAAAATAATGGAAAGTTTTCCCACTGACTTGGAAAAATCAAGGTGCTAATGTATGCTTAATGATGACAACAATTTATATTTAAATAATGGACTAAACAAATATGGGAAAATTTCAAAAAATAGCAGATATAAAGTTTTCAGTTCTGCATGGTGTTAATTAGTTGTCCAACTTATTCCAGAAAAAAATTGGTTTTGTGATATTAACATATTTTCTTTTGACATTCTACATTATAGATGTTCAGAGTACTTATCAATTCATATGTGAATTGACATATATATATAATTTTTGCATGTGGATTGATGACAACTGGGTGGTACATTCACTTAGATACTTTGAAATAAGATAAATGGTAAAAAGTATTAAAATAAATTTCTGGTGCATCAAATATATTTGTGTGTATATAAAATGTACAGTGCATAGAAATTGTGCATTTTGTATATTTACACATACAAATAAGTGAGCTGTGAGGTGTATAATATACAGTGACTATTCTGAAGGTAACCATGGAGTGCTTAAAAGACCCCTGATATAAAAATCATCAAATGACTCTCTAGCTAATTAGGTTTATGGATGCATATGAATAAAAACTATCTGGACCTCAGTTTCCTTTTCCTTTTTTTGGAGAGGGTGGGACAAATTGAGAGCATAGCATAAAAACATATATATTACCATATGTAAAATAGATCACAGGTAGGAATTTGCTCTGTGTCACAGGAGGCTCAACTCAATGCTGTGTGACAACCTAGAGGAGTGGGATGGGGAGGGAGATGGGAAGGGGGTTTCTGGAGGGAGGTGACATCTGTATACCTCTGGCTGGCTGAAACCAACACAATATTTTCAAACATTTATCCTCCAATTAAAAAAAATAAAAAGAGAATAAATTGAAGCTATTAAATCTTAGTGTAGTCTAACTTAGGATCTCTATAGTCCTTTTAGTATATAACATTCTATGATACAAATATTGGGAAATGCAGGCATAGAGATGTTGATTAGTTTCCCAATTAGGTATGGAACAGAAAGAAATCCTAAAACTATTTCCTGACAATTTGTTAGAAAGAAGAAGACCTTTATGTTCATCTTTTAGGCACTAGGTTTTATCCACTGTCCTTGAATTGTAAGAAAGGGCAAAAGAAGAATTTCTGTGTATCTATTTTATTCTATTCTTTACTTAATATGCTTCTATTTTATAACCTTTTCCCCTTGGTCTTCTCAGAACAATTCAGCCCACTCTTTTTAATATCCCATTCATTTGGAGTCTCCTCCTATAGTATTACTCATGATTACAGGCGTTTCATTGTCCTTTGCTGGGCTTTTTCTATTTCTGTTAGGTTTATCTGGAGAGTAGGTAACCACAACTGAAAACTTTATTGAAGGTTAAACTGACTATGATATATACCTTATATGCAGGCAATGGTATTTATATTTTAGTTCATTTTATCACCTTTATAAAGATATTAGGGCACTGTGAAATGCTATCAAATGCTAAACACATGATCAGACATTTTTGAAGTGATATAATTAAAAAAATTAAAATATAGTACCACTTTATAGAAAAGATAAGTTTATACCTGAGTCAGGGTTATTGATTCACAGAGTTGGGTAGAGAAGAGAAGGGGGAGGGAGGAGACAGAGGTGACTTGGTGGAGAAAAAGGATAATCCAAAGGAGGAGCGAGCAGTCAAGCCAGTAATCTTGCTCCCAAGTAAAAATGGGTACTGAAGATTGGGTTCTTAAAGGTATAAAATTGATAACAAATACCCAAAAGCAAAAATTAAAAATCTAGAGTAGAGGTTGGATTTTCAAAAATACAATATTAAAGAAAAGAAGAAGAAAAGAAAAAAAAAAACTCAGAAAAATTATTCAAAAAATATATATGAAGTTTGCTTTAAAAAATAGGGTCTTTTTTTGTAAAGTAATAGTAGTTATAAAAATGAAAATTAAAGGAGTAATAAAGGACTTAAAAGTTTTAAAAACTTAAAAAAAAAGAGATGGTAAAAATAGTAAAAATATATCTAGGACTTCATCTGGTGGTGTTGTGGGCAGTGTGGTGTCAGTTCATTTTCAGATAGTTCCTTGGTCTGGCTTATATTTTTTTTTAACATAACACTGGCATGTGCTCACAGTGTCTCAGCCACACTGGGCCTGCCCCCGCTCACAGCGCATGTACCCTCCCTGCCCACACTTCTCAGGCTCTAGGTTGTTCCACCAGGAACCGTCTGAGGCAGGCCCTGGGCTGCATGCACCTCCCAGGTCTAAGCCGCTCAGGTTCAGGCACTTGAGTAGTCCTCAGAGGTGCAGACTCCGTTGGGCCTGCGTTTTGTGCCCTTCCCAGGTCCGAGCAGCTTAGGTGATGAGGTGTTTGGCTAGTACGGTTGCTGCGACTTATCACCTCTCCCATCCCTGCTGCTTGGTTTTCTAGGTGTACAACTGGCGCACCTTCTCAGGCGGATGATGACTGTCCAGAACCCCAAGAAGTCTTAGTCAGCAAAGAAGCCTGCTTGCAGTTTGGCAGATAATGTCTCTCTGGGGCTGCGATTGCCCCCTTCCGGCTCTGGCTGCCTGTCACTGGAGGGTGTTGGTCTGCAGTCGGCAATCTCTGTTCAGTCCTTTGTTCTGTGCGCGGGCCTGGCTGTGTCTTAGATTAGGGCTGGCTTTTTGTGTGGTAGTTACCCCACAGTCTGGTTTGCTAGTCCAAGTTAGTTCACTCAGATTGCGTTTGGGGCATTCAGGACAGATCCTTACTCTAAGCAATGCAGCCCACGCCTCCCTGCCCAACCCCCACTTGCTAGTGGCAGATGCAGGCGTCTGTGCTGCTTCTCTGCTGGGGGAGTTACCGTTGGGCTTGTAATCTGTGTGTTTTATTTCTTTATTTTTCCTCCCTGTTATGTTGCCCTCTGTGCTTCCAAGGCTCACCATAGACTCGGCAGTGAGAGTGTTTCCTGGTTTTGGAAACTTCTCTCTTTTAAGACTCCCTTTCCCAAATGGAGCTCTGTCCCTACCTCTTTTGTATTTTTGTCTTTTATATTTTTTCCTACCTCTTTTCAAAGACAATGGGCTGCTTTTCTGTGTGCCTGATGCCCTCTGCCAGCATTCAGAAGTAGTTTTATGGAATTTACTCAGCATTTAAATGTTCTTTTGATGAATTTGTGGGGGAGAAAGTGGTCTCCTCATCCTAATCCTCCGCCATCAGGACTGCCTCTGCACTGCTGTTTTACTGAGTTGCTTCTATTTGTAAATTTAAGATGAGAGTTTGTTCAACATGTAAAACAATTTCTTATAATACCTTGCAGGATTTTTGTTGGTGCTGCTTATTTCGGTGTGTGTGTGTTTGCTGAGTCGCTTCAGTAGTGTCCACCTCTTTGCAAACTTATGTACTATAGCCCTCCAGGCTCCTCTGTCCATGGGATTCTCCAGGTAAGAATACTGGTGGGTTGTTGTGCCCTTCTCCAGGGGATCTTCCTGACACGGGGGATCAAACCCAAGTCTCTTGAGTCTCCTGCATTAGCAGGCAGGTTCTTTACCACTAGGCTACCTGGGAAGCACTTACATATACTTCTTTTTCTTTTTTTTATATACTTCATTTTATTTCTGGTTATAATGTTCATAGATTCTTAGTTTTACTGTCCTGCTATCCTACTTGTTCTATTTTTTAAGCACAATGGTTGAGAGGAAGCAAATTTTTCATTCTTTAAGGAAAATCATAGCATATGATTCAGTGTTCATTTAATGTAATTGAAATTAAAAGACACTTGCTCCTTTGAAGAAAAGCTATGACAAACCTAGACAGTCTATTAAAAAGCAGAGATATTATTTAGCAACTAAGGTCCGTCTAGTCAAAGCTATGGTTTTTCAGTAGTCATGTATGGAAGAGAGAGTTGCACCATAAAGATGGCTAAATGCCAAAGAATTAATGCTTTTGAGTTGTGGTGTTGGAGAAGACTCTTAGGATCCCTTAGACTCCAAGGAATCAAACCAGTCAATCCTAAAGGAAATCAGTCGTGAGTATTCATTAGAAGGACTGAGGCTAAGGCTGAAGCTCCAATACTTTGGTGACCTGATGCAAAGTGGAAAGATTGAGGGCAGGAGGAGAAAGGGACAGAGGATATGTTGGTAGGATGGTATTGCTGACTCAACAGACATAAGTCTGAGCAAACTCCAGGAGATGGTGAAGGGCAGGGAAGCCTGGTGTGCTGGAGTCCATGGGGTCGCAAAGTCTCAGACACAACTCGGCAACTGAACAACAACAATCTTCTCATCATCTATATGACATATATGACATCATATATATAGACAGTTCAGTTCAGTCACTCAGTCATGTCCGACTCTTTGCAACCCCATGAATCGCAGCACGCCAGGCCTCCCTGTCCATCACCACTCAGACTCATGTCCATCGAGTCCGTGATGCCATCCAGCCATCTCATCCTCTGTCGTCCCCTTCTCCTCCTGCCCCCAATCCCTCCCAGCATCAGAGTCTTTTCCAATGAGTCAACTCTTCTCATGAGGTGGCCAAAGCACTGGAGTTTCAGCTTTAGCATCATTCTTTCCAAAGAAATCCCAGGGCCGATCTCCTTCAGAATGGACTGGTTAGATTTCCTTGCAGTCCAAGAGACTCTCAAGAGTCTACTCCAAAACAACAGTTCAAATACATCAATTCTTCGCAGCTCAGCCATCTTCACAGTCCAACTCTCACATCCATACATGACCACTGGAAAAACCATAGCTTTGACTAGATGGACCTTTGTCGGCAAAGTAATGTCTCTGCTTTTGAACATGCTATCTAGGTTGGTCATAACTTTTCTTCCAAGGAGTAGGTGGTGGTGGTGAAGTCGCTCAGTTGTGTCTGACTCTTTGCGACCCCATGGACTGTAGCCTACTAGGCTTCTCCGTCCATGGGATTCTCCAGGCAAGAATACTGGAGTGGATTGCCATTTCCTTCTCCAGGGGAGCTTCCTGACCCAGGGATCGAACCCGGGTCTCCCGCATTGGAGAGACGCTTTAACCTCTGAGCCACCAGGGAAGCCCAAGTAGTAAGCGTCTTTTAATTTCATGGTTGCAATCACCATCTGCAGTGATTTTGGAGCCCCCAAAAATAGTCTGACACTGTTTCCACTGTTTCCTCATCTATTTGCCATGAAGTGATGGGACCAGATGCCATGATCTTTGTTTCCTGAATGTTGAGCTTTAAGCCAACTTTTTCACTCTCCTCTTTCACTTTCATCAAGAAGCTTTTTAGCTCCTCTTCACTTTCTGCCATAAGGGTGGTGTCATCTGCATATCTGAGGTTATTGATATTTCTCCCGGCAATCTTGATTCCAGCTTGTGTTTCTTCCAGTCCAGCGTTTCTCATGATGTACTCTGCATATAAATTAAATAAACAGGGTGACAATATACAGCCTTGATGCACTCCTTTTCCTATCTGGAACCAGTCTTTTGTTCCATGTCCAGTTCTAACTGTTGCTTCCTGACCTGCATACAGATTTCTCAAGAGGCAGGTCAGGTGGTCTGGTATTCCCATCTCTCTCAGAATTTTCCACAGTTTATTGTGATCCACACAGTCAAAGGCTTTGGCATAGATGATAAAGCAGAAATAGATGTTTTTCTGGAACTCTCTTGCTTTTTCCATGATCCAGCGGATGTTGGCAATTTGATCTCTGGTTCCTCTGCCTTTTCTAAAACCAGCTTGAACATTAGGAAGTTCACAGTTCACGTATTGCTGAAGCCTGACTTGGAGAATTTTGAGCATTACTTTACTAGCATGTGAGATGAGTGCAATTGTGTGGTAGTTTGAGCATTTTTGGCATTGCCTTTCTTTGGGACTGGAATGAAAACTGATCTTTTTCAGTCCTGTGGCCAGTGCTGAGTTTTCCAAATTTGCTGGCATATTGAGTGCAGCACTTTCACAGCATCATCTTTCAGGATTTGAAACAGCTCCACTGGAATTCCATCACCTCCACTAGCTTTGTCCACAGTAATGCTTTCTAAGGCCCATTTGACTTCACATTCCAGGATGCCTGGCTCTAGATGAGTGATCACACCATCATGATTATCTGGGTCATGAAAATCTTTTTTGTACAGTTCTGTGTATTCTTGCCACCTCGTCTTAATATCTTCTGCTTCTGTTAGGTCCAGACCATTTCTGTTCTTTATCAAGCCCATCTTTGCATGAAATGTTACCTGGGTATCTCTAATTTTCTTAAAGAGATCTCTAGTCTTTCCCATTCTGTTCTTTTCTTCTATTTCTTTGCATTGATCACTGAAGAAGGCTTTCTTATCTCTTCTTGCTATTCTTTGGAACTCAGCATTCAGATGCTTATATCTTTCCTTTTCTCCTTTGCTTTTCACCTCTCTTCTTTTCACAGCTATTTGTAAGGCCTCCCCAGACAGCCATTTTGCTTTTTTGCATTTCTTTTCCATGGGGATGTTCTTGATCCCTGTCTACTGTAAAATGTCACAAACCTCATTGTTCCATAGTTCATCAGGCAATCTATCTATCAGACCTAGGCCCTTAAATCTATTTCTCACTTCCACTGTATAATCATAAGAGATTTGATTTAGGTCATACCTGAATGGTCTAGAGGCCTTCCCTACTTTCTTCAATTTAAGTCTGAATTTAGTAATAAGAAAGAGTCTTTGGTAATATACAGGGTCTTCCCTGATAGCTCAGCAGGTAAAGAATATATCTGCAATGCAGGAGACAGAGGAAGTGTGGGTTCGATCCCTGGTCAGGAACATCCCCTGGAGAAGGAAATGGCAACCCACTCTAGTATTACTGCAGGGAAATCCCATGGGCAGAGGAGCCTGGTGGGCCACAGTCTATGGGGTCACAGAGAGTCAGACATGACTGAGTACAGCATGCATGTATATACACATACACACACAAAGCACTAGCACATATAACTATATATATATGTATATATGTGTGTGTGTGTATATATATCAAAAGACTAAAAACGATTCCTCTAGTCAACTTTGAATGCTGACAAGCCTGAGGCACTCTTTTTTCTTTACATATATATATTTTTTAGAGTAAAGGAGGAAAGTCTGTTTTTACACATCAAAACCCTTTCTTTCAAGTCACTTTAGCAGCATTAGCTCTTGTTGCTATGCAAAAAATCTCTGATCTTCCTGAAAAAAGCTACCTTATTTGAGAACATGACAAGGCTCCCCAAAATGTACAACACAAACAATCTCAGAGCACTGTGTGAGTGACATGACATTTTTATGCGCTGGCATTGAGACATGAGCCGCATCCCTTCTGGAGTAGTCTGTACGCTGTGGTTTGTTACTTTCATCAGTGTTTCCCTTTGCATCCTCAAAAGACCCCGCTGGAGCACAGGCTCTTCTCGTTCTGCGGGAAGGACGTGAGAACAACTGAGCCTACAAGGATGACTCTGTCTTGTTAACTGACATTCTGCCTCCTCTCCACAAACCCCATCAGTGGATATTTTCCTACTTCTTCCTGTGTCGCTTCTTCTGTATCTTGGTGAAATTCTCTGAAGTGAGACAGGAATGCGTGTATGTAATGAGTAATGGATACAAGGAGGTGGACCTTGTTGGGAAGACAGTCTGTCTGAATTTGGCTGAATGAAGCCTGTCTAGAAATTTCTTTTTTGACCCAAATCCTTTGCCAAATTGATATTTTACCTTCACGCATATTGATACTTAAGTGGTAACAGCAGTATGGTAAAATCCCCATGCCATACTCAGGGATGCATTTGTGAGAGGTTTTCAAAGACTTAAGAAATCAGAGTTGTCTCACTTTTATTCAAATAAAGTAACTTCCCTGGTGGCTCATGGTAAAGAATCCACCTGCCAATGCAGGAGACGCAGGTTCAGTCCCTGGGTTGGGAAGATCCCCTGGAGAAGGAAATGACAACCCACTCCAATATTCTTGCCTGGAGAATTCCATGGACAGAGGAGACTACAGTCCATGGGGTCTCAAAGAGTTGGATATGACTTAGTTACTGAGGGAAAACAACAACAACAACAACCACCACCATTCAAGACAGAGGAAATGCAAAGCAAAATTCAATCAGGTTGTCCTATTGGAGGTAAACTGGAAGTGGTCAAACAGGAGATGATAAGAGTAAACATCAACATTTTAGGAATCAGTGAACTAAAATGGACTGGAATGGGTGAATTTAACTTAGATGACCATTACATCTACTACTGTGGGCAATAACTTCTTAGAAGAAATGGAGGAGCCCATGCAGTTAACAAAAGAGTCCAAAATGCAGTACTTGGATACAGTCTCAAAAATGACAGAATGATTTCTGTTCATTTCCAAGGCAAAACATTCAATATCACAGTAATCCAAGTCTATGTCTCAACCAGTAATGCTGAAGAGCTGAAGTGGAACAATTCTATGAAGAATTACAAGACCTTCTGGAACTAACACCGCAAAAATATGTCTTTTTCACTTTAGGGAACTGGAATGCAAAAGTAGGGAGTCAAGAGATACCTTGAGTAACAGGCAAATTTGGCCTTGGAGTACAAAATGAAGCAGGTCAAAGGCTAATAGAGTTTTGCCATGAAAATGCACTGGTCATAGCAAACACCCTCTTCCAACAACACAAGAGAAGACTCTAGACATGGACATCACCAGATGGTCAACATCAAAATCAGATTGATTATATTCTATGTAGCCAAAGATAGAGAAGCTCTAAATAGTCCAGGAGCTGACTGTGGCTCAGATCATGAACTCCTTATTGCCAAATTCAGACTGAAATTGAAGAAAGTAGGGAAAACCACTAGACCATTCAGGTATGACCTAAATCAAATCCCTTACAGTGCAAGTGAGAAATAGATTCCAGGGATAGATCTGATAGAGAGAGTGCCTGAATAACTATGGATGGAGCTTGTTTGAGACATTGTACAGGAGGTAGTGATCACAATCATCCCTAAGAAAAAGAAATGCAAAAAGGCAAAGGTTGTCTGAGGAGGCCTTACAAATAGCTGAAAAAAGAAAAGAAGCTAAAGGCAAAGGAGAAAAGGAAAGATATACCCATTTGAATGCAGAGTACCAAAGAATAGCAAGGAGAGATAAGAAAGCCTTCCTCACTAACCAATGCACAGAAATAGAAGAAAACAATAGACTGGGAAATACTAGATATCTCTTCAAGAAAATTAGAGATACCAAGGGAACATTTCATGCAAAGATGAACTCGATAAAGGACAGAAATGGTCTGGACCTGACAGAAGCAGAAGATATTAAGAAGAGGTGGCAAGAATACACAGAAGAACTGTAAAAAGATCTTCATGATCCAGACAATCATGATGGTGTGATCACTTACCTAGACCTCAGACATCCTGGAATGTAAAGTCACGTGAGCCTTAGGAAGCATTACTGTGAACAAAGCTAGTGGAGGGGATGGAATTCCAGTTGAGCTGTTTCAAATCCTACAAGATGATGCTACGAAGGGCTGCACTCAATATGCCAGCAAATTTGGAAAACTCGTCAGTGGCCACAGGACTGGAAAAGGTCAGTTTTCATTCCAGTCCCAAAGAAAGGCAATGCCAAAGAATGCTCAAACTACTGCACAATTGCACTCATCTCACATGCTAGCAAAGTCATGCTCAAAATTCTCCAAGCCAGGTTTCAATAGTACGTGAACTGTGAACTTCCAGATGTTCAAGTTGGATTTAGAAAAGGCAGAGGAACCACAGACCAAATTGCCAACATCTACTGGATCATTGAAAAATCAAGAAAGTTAATGAGAAACATCTTTTTCTGCTTTATTGAATATGCCAAAACCTTTGACTGTGTGGACCACAACAAACTGTGGAAAATTCTGAAAGAGATGGGAATACCAGACCACCTCAGCTGCCTCCTAAGAAATTGTATGCAGGTCAAAAACTGGACATGGAACTGGACATGGAACTATGGACTCGTTCCAAATTGGGAAAGGAGTATGTCAAGGCTGTATATTGTCACCCTACTTATTTAACCTATTTGCAGCGTACATCACACAAAATGCTGGGCTGGATGAAGCACAAGCTGGAATCAAGATTACTGGGAGAAATATCAATAACCTCAGATATGCAGATGACACCATATGCAGATGAAAAAGTTGGCTTAAAGCTCAACATTCAGAAAAATAAGATCATGGCATGTGGTCCCATCACTCCATGGCAAATAGATGGGGCAACAATGGAAACAGCATCAGACTTTAATTTGGGGGGCTCTAAAATCACTGCAGATGGTAACTGCAGCCATGAAATTAAGACACTTGCTCTTTAGAAGAAAATCTATGACCAACCTAGACAGCATATTAAAAATCAGAGACATTACTTTGCCAACAAAGGTCGATCTAGTCAAGGCTAGTTTTCCCAGTAATCATGTATGGATGTGAGAGCTGGACTATAAAAAGAGCTGAGCACTGAATAATTGATGCTTTTGAACTGTGGTGTTGGAGAAGACTTGAAAGTCCTTTGAACTGTAAGGAGATCCAATCAGTCCATCCTAAAGGAAATCAGTCCTGAATATTCATTGGAAGGACTGATGCTGAAGCTGAAACTCCAAAGTTTTGGCTGCCTGATGCGAAAAACTGACTCACTAGAAAAGACCCTGATACTGGGAAAGATTGAAGGCAGGAAGAGAAGGGGATGACAGAGGATGAGATGGTTGGATGGCATCACCAACTCTATGGACTTGAGTTTGAGGAAGCTCTAGGAGTTGGTGATGGACAGGGAAGCTTGGCGTGCTGCAGTCCATGGGGCTGCAAAGAATCAGACATGACTGAGCGACTGAACTGACTGGAAGTTTAACACTGATAAATCCAGGAGCTATAAGATAAAGGAGTCAAGCAAAATGACTTAATGGGCTCATTTTCAGAAATAATCTTCATTATTTGAGTTTTGAAACTCTGCCAACAACAGGGCAGAATTTCTGTACTAGATGACAGTAGAATGGCAGGTAAATCCAAATCACCTCCATCAGATCCAATCTTACTCATCATTAATCAGAGGCATAAATATATTCCGAACAGTAGTAATTAAATGGACCTTCCCCCTAACAAATGCTTTACTTTATATTGTAATTGTGTGTGTGTGCTCAGTTGCTCAGTTATGTAGGACTCCTTACAATCCCATGTACTGTAGCCTGCCAGGCTCCTTTGTCCACAGAATTTTACAGGCAAGAATACTGGAGTGGGTTGTCATTTCTTGCTCCATTGGATCTTCCCAACCCAAGGATTCAACTCGAGTCCCCTGTGTCTCCTGCATTGGCAGGTAAATTCTTTACCACTACACCACCTGGGAAACACATTTTAACTATATATGGGCCATATATATTTTGTACAGCCTTACTGAGTTGGTTCTTTAAGATGGCATGAGAGGAGTATAACAAAGAATGATAACGTAGATTGTACAAAAAAAATAAAAACTATAATGCTGTTCTAGGGAGAAAAACTATGTAGGTACAAATAATACTAACATACATAATTGATATATGTAGTTATCTAAATATATATTGAATATAAATGTACTGATACATAAATTCTGCAATATAGTTTTCATTCACTGCAGCCATAATCACCATAACTTAAAAACCACAATAGCCAATTCTTTAGTAGAAAGAAAACAACACTTTTCTGAACTTGGCTATGTGTACAGCATTGGTAAGATTTTCTCATAAGTGATTTCATTCAATCCTCAAAAATTCCTATAAGCAAAGTTAGAATCGGAACTTAGGAAACCCTCCCCCCTAACAAAACAATCATTTCTTTCTTGAGAATTAATTTTAAACACCATTGTGACTTTCTGAAAATTGTCCTGAGAGCACACAGTAAAAGGAGAAACACTCTGTTAACACAGGGCAAGACCTTATCAGTACAATGAGCTTAAACACAAATGCAGGACAAATGTTGACTCAACAGTGAGCAATGAGTCCCTGACCCACAGCAAACCTCTATAAAGCAGGTTTCTGAATTAAATGATGCTTGTCCCTGTAAGTCTGGATACGGCCAAACCTGCATCCTCTCAGCAGCAATCACCGAGGGACCTTCCAAATGAACAGACTCTAGCTGAAGATACACTGAAAAATGTAAACACCCGGACTATGACAACATCCTCTATGGCACAGACACATCCAGTGACACAAGGGAAAGCTTCCATCTGGCAAAGAGGACTTCAGCACAACCCTGAGCAATCACTGGCTTCCTCTACCCGGGACCACCCTAGGTAGCCAGGTTCAGGAACAAGAGAGGAACAGAATCTGACCAGGGAAATGAGACTATGCAGACTGTGGGGGCAGGGGAGGGGGAGAAGAGACCTCCCCAAATTCATTCGGCCAAGTCATTGAGGCGATCAACAAACAACAGAGCAGGAAGCGAGCAGGCGTCAAAACAGCCTTCACCGGGACCCACACTATTATCAGCCTCTCTCACTAAGTCGGCATAATGGGTAACTCTCAGATGCACCCAAACTAAGCCAGGTGGCAGGGTCTCTATCCCCAAGCACCGTGTTAGAGAGAAAGGGCAAAACCTGCTCACCCAAAGCCTGCAGCTCTAACAGCGCCTGCTAGAGAGCAGAGATGAGGGAGGGAAGGTCTCCCCTGAGCCCTCTGTGCCATGTCCAGAACGCGGCCGTCGTGCAAGACCAGCCGTGCCTGCTTCACCTCATGATCCAGTCGCCACTTCTCCTGCTAAGCGCCTTTTCTTTGTTGTTCAGTCTGTTTCCTCCAGCTGTTATACTTTCATAAACTAAAAAAGGATTTGGATTAAAAGCCACATTTTAATTAAGAAAAAAAAGAAAAACATCTTATTATATATTACAGAGGATGCTGCTGCTGCTGCTAGGTCGCTTCAGTCATGTCCGACTCTGTGCGACCCCATAGATGGCAGCCCACTAGGCTCCTCTGTCTCTGGGACTCTCCAGGCAAGAATACTGGGGTGGGTTGCCATTTCTTCTCCAATGCATGAAAGTGAAAAGGAAAAGTGAAGTCGCTCAGTCTCTTAGTGACCCCAGGTGCCATTGCCTTCTCTGATCACAGAGGATAAATATTTATATTACAGAGAATAAATATATATAATATGCAAATATATATAAAATATGTAACATATCAGATATATTATATATAAATACATATATACATATACTATGAATAATCAAGAAAAAATTTCTAACCAGCCTCCTGATTATATGGATATCAATTACACTGGCAAGCATAAGAGAACTACCCACACTCCTCTTCCGAGACTTCTAGGCATCTCTGGCACGCTGAGTTGCATCCTAACATTTTCTTTCTGCACAGTGCTTAAGGCCAGTTTCTCTGGTCTATTAACTGACTTGTAGAAAGGAAGAGTAAATCGTCCTTGACTGCACAAACACCCCTAGATTTTTTTTCCCCATGAATGCAAATGGAAGATTTTTAAAGTTTGGCAGTTGGCAAAGAAATGATTCCCAAAGCAAATTAAAGATACTGAAAGCTTTTAAAATTTTTTTTAAAGCTGGATTTCTTGAGATGTGATCTTGGTTGTAATTATGATTCTGACACTGTTTGGCAATCTTAGGCAAGATAAAAAATCTCTCCAGACACATTTTTTTCATTAATTAAGAAATGTGTGAACTTGATGTAGGAAGGATAAACCAGATGACCTCTAATACCAGTTTAACCAATTGATAGTTTTGTAATTTAATATGCATGGAATTAAAACTTCCCTCCCCCTGGACTCCTAACAGACGTTCCTGCCATCTGCTTCCCCTGTGCATCTTCCGGTGATCCACTGTAGCAATTATGTGGCTGTATTGGAATTTTGTTTTGTGTATTTATCATCCCAGTGGCTTGTTAGCATCTTAAGGCCAAGGTCCAAGTCTGAAGGTTTTTGCTTTTTTTTCATCTCATATTTCAAATTCCATTACAGCTTAGCACAAAGAGATTCTAAGCATGCAATTATTAAATGAACTGAAGGAATTAATATATTAATTATAGCATGAAGCCATTAAAATACATTTACTTCTAGTTCTTAATTTTTACTTTAGAAAAAATGAAGTGTCAGGTGTGACCTTACCAGTAGGGAACCATCTGGAGGACATGTTTGGAGTGGACTTGCTATGATTCCCACCTTAGTATGCAATTTCTTAAGCCCTAGAACTTCTCAGCATATTAATCTAGATGTTGTTGTGTAGTCACTAAGCTATGTCTGACTCTTTTCACAACCCCATGGACGGAAGCCCGCCAGGCTCCACTGTCCATGGAATTTCCCAAGCAAGAATACTGGAGTGGGTTGCCATTTCCTTCTCCAGGGGATCTTTCCAACGCGGGATCAAACCCGTGTCTCCTGCACTGGCAGGTGGATTCTTAACCACTGAGCCACCTGGGAAGCCCCTTAGATGTTACTTAAGGACTTTTGGTCCTCAAGAGTAACTGGCAAAAATACAAATATCTTGGTATGACAGACTAAAAGACACTTATCAGAGAATGCTAAAAGAGGGGCTAAAAGTGAAAATGGTGTGCGGTAAGAAGTATCCTAAAAAACACGAGACAAAGGGTAGGATCATTTCCTTCTTTATCCCTTCTCTGTCTACTATGTGCCCGACACACATTAGATCCTTGCCTTCAGGCACTTTAAGAGCTTGGGGAACAGAGGTTATCAAGCAAGAAGTTCTGCCACAGAATGACGAGTACTGGGTTAGGTCATGCAGCGGGAGCTCACTTACAGGAACTGGGGAAAGCTTCCCAGAGGCAGCGACATCTCAGTTGAGATTCAAGGAGTCACAGAAGCTAATGAGATGGGGAGAACATGGTCCATTTGGAGCCAGAATCATACACACACAGGAGGGTGCTGAGCAGCGAACAATGTCAGAGCCATGCTGCAGGGTCTGCAGTATTGAGAGGAAGAGGAAACAGGGAGGGATGAGTCTGGAGACTTGGGCAGAGGTCCTCATAAACCACTCAACCCAGGTAAAACATGTAAACCACCGGAAAGAACTCCATCTCAATGTCAAAGATCTTCCTAGCTTTAGCATCCGTCAGTCAACCACGCCTGCAACACAAAGATTGTTGCTTATAATTATTATAACCATGTATCTGCAATTTCTCTCTCAAGTTAGAAAGCATTATAACAGAGTTTATGGGAAAAATAAATTCTACCATATCTGCACCAGCCCTGTTGCCAGAATACAAAGAAAGTGTATTTGTTTCTGCAGAGTCAATTTTTAATGTCCAGGCAGGCAGATTCTGCCACAGTGAAAGGCAATAATTACTGGAAATGCTGGAAAAACCCTCTGCTTAGATGGGATGGCAGATGCAGAGATGATGCAGGCAAAGTGCTGTCTCTCAGGCATCCCGGGAGGCAGTGGAAGATGCCACAGGCAAAGGCTGCACAGGGAGGGCTGCCTTTGGCAAAAGTCATTTCAACCTAAATTGAAGATTCAGGGGAAGATATTCCTTTCTTGTTTAATCAATGCCATCTTTCTGACATGACACCTAGAGCCCCTGTAGCCATCATGCAACGTATGAAGGGAGGCTGTGTGGAAAAGCAGAAGACAGAGGAGAGACATGGAAGCTCCTCGGTCCTTGAAGATGTCAGTGAGGGTGGTACCATCCAGCCTGAAGACGAGCAATCGTTATGGCAGAGAAAACAACCTTCTCACGACACTGGGCATTATGGCGAGGATACAGTCTTACCCAAAGCATCCCAACTGACAAAGGAAATCCATAACAACCTTAGAGAATGGAGCTGCAGAGAAGCAGCTCAGGGGGCCAGCTGTGCCATGTGCCAATACCTGTCCAGGCCTCTTAGAAATTATCTGATTACGTGTGTCATATGTGCTTCCAACTTCTGAAAGTCACAGATGGCAATGAGGACAGAGAGACAGAGAGATAGACAGACAGACAGACAGACAGACACACACACACACTCTGAGCTGCCATGTTGTTTTGAGTCAGAATTTGTGGTCAGAGTAGATGAACCCTGCTGGTAAAATGAAAGATGAATTCTGTTTAATTTTTTAAAACAGTTATAGATGAAAGGTATGTGTGAAATGTGTATTAAATTCTACTTAATTTGAGAGGATACAACTTTCCCATGTCCTCAAGTGTTTCAACATGAGGTTTTACAGACTAGGAGAAGTCAAACTGTTCACACCTTATTCGAGTGTGGGGGAAATCGCATCCTTTAAGCTGCACACCACAGTGTGTCCCAGTTCTCCCTCTCTAGAAAGATCGCACCATAATCTCTAGGCTGTGGTAGCTGCATCCCTTCTCTGGGGCACAGATAGAGCCAGACCAGGGCTATCTGTGTAAATTAGCCAGTAAAACAGCTTCTCTGGTTTTAGGGAAATCTGAGAAGTGTCTTATTTATTTCACAATCCTTCTTTCCTCCTGCTAGATCCTAAATGTTTATAATATATATATACACACACACATATTATGATTTAAGGAAATGAGCTAGTTTTAGATAGGATATATATATTGAGAAGGATTCTAACCTTTAAAGGACAGAGTTTTCATTTAAGTAACTGTTTTGATTTGGGATGACAGAAGCAATAAAAATATAAGAATGGAATAAGATAAAGGTTTTTTCCTGAGAATCTAATGAAAATCAGAAAAGAGTACAGCTCTCATCTCAGCCATTCATTCCCTGAAAGTACAAACAGCAGAATGCCCAATTATTTTGGAGGTAACAATGTCAGCAAAATGATACAAGGCCAAGGAAAGAGAATACAACACGGTTTTATTCTATAAAATTAATTGTCAGGCAACCACCACAAACAGTGGCTCTGGAGGAAGGGTAAGATACTCTGTTACAAAGAACTTCCTTTCCTAAAGATTTTAAGGATCACTGAGTACAGCCACCTTTTGATTTTCCTGTGTACAGTATATCCTCTAAGTGGTTATTTATCTTAAATCAAAGCAAAAAACGAATTAGAGGAGTGAAAAAGAAAACCAGCAGTCGCTAAGCCTGGTTTCTGAAAAGAGTCTCATCAAACAGTGGTGACGCATGCTGGACTTGCAGACATGCCTGCTCTGATGGAAATGTTAATCTTTACTCTACACCAATGGCATTATTAATAATTCTAGTACTGACATGATCCTTAAATCTCAAAAGATAATGGATCACACTTTAAGCTTAAAGGACAGTACCTCAAAGAGTTTAAAATTGAAAAAAATGGAAGAATAACAGTAATTAATCTTTGCAGAGCATTTTAAATTCACAAACGATTTTCTCATGCATTTCATTCACTTAATTAAATGAAGAAAGTGCAAACCAGGTAAATTTCTTAGTTGCCCAAGCTGGAACTCAAACACTGTATTCAGAATCTGAATACTGCCTACTTCCCAGGGCAAAATCCCAGTGGTTCTCATGACATGCAATTTAATAATTTAACATTTGAGTGTTACTTAAAATAGATTTTTCCCTGTGTAATTTCCCAAAGACAAAGCACTAAGTTACATGAAACTTCAGAGACAAATTAAGCAATTTATTGTTTCTTTTCTCTGAATTGTGTTTTCAAAGGCTGATTTCTAATTGCTTTGGTGGGAGATTACGGGATTTGAAGAATCCAGAGGAAAATGGGACTCTCAGTAGCTTAGGTGAAACAAACTTTAGTTACTGCCCTGTCTATGGACTCAAAGGGCAAGGGTGACAAGTTAGTAAAACAACTGTTCTATTCGTGCCTCATTTGAGTGTTTTGTTTATATATTTATTTACTGTTACTATTATCTGCTGAACATGTGATCACTAAAACAAGGATTCTGATCACCCTGTTAAACGTGCAAACTCTTTATATATAAAACCTGCCTGAACAACAACAACAATGATGATGATACCACACAGCCAGTTCTGGAGAAGGAAATGGCAACCCACTTCAGTATTCTTGCCTGAAGAATTCCACGGACAGAAGAGCTTGGTGGGCTACGGTCCATGGGGTCACAAAGAGTCAGACATGACTGACACACCACACAGCCAGAAGAGTCAGAACCTTGAAAATCTCCATTAAGTGTATGGTTCTGGGGTGTCCTGAAGAACTACATTACCCCAGGCAGCTGCAATTTTCATCAGAATACTTCTGCGGGTTTTGGTGGGAAGGCATCAAAAATGATACATATTTATTGCCTGTTTAAGAGTGGCATAGTTTTAAAGATACAGGTAAGCATTTCTAAATATTAGGTAAAATTTTTAATCTAGAAAAAAACTTAGGATATTGAATAGATTATACTTTCACTTAATGGTTGGTATTTTCAATCAACAAACAGCTCCCAGATGTGAAGAAAGCAGTCTCCTTCCCTTCTGTTCTCTCCACGTCTATTTGTATATGTACGTGTATATATATGCATACACACAGACCCCTGAGCGTGTATGCTCAGGTGCTTGTGTGTGCTAAATCACTTCAGTCATGTCTGACTCTCTGTGACCATATGGACTGTAGCCCGCCAGGCTCCTATGTCCATGGAATTTTCCAGGCAAGAACACTGAAGTAGGTTACTTTGTCCTCCAAGAGATCTTCCCGACCTCTGGTTTGATCCCTGTCGGGGATCCCAGTTCCATCATCTCTTGCATCTCCTGCATTGGCAGGCAGATTCTTTACCACTGAGACACCTGGGAAGCACCGCCCCCCACATATATATGTATACACACACACACACACACACACACACACGCCTATAATGTGTAACCTAAAATTTCTGAAAACTAACTTATCATTATGTACTTAGGAAGCAGTCATTTCATTACTTACATCTCACTGTAAAACCCTGTATTATATTTTGAGAAATACTCTATCTAGATAAAAGATGCGTGTGTCATAGGAAACCAAAGATAGTGGGCTTCTCACTGACACACACAACTCTATTCAAAGGAAATTCAGAGATAATTTTCATCTGTTTAGTCTCTGTAGGGTATTTTTAAATATTTTAAAATTCATGGGAATAATCAACATTCAGAAGAATTACATCTTTGGCAATGAGAACTACGTTGAGAGGTTTTAGAGCCTTTGCAAACTGCCACTCGAGCACATTATTTATGAACTCTTTGCTCTTTAAAATTGAGAACAAAGCAATTAACTACAATTTTACACCTTCAGAAAGACTAAGACATGGTCTGCCATCTATTGTAAATTCCAGAGTGTATTTCACTTAAATTTATAGTTCCATTGTGTGGAAATTTTCCTTTTATTCAAAAGAAAGTTCTACAGCGAATCTTTTATTTTGTTCACAGAAAAGGGGCAATGCATACCAATTTTGTTCTTAAGAAAATAAGCTTAATAGGTCCCATTATGAAAATGATACTGAGCCCAATATTTAAGCACATGATACACAAAGGCAGACCCTATGAAGCAGGACACACGCTCTGGGGTCTGTTTACTGAATGTGAAGTGATCAGAGTGGAGGAACCGTGTGCCTTGAGAAGTGTCTGCACACTGGTGAGTGAGCACAAGTACTTTCTGTGGGTCAGACATCACTCAGGGCTTAAATGAAAATCCTTGCATCTCCATGGAGGCCACACTGCACTCACAGCCCCAACAACCTTGTGTGCACTTGAATCCGGGGCTCAAGGAGGATCAGCAGTGAAGTCCCAGGTACACGGGAGAAGGCAAGGATCTGAGCCTATGTGGTCTGAGCAGAACTTGAGTGCCCACCTCTGTGTATGCTAAAAAGAAAGAAGTTAGTTTAGTCACTCAGTCAGCATGTAGCATTTTCAGATAGCATCTTCACCTCAGCCCCAGGACTGCTGTGCTGAATGGTTTGTGGTGGACGGACATCCTTCAGTGGGTGTGGATATACAAACTGTGGCATATCCAGACAATGGAATGTTGTTCAGCACTAAACAAAATATGAGCTGTTAAGAGTCTTAAATGCATACTTCCAAATGAAAGAAGCTAATCCGAAGATGCCACATGTTGTATGTATGTATGCCGACTCTTTACAACCCCATGGGCTGAAGCCTACCAGGCTCCTCCGTCCATGGGATTTTTCCAGGCAATAGTGGAGTGGGTTGCCATTTCCTTCTCCAGAGGATCTTCCCAACCCAGGTATCAAACCTGCATCTCCCACACTGTAGACAGATGCTTTACCATCTGAGCCGCCAGGGGAGTCCTTCTGTGTATGCTATACTCCCCTAAGACAAGCAGGGATCAGGGGCTGGGAAGGGTCCACCAGACCAGCGGCAGGACACCAAGAGCCAACCTAACATGCCTTCCACTTGGAGAGTGTCAGGATGTTCCTTTTGGAGGCCAAAAAGCAAAGGAACACAGATGATTGGATTTTCACACTTCAGAGCATCTCAAGGAGGGAATTAGAATAGAACTTCTACCCCCTGTTCTTTAGGTTTCAGTATTGTCATCTCCTTCTTCTTATTCCTGCTGCCTGGGTTAGGACCCTGTTGCCTCCTCTATCAGATTAACATTTCAGTAACATTTTTTCTCCTTCAATGTCCTGCTCAGGTGAATTTTCAAAGAGTGGTGCTGCCATGACCACACCACTGCTCAAGAGACCTTCTGGTGGCTGCTTGTGTCAAGACGATAAAACAAACACAACATGGATTCCTGTGCTCTGCTTCCCAGCTGTGCTCTCAACACACACTTCCTGCTCCCACCAAGAAGGAGCCACCGATTCAGCCATTTCCACCTAATTCCCCGCCCACAACCTCAGCCCCAAGACTGGTGTGCTGAATGGTCTGTGGTGGATGGACATCCTTCAGTGGGTGTGGATATACAAACTGTGGCATATCCAGACAATGGAATGTTGTTCAGCACTAAACAAAAGATGAGCTGTTAAGGTCTTAAATGCATACTTCCAAGTGAAAGAAGCCAATCTGAAGATGCCACATGTGGTACGATTCCAACTACAAGGCATCTTGCCAAGACAGAATTCTGGAAACAGGAGAGACATCACTGGTTTGTAGGGATTGGAGGTGGTGGCTGTTGTTTAGTCACTAAGTCACGTCTGACTCTCATGAGCCCATGGACTACACGCAGCCCACCAGGATCCTCTGTTCATGGAACTTCCCAAGCAAGAATACTGGATTGCCGTTTCCTTCTCCAGGTGATCTTCTCAACCCAGGGATCGAACCCAAGTTTCCTGCAATGGCAAGTGGATTCGTTAGGGGTTGGGGTGTGGTGCTGGAAATAAATAGGCAAGCACAGAGAATTATCAGGGCAGTGACAATACTCTGTATGATACCGTAATGATAAAAACATGTCTTTATAACAAATTTATTCAAATCCATAGACTGTACAACACCAAGTGCAAACCATGTCAATTACATATTTTGATAATTATGATGTGTCAATACAGACTCATCAATTAAAATAAATACAGCACCTAATGGGGGGATGTTGATAATGGTGAAGGCTATGTGGCAACCCACTTCAGTACTCTTGCCTGGAAAATTCCACGGACTGAGGAGCCTGGTAGGCTACAGTCCATAGGGTCACAAAGAGTCAGACACAACTGAGTGACTTCACTTCACTTCACTTCATGCATGTGTGAGGACAGAGATACATGGGAAATCTCTACATCTTCCACTCGATTTTGCTGTGAATCTTAAACTTTTTAAGAAAGTAATGTCATTTTAAAAATTAAAGGACTGATCAAGATGTATGCAGAATAATACCTCATGTCTC
Organism: Aepyceros melampus; assembly: GCA_006408695.1. Taxonomy (NCBI): domain Eukaryota; kingdom Metazoa; phylum Chordata; class Mammalia; order Artiodactyla; family Bovidae; genus Aepyceros; species Aepyceros melampus. The sequence continues at coordinate 375,400 of SJXQ01002464.1, forward strand.
ACTTCACTGTGATCCTGTACAAATGTTAAGTTCTTAAATCATGTATCCTCACGACAAACAGCTTTTAAAGGTAACAAAACACAAAGGTAAATTTTTAAAAATTAAGTCTCCTGATTATGTTGACATGTTTATCTACAAATTTTGCATTGAAGAATCAACACTTTAGTGAACTTTTTTTTTTCTAATTTGCTTCAGGAAAATAAAATAAAAATCATATGTAATAAACAAAAATAGAATCATAGCCTTTTATATGGAATGGAGCCAACTGCTGAAAATTAAATCTTAACCTACAGCCAACATTGATATTTGAATGTCAGAGACTAATTTCAGGAGGGGAAAAATCAACAGTACATTGAATAGTTGCAAATTATATACTTTTAAAAATTCTTTAAATATAATTTGAGCTCTATATAAAAATTACATATTTAGAACTAGAATTTTAAAAAAGTCTCTAGTACAAAAAGCTAGTGAATATTCTATTTATTTCTATATTATACATATTAAACCTTTACTGATAATCTTTCATATATACATAATGTCAGACACTATTCAAGGTATTGGGAAATGTATTAGTTATCTATTGATGATGCTTAACAAAACAACCCCCAAACTCAGCAGCTTAAAGCAATACCACTCACTAACAGTCTCTGAGACCAGAAGACCTTCAGAGGGTAGTTCAGGCTCAAGGTCTCCCAGGGGTCACCATCAAGATGGCAACCAGGCCAGGTCGTCTGAAGGCTTCACTGGGGTGTCAGCATCTCCTGCTGGCTGGAGGCCTCGGGTCCTCACTAGCAGGCCCCTCCACAGGGCTACTCATCACATGGGCAGCTGGCTTTTCCTTGAGTGAGCAACCCAAGAGGGAGCAAGAAAATGACCAGACCAGAAGCAGCAGTATCTGATAACCTCATCTCATAAGCTGCTTTCCATCCTCTCTTCTGCATTATATTTGTCCCGGAGACTAACCTTGGTGCAATGTGGAGTAACTACACAAGGGTATCGCAGGGAACCTGGCTCCCACAGTAAAACGAACACAAATGAGCCTTATCTGAATACATACTTTCATCTTACTAGGTAGGTTTATTTCTGATAGTAACCAATAATCACTTGGTGCCAAGTTAAGATGAACAAGAAGTGAGCAAGCTGAGGAATACTGGTCTGTGTCCAAACAAACTATCAGCTGGAGGCATCACGCTGCTCCCAGGTTGTGCACATGCGTGCCTCTCCCCTGCTCACCGTATCCCGTCACCCAGACCCATTTCTGGACCTGCGCAGTGACGCCCATTCTGCAATTTATCACTTCCAATTCTGTCACCTCCACAATTGTGTTCATCCTCTCTCCCAACTAAATGTTGTCACTTTCTCTTCTTAATTCCCTCCTCAGATGTTTTAAATTTCTCTATCACCAACTGCAACTTTTTTCCTACACTGTAGTTACTAAGGTTAAATATTTCTTTCTCAGTTCAGTCAGTTCAGTTCAGTTGCTCAGTCGTGTCCAATTCTTTGTGACCCCATGAATTGCAGCTCCCTGTCCATCACCAACTCTTGGAGTTCACTCACACTCACATCCATCGAGTCCTTGATGCCATCCAGCCATCTCATCCTCGGTCGTCCCCTTCTCCTCCTGCCCCCAATCCCTCCCAGCATCAGGGTCTTTTCCAATGAGTCAACTCTTCACATGAGGCGGCCAAAGTACTGGAGTTTCAGCTTTAGCATCACTCTTTCCAAAGAAATCCCAGGGCTGATCTCCTTCAGAATGGACTGGTTGGATCTCCTTGCAGTCCAAGGGACTCTCAAGAGTCTTCTCCAACACGACAGTTCAAAAGTATCAATTCTTCAGCGCTTAGCTTTCTTCACAGTCCAACTCTCACATCCATATATGACCACTGGAAAAACCATAGCCTTGACTAGACAGACCTTTGTTGGCAAAGTAATGTCTCTGCTTTTCAATATGCTATCTAGGTTGGTCATAACTTTTCTTCCAAGGAGTAAGTATCTTTTAATTTTATGGCTGCAGTCACCATCTGCAGTGATTTTGGAGCCCCCCAAAATCTACTGATCTAGTTTCATCTTTTGGAGAGGAAGCCCAGTATCTTATTATATGCCCTGCATGGCAGTTATTCTAGCAATTATTTTAAAAAGAGTGAATTACTCTGTGAAGGGGATTTATTAGATAGCACTGCCAAAAAAAGNTGGTGCAATGTGGAGTAACTACACAAGGGTATCGCAGGGAACCTGGCTCCCACAGTAAAACGAACACAAATGAGCCTTATCTGAATACATACTTTCATCTTACTAGGTAGGTTTATTTCTGATAGTAACCAATAATCACTTGGTGCCAAGTTAAGATGAACAAGAAGTGAGCAAGCTGAGGAATACTGGTCTGTGTCCAAACAAACTATCAGCTGAGGCATCACGCTGCTCCCAGGTTGTGCACATGCGTGCCTCTCCCCTGCTCACCGTATCCCGTCACCCAGACCCATTTCTGGACCTGCGCAGTGACGCCCATTCTGCAATTTATCACTTCCAATTCTGTCACCTCCACAATTGTGTTCATCCTCTCTCCCAACTAAATGTTGTCACTTTCTCTTCTTAATTCCCTCCTCAGATGTTTTAAATTTCTCTATCACCAACTGCAACTTTTTTCCTACACTGTAGTTACTAAGGTTAAATATTTCTTTCTCAGTTCAGTCAGTTCAGTTCAGTTGCTCAGTCGTGTCCAATTCTTTGTGACCCCATGAATTGCAGCTCCCTGTCCATCACCAACTCTTGGAGTTCACTCACACTCACATCCATCGAGTCCTTGATGCCATCCAGCCATCTCATCCTCGGTCGTCCCCTTCTCCTCCTGCCCCCAATCCCTCCCAGCATCAGGGTCTTTTCCAATGAGTCAACTCTTCACATGAGGCGGCCAAAGTACTGGAGTTTCAGCTTTAGCATCACTCTTTCCAAAGAAATCCCAGGGCTGATCTCCTTCAGAATGGACTGGTTGGATCTCCTTGCAGTCCAAGGGACTCTCAAGAGTCTTCTCCAACACGACAGTTCAAAAGTATCAATTCTTCAGCGCTTAGCTTTCTTCACAGTCCAACTCTCACATCCATATATGACCACTGGAAAAACCATAGCCTTGACTAGACAGACCTTTGTTGGCAAAGTAATGTCTCTGCTTTTCAATATGCTATCTAGGTTGGTCATAACTTTTCTTCCAAGGAGTAAGTATCTTTTAATTTTATGGCTGCAGTCACCATCTGCAGTGATTTTGGAGCCCCCCAAAATCTACTGATCTAGTTTCATCTTTTGGAGAGGAAGCCCAGTATCTTATTATATGCCCTGCATGGCAGTTATTCTAGCAATTATTTTAAAAAGAGTGAATTACTCTGTGAAGGGGATTTATTAGATAGCACTGCCAAAAAAAGAACTAAAACAGGAAGAGCCTTAAAGACTGGAATCCATAAAGGGATAACCAGTAAAGAGAGAAATACATTTTGAGGCTGAAAGTAGGGCAGACAGACCATCATAGAAAAACACTTTAGATAACAGCTCTATCCCCAGTATTGACCTGCCCTTCATGCCTTTCCCAACTACTGTAGTAAAGAAAATGCTTCACATAAATGGGAACAGTTTTGGTCCAGCTCTTGAATTTTAACATTCTCAATACATATATAGGTTACAACATTTCATGAAATTTTAAGTTTCTTCTCATTTACTTCTTCTTTAGGAAATACAGACATTCAAACTGGGAAACTGTTCCACCTCCATTACTTACCCATTTCTGAATCCTGCTTGTCACAGAATATGTTTTGTCACATTTTATCATGGTACATAAATATAGCCAGGATTTATTTTTCAATTCATTGATGTTTAACAGAATCATGTTAAAGATTAAACATGAACTGAGTTCTAAATGTGCTTCTGTCACTTGACCTTAGTCCATGTCATTTCAAAGTCATTATCATCTCCTTCAGCACATCAGCCTATCACACAATACCTATACTTTTCCACTGAATGATGGGAGATAACTTATTTTCAGAATGAAAGTATATACTAATGTATACAAAATAAATATTTTATTCAAAATTGTATCTATTCAATAATTCATAATAAATAGAATACCAAATAGTAAAGAAAGAGAACTGAAGTACTGACCCATTAATTATGTTGTTGTTGTTCAGTTGCTAAGTTGTGCCCAACTCTTTAATGACCCCATGGACTGCAGCATGTCAGACTTCCCTGTCCTTCACTATGTCCTGGAGTATGTTCAAACTCATGTCCATTATTATATATATTCCATTAATTATATATATTTGCAACACCTTACTGCGATTTAAAAGGCCCTAAATAATCCAAACTGATTATTTCCTGACTTCAGTTCTGCCTCCCTGCCAGCACATCAGCTCCCTTTCCACTTCTCAATTATGTTCAGCTTTGTCCAGCTCGACTTCTGCTCCTGTTCTTCCTTTCCACAGAATGCTTGTGATACTTCCTTTCCATAGATTGCTATCACAAAATTTTCATAGGGTGGACTGGTCATATTGCCGAGTTTCAATTTAGATAAATTCTCTCTGAGAGACCTTCTAAAATTTCAATTGCTTAATAGGACTCAACCAAATTATTCTCTATCATGGCACTTATCATGTATAATTGTATTATAGTATGAAATTTAAATTTTTATTTGTTCATTTGTCTATTGACCTCCTGCCAGATTAGATTTTGAGCTCCCAGGGCAGTAGTCATGTTTTATTTTTTAATTTGCCAACTTATAACCAAGCATAATACAGTGCTTGGGACATGGAGGGCATTCAGAAATATCTTTGAATAAATGAATCAACATCTCATCAATCAAACCCAATCTTTTACAGTTAATCTTTTATAAAATTTCACTCTACATTCTGTTCTTGCTTTCCCTGAGCAAACCTTTTAATTCAGTTTTATAGAATTTTTGTGTTATCCTTCACCCAAGGGATCAGCCTGTATAAAGTACACTATAGGAAATGAAGTCAAGCCATGTCCAGGATGGGACTCATCATGTTTACCTGCAGTGGACGTGCAGGTCAATAACTTGCCATCACCGAGTCGAGAGAGCCATCACACAGAAATAAAGAAATTTCCTGAAACTGTAATGAAAGAAGCACTAAGAATATGTCTCTTGTAAAGAAATGGGAGAGTGAAACTGCCAGATAAATATCTATTCCAGTAGATGACTATACTGCAGAACGCTGGAAAAATTTTCTGTTTTTATTAAACCATATGGCAAAGCCTGAAAAGAGCTGCATTTGGTCTGGAAGTGGCACAGCTGTACAGCAAGAGCGATTACACGAGGCTGAGTGGCCTTATTTTTTCAGCTCTCTTGTTTCCACTGTGAACCTCTCCACTCTCTGTTCTCACACTGCCAGCACAGAAACCCTTCTTGATGCTGTCCTCAGAGGCCCACACTGTGATGATCACCTGCCTCTGTAAACACTGAGTCGTTGTGTTTCGGGAAACCAATGGACCATGGTTATTCCTCTTTTTTCCCCTCAATACAACGTAAACTTCTGCAGAAGCTGAATAGAGGTCATCAAATGCCATAATAAGGAAGTCAGAGAATTCTTTTGATTGTATGAGTATTTGTCAAAAGGTTATAATTTGAGGATATTTCTATATAATCTTCTTATGAATATAAAAAAATCCAGGCATTCTGGTATTATTGATTTTCCTTAAAACAAGCTCTGGAAAAATACATATATAAATATATACATACATTTCTGGCCTGAAACTTTGTTTCAGCCTAAGAATTTTACTCTTTACTTTCTTCAACTAGAGAAAAAAGCAGAAATCAGATTAGTCACACAAACTGATTATTTTTCCAACCTATCTCCTAGGTTCAAAGTATCTGCTATTTAGAGCTTAAGAATATGAATGATAAAAAATGATGGTGTGTAAATACCCAGAAGAGTATTTGATTTTGATCTTGTATAAATATATAACACTTGGGATAAATCTGGACACAAAAATGCAATTATAATAAGGAAAATACATCTGAGGAAACTATGAGAATTCAAAGTTTTATTTTAAATTTAATAAATATTGGCTCCTACTTATGTTATATTTGTTTAAAAGGAATGTTAATATACTTGTTTACATTATTAATACACTCTTTTCTTTGTTCCCATGATGATCCAGGGAACATAAAATCTGATCTTCCCAAATCGAGTATTTTAACAGATGAATTGTGCAATTCTGATGTTACAAATGCAAGAAGTGAATACGCATCCTGCGTTCATTTTTTCATAACCAGGCCTAGAGAGAGGTACCTATCGGGATGACAGTCTCAGATATTTCTCAGTCCTGGCACAGAGAATAAGATGAGTAAATACAATTTCAGACAACCCTCCTGGTTACAGTCAGAATGTGATTTATGGGATGTGAATCACTCTCCCAGAGTGACTAATGTGAAGAGCCAAAGGAAGCCAAATTCTGCTCCAGGGTCTCAACTAAAAGCTGGCTCAGAGATTTACACTAATTATTTATCTGATGCCTTGTGTGATACCTATCCAAGTGGTCTGCAGGGAAATTTTAGGGCTTTCCTTTTGGATATTTAAAACTTACATTTTCCAAAACAAGAATAATTCCAAATTTTCTACATTGGTGCTTGTAAGTATAATTTTTAACCATGGTGACTTGGTAATCAACAAGGAAAATGCATGAAAACCCACCCTAGTGTTGCATCAAGCCTGAAGTGAAACTAGAATTCTTATTTTAGCCCCTAGTCAAAGCTTCTGGCCACGGATAAGTCACATCACTTCTCTGAATTTCAGTTTTATCTCTAACGTGGTAGAACTCAAGAATAACCATATGTTATCTAAAGAAGTATAATATCACTTGGAATATATAGAGATAATTTGAAAAGCTATATTATTTACCCTACTAAACAACCCCTGAAATAACAAATCAAATAGGTAATAAAAATAACACAGAATAAAGAAATACAGCATCCAAAAGAAGTTTAAAAATGAGGAGAAAATAAGCAAATACCAGATAAGACTGATTTTGAAAAAAGCAAGACGAATTTAAACCCAAGCATAAAAATTATCATACTAAATGGAAAGTTGAAACATATGATTTAAGATAGAGACTCTGCAACTGAACAAAAGAACAACACTCAACTTTGGTGCCTACAAGAAGCTCACACTAAATATAAAGACAGAAATAATTCAAAATTAAAAGTATGGGAAAGATATCAAAGTAAATCTTGAGAAAAGAATACACCTGGAACAACGAGGGTCATTTATAATGATAAAGCAGTCATAATGAGAAATGCACCAAATGTACATAACCCTAAACCTTTATTCAATTGATAAAAGAGTTTGAAAATGCATACAGGTAAAACTAATAGAACCACAAAAGAAACAAATAAACCCAAATTATAGTCAAATATTTAAACAATCCTCTCAATAATAGAAAAAGGACACAGAAAATCAGGAAGATATACAAGACTTGAACGTTATTAACCAACTTGACCTAACTGATATTTATAGACCTTGCACCAAAAAGAGCACAATACACATTATCGCAAATGCACATATGTCTATATAAAGGATTCTATAAAATCCCCCAAATCTCTCAAAACTCTTCAGTCAGTCAGTCAGTTCAGTCGCTCAGTCGTTCGACTCTTTGCGACCCCATGAATCACAGCACACCAGGCCTCCCTGTCCATCACCAACTCCCGGAGTTCACTCAGACTCGCGTCCATTGAGTCCGTGATGCCATCCAGCCTTCTCATCCTCTGACGTCCCCTTCTCCTCCTGCCCCCAATCCCTCCCAGCATCAGGGTCTTTTCCAATGAGTCAACTCTTCGCATAAGGTGGCCAAAGTACTGGAGCTTCAGCTTGAGCATCATTCCTTCCAAAGAAATCCCAGGATTGATCTCCTTCAGAATGGACTGGTTGGATCTCCTTGCAGTCCAAGGGACTCTCAAGAGTCTTCTCCAACACCACAGTTCAAAAGCATCAATTCTTCTGCGCTCAGCCTTCTTCACAGTCCAACTCTCATATCCATACATGACCACAGGAAAAACCATAGCCTTGACTAGATGGACCTTAGTTGGCAAAGTAATGTCTCTGCTTTTGAATATACTATCTAGGTTGGTCATAACTTTTCTTCCAAGGACTAAGTGTCTTTTAATTTCATGGCTGCAGTCACCATCTGCAGTGATTTTGGAGCCCCAAAAAAATAAAGTCTGACAGTGTTTCTACAGTTTCCCCATCTATTTCCCATGAAGTGATGGGGCCAGATGCCATGATCTTCGTTTTCTGAATGTTGAGCTTTAAGCCAACTTTTTCACTCTCCTCTTTCACTTCAACAAGAGGCTTTTTAGCTCCTCTTCACTTTCTGCTATAAGGGTGGTGTCATCTGCATATCTGAGGTTATTGATATTTCTCCCAGAAATCTTGATTCCAGCTTATGTTTCTTCCAGTCCAGCGTTTCTCATGATGTACTCTGCATATAAATTAAATAAGCAGGGTGACAATATACAGCCTTGACGTACTCCTTTTCCAATTGGAACCAGTCTGTTGTTCCATGTCCAGTTCTAACTGTTGCTTCCTGACCTGCATACAGATTTCTCAAGAGGCAGGTAAGGTGGTCTGGTATTCCCATCTCTTTCAGAATTTTCCATAGTTTATTTAGTGTAGGAAAATTGATACAATATCAACCAGTTCATTTCAGTTTAGTCGCTCAGTTGTGTCCAACTCTTTGTGACTTCATGGACTCCAGCACGACAGGCTTCCCTGTCCATCACCAACTCCCAGAGTTAACTCAAACTCATGTCCATTGAGTTGGTGATGCCATCCAACCATCTCATCCTCTGTCTTTCCCTTCTTCTCCTGCCTTAGATCTACTCCAACATCAGAGTCTTTTTCAAGGAGTCAGTTCCTCACATTAGGTAGCCAAAGTATTGGAATTTCAGCTTCAGCATCAGCCCTTCTAATGAATATTCAGGATTGATTTCCTTTAGCATGGACTAGTTGGATCGCCTTGCTGTCCAAGGGACTCTCAAGAGTCTCCTCCAATACCACAGTTCAAAAGTATTAATTCTTCAGCACTCAGCTTTCTTTATAGTCCAACTCTCACATCCATACATGACTACTGGGAAAACCATAGCTTTGATTAGATGGACCTTTGTTGGCAAAGTAATGTCTCCATGTTTTACTATGCTGACTAAGTTGCTCATAACTTTTCTTCTAAGGAGCAAGTGTCTTTTAATTCCGTGGCTGCAGTCACCATATGCAGTGATTCTGGAGCCCCCCAAAATAAAGTCTGTCACTGTTTCCAATGTTGGCAATGTGATCTCTGGTTCCTCTGGCCTTTTCTAAAGCCAGCTTGAACATCTGGAAGTTCACGGTTCACATACTGTTGAAGACCGACTTGGAGAATTTTGAGTATTACTTTGCTAGCATGAGAGATAAGTGAAATTGTGCAGTAGTTTGAACATTCTGTGGCATTGCCTTGAGAAGGAAATGGCAATCCACTCCGGCACTCTTGCCTGGAAAATCCATGGACGGAGGAGCCTGATAGGCTACAGCCATGGGGTAGCAAAGAGTCAGACACAACTGAGCGACTTTACTTCACTTTCTTTATATTGGAATGAAAACTGACCTTTTTCAGTCCTGTGGCCACTGCCGAGTTTTCCAAATTTGCTGGCATATTGAGTGCAGCACTTTCACAGCATCATCTTTCAGGATTTGAAATAGCTCAGCTGGAATTCCATCACCTCCACTAGCTTTGTTCGTAGTGATGCTTCCTAAGGCCCACTTGACTTCACATTTCAGGATGTCTGGCTCTAGGTGAGTTTTCATACCATTGTGGTTATCTGGGTCATGAAGATCTTTTTTGTATAGTTCTTCTGTGTATTCTTACCACCTCTTCTTAATATCATCTGCTTCTGTTAGGTCCCTACCATTTCTGTGCTTAATTGTGCCCATCTTTGCATGAAATGGTCCCTTTGATCTCTAATTTTCTTGAAGAGATCTCTAGCCTTTCCCATTCTATTGTTTTCCTCTATTTCTTTGCATACAGAAATAAATTATATTTCTGTACCTAGAAACTTACAGTACTGCCTAAGGCAATCTATAGATTCAATGCCATCCCTATTAAAATACCAAGGGCATTTTTTACAGAAATAGAGTAAATTTAAAAACTGTATAGAGATACAAAATACCCCAAGTAGCGAAAACAATCTTGAGAAACAACTACAGTGCTGGAGGTATCAGGCACCCTGCCTTTAGACTATACTAGAAAACTACAGTAATCAAAATACTATGGCACTGGTACAAAAACAGAGACATAGCTAAATGAACAGAATAGACAGCCCAGAAATAAACCCAAACACTGATGACATAGAAATCAAACATTAAAAACAATGTTATTTGTAGTAACATCACACATATGTAATACTTAGGGGTAAAACTGACACAGAAGTCATTAGTCATCAGGGAAGAAACACAAAGAGCAAGTGCAAAGGCCCTGAGGCAGAAGCACTGTCAGCCTCCAGGAGGTAATAGGAGGTAGGTAGACAGAGGAAGAGAGGTTGAAAAGTGAGCTCAAAGGCAGGAAGGGGCCATAAGTTGCAAGGTCTCTGGGGCCTTGGTAAGGACTTAAATTTTATTCTTAGCCATCGTTTTTCTAAGTAACCCAGCGTCCCTTTGTAAAAATTACATAGCATTTTACTGATAATAACTTACACCCAGATCCTACATGTTAACATCCTCCTGCTCTCTAGGGATCGCTCAGACTGCACATTCAGAAGGACTTGTGCTCTTTCCCCCATCTCCAGGTCCATTCCCACCCCCAGTCCTTCAGCTCTCTCTGTCACATGCTCCCATGGGTCACAGCTGGCTCCTGACAGCGGTGCTGCTTCAGACCCAGGAGCAGCTGGTTCTGATAAGCTCCTCCCCTAAGCTTCTTGCTGTGCTGAAAGAATCTGTACCCTACAATTCTGATATGAGGACATTTCATAAATCCTAACTGCACTGTTAGTGGTTAAGAGCCTTTGAATGAGTTACTTAATTTCCCAACATCCCACATTCACCATATTCAAACCAGAGAGCACAACAAATACCTCCCCTTGTTGTCATGGAGATAAAAGGAGGGTGAGGCACAGATTCTGACAGGAGCTTCAGAATGACAAATAAAAGATCAGCATTAATCGCTGTCGCTGTTAGGAATATACTTACAATAAGAATATTAGTAACATATTGATCTATTCTGTTTTTAAAACTTACCTTGACATTCTTTAACTTTGCTCTAGAATTCTAAAAAATTCAGTTATGATTTGTATTATTTGTATGAAGAATGTTTTTTTTTCATGTTATTCCCTACTTTAATTAAATCCATTAAAAGCACATGTATATGTTTAATATGGACAAATTTTGCATTTTGTCTCACTCAGGCAATATTTGTAACAATAGATCTTTCAGAAATACATGATCCAGCACATCCCTGAATTTGCAATGCCATCATCACAAGTAAGACAATACCTTGCTAATAGTACCCCTAGCACTCACACGCTAGCAAAGTAACACTCAAAATTCTCCAATCCAGCCTTCATCAATGAACTGTGAACTTCCGATGTTCAACATGGATTCAGAAAAGGCAGAGGAACCAGAGATCAAATTGCCAACATTTGCTGGATCATCGAAACAGCAAGAGAGTTCTAGAAAAACATCTACTTCTGCTTTATTGACTACACCAAAGACTTTGACTGTGTGGACCACAACAAACTGAGGAAAATTCTTCAAGAGATGGGAATACCAGACCACCTGACCTGCCTCTTGAGAAATCTGTATGCAGGTCAAGAAGCAACAGTTAGAACTGGACATGGAACAACAGACTGATTCCACATTGGGAAAGGAGTACGTCAAGGCTATATATTGTCACCCTGTTTATTTAACTTTTATGCAGAGTACATCATGAGAAGCGCTGGGATGGATGAAGCACAAGCTGGAATCAAAGATTGCCGGGAGAAATATCAATAACCTCAGATACACGGATGACACTACCCTTATAGCAGAAAGCGAAGAACTACTAAAGAGCCTCTTGATGAAAGTGAAAGAGGAGAGTGAAAAATCTAGCTTAAAACTCAACATTCAGAAAATGAAGATCGTGGCATCTGGTCCCATCATTCATGGCAAATAGACGGGGAAACAATGTAAACAGTGTCAGACTTCATTTTGGGGGCTCCAAAATCACTGCAGATGGTGCAGATGAAACTAAAAGATGCTTGCTCCTTGGAGGAAAAGCTATGATCAATCTAGATAGCATATTCAAAAGCAAAGACATTACTTTGCCATCAAAGGTCTATCTAGCCAAAGCTATGGTTTTCCCAGTAGTTATGTATGGATGTGAGAGTTGGGACTATAAAGAAAGCTGAGGGCCGAAGAATTAATGATTTGAACTATGGTATTGGAGAAGACTCTTGAGAGTGCCTTGGACTTTAAGGAGATCCAACCAGTCCATCCTAAAGGAGATCAGTCCTGAATATTCATTGGAAGGACTGATGCTGAAGCTGAAGCTCCAATCCTTTGGCTACCTGATGCAAAGAACTGACTCCTTGGAAAAGACCCTGATGCTGGGAAAGATTGAAGGCAGGGGAGAAATGGACGACAGAGGATGAAATGGTTGAATGCATCACCAACTCAAGGGACATGAGTTTGAGCAAGGTCCGGGATTTGGTGATGGATAGGGAGGCCTGGTGTGCTATAGTCCATGGGGGCACAAAGAGTCAGACACAACTGAGTGACTGAACTGAACAGTACCTAATACCAGTCTAAATGGAGAGTTTACAACTGATTCAGGGGTCTACTAAAACTGACAGTGAATTGTGTTTAGCTATGGAAAAAAACTCTTCAAATATTAAAACATTAAGTTACAGATGTGGAATTTGGTACTTGGAGCTATTTTGTTTTCATTTGCAATGTGATCTTGGCAATCACCCATTCTCCATTTGTTTGGGAAAGTGAATGAGTTAACCTCAGGATAAACAATTTCACAACCATTTGTCAGAAATTAGACTAACTGCTCAATCCATGGGTCTTACATGAGCGTGTGCATCACAGAAGAGACTACACGCACAGGTGGCCAGGCCCCTCCCTTCTGGTTCTGTGGGGATCAGGGGGACAGGAAGCACTTATTTCTAACAAGTCCCCAGAACCTCTGCACTGGATCATGTTTTCACAACCCTTGTGCATAGTTTTAGCTATCTTAATTTATGAACTTGGTCAAATATTTACATTCTTTATTTAAGAACTAATTTTTGAGAACCTGCTGTAAGCTGGATGCCATGTTAACATTAGCAACAGTTTTGGACCTGTTTTCCAGCTTGTCTCTGAAGCACTGAGAACAAAGTCCATATGAAAGCTGTCTTTCATCCACAGGTGAACAATATTCTGGAGGAACAAGGCTGAACTCCACTCTCAGTCTGACCAGGCCACTCTGTGTGTACACGTGCCTTCCACTGAGCTGGTCCACCTAGGGGCGCTGTCTGGCCCTCCTGGGGGTCACTGCTTCTTGATGCAGTGATGAGGGGCATAGGTGTTCCGCGGAGAAGGAGACATCTGGAAAGGTCACAGTAAGTTTTAGTCACCCCCAGCCTTGGGGGACCTCATGGGCTTGTCTAGAGAGGGCCTTGGGGAGACTGACTGGGGCATTTTTTTCCCTCTAAGCAGATGCTCATCAGCCTCTCCGTTTAGACAAGGCTGTGAGACGCAGGGCTGCAGCTGGTGAGGAGCCGGGCTGCGGGGTTACAGCTCCTCTCTGCCCCGTGACACACCTGTGTGCTTACTCCAGCACACTGGACACATCTGCTGACGCCACTCTCACCACTGGACAAGGAACAATTATCACCATCGCCCATAGGCAGCATGCGGCGGGCCTGACCCTGCCTCCCACTCTGCAGACAACCCTATTCAACCAGCACACGGCGCAGCCCAGGCTGTCAGGGGAAGCCGGGGCAGCCTTGAGAGAGAGTCCGATCACAGGGTGGTAATTAGGGAAAGAGGGCTGGAGGCAGCCAGTTCAATACACGGAGAGTATAAAGCCAGGCTTGAACACAGGGTTACTCAGAAGACGAGTAATGGAAGACCCTGCCCACATCTTTATGGACGAAGGTTTTTAAATCTGGACTTGCCACTCAGTAAAGCTCTGGAATCTACGACCACCTGCGTAAGGTAACTCTCTCTACCACACATCATCCCAGATCTCAGTGGGGAAGGGGGTAACCAGCAGCCAGGCCGTGAACCTGCGCGTGCTTGGGCAGCAGCGGCGGCTCTGCTGGTCTGGCCGAGTCTGGCCGGCTGAGCTGCGCAGTCAGGATCTGCGGAAGCCACCAGCTTGTTGGCCGGAAGCCTGGGGACGGAGGCTGGCCTGGACTGGGACGGGTGGGCCCTGCTGCAGGTCCCCTCCACAGCCCCACCAGGGACCCTTCCAGTGATGTCGCCAATGAGAGGAGCTCAGAAATGAAAGCATCAGAGATGCCCCTGCCCCACCGGCCCAAGCAAGTCATCTGAGGCCGGAGAAGCGTGGGAGGGCATGAGGGGAAGTCTGGACCCAGGACCAGAGACACACTCACCTACCACACCTGAGTTTTTCTGTTGCTTTTTTTTTTTTTTAATGTAGAAAATTTGGAAGTCTTAAAAGTATGAAAATCACCATGCTTCACTATTAAGAGGGGAAAAAACAAACAAAAAAAAAAACTCCTGATCTATTTCTTCCATCTTTCTTTTTTCTGTGATCATATGCAAGTCCATTTACAGAAAAGGAATCATATGGTTTGTATCCTCCTTTTCCTAGTTACTGTATCGTATACATTATCGTGTGAGCTTGTACTCTTCTTAAGCTTCATGATTAAGCCTACATAACATCCTGACTTGCTGTTATACTCTATTACTTTAAACATTTCAAATTATAAAAGTTTATTATGTACAATATTGTTCTTTGAGAAGAGTTACTCTAATTGAGAAGAGTTGATTTAACTGAAAATGGGCTGATTATTCTTAAGTTTCTCAATGCCTATTACCAAAATACTTTCAAACACGTCTGTCCTACTTCCATGACCAACCATGAATGAGCTGTGCCTTCTGCAACCATGAATCTTTTCCTGTTTTACTAAGTATGGGCAATAAGGATAACTGCACCAAACTCTAGGGCCATGATCAAGATTCAAATAGT
Organism: Aepyceros melampus; assembly: GCA_006408695.1. Classification (NCBI taxonomy): domain Eukaryota; kingdom Metazoa; phylum Chordata; class Mammalia; order Artiodactyla; family Bovidae; genus Aepyceros; species Aepyceros melampus. The sequence continues at coordinate 390,601 of SJXQ01002464.1, forward strand.
TAATCCACATGAAGCCACAGAAAAATGTTAGGTGACCATTAAATAAATGGTAGTGAAACTATTACTCCTATTATAGTAATTTGAATGTGCTTCCCAGGTGGCAGTAATGGTAAAGAACCTGCCTGCCAGTGCAGGAGACATAAGAGGTGCAGGTTCAATCCCTAGGTCAGGAAGATCCCCTGGAGAAAGGCATGGTAACCCACTCCAGTATTCTTGCCTGGAGAATCCCATGGACAGAGAAGCCTGGGGGTCTACAGTCCATAGGGTCGCAAAAAGTGGGACATGACTGAAGTGACGTGGCACACACATATACACCAACTTTTTAAAAATCTTCTTTCGTGAATTCTCTCTTCATTTTCCTTTCTCCTTTCCTGTTTTTCAATCTTGATGCTTTCTGGCATCTTTGTTTTATTTCTTTGCTTCCCCTACCAGTTTCTATTTTCACTTTTTCATATTACAAGAATACCAAATTTAAAGTCCCCTCACTAAAGCTTTCAGGAACTGCACTATATGAAACAAATGAAATTATTAGTGTCTGTGTTGCCAGGTTTCCACAATAACATCCAGTGGAACAGTCAGAGAGAAAACAGCATCTGAAGACAAAGACAAGCCTGGAAACAGCCTCAGTGCTTTTAACTGTGTCCATGTTCTCACATTTCCCCTGAATAACTGGAATTTCTCTCCCTCAATTTCCAACCACGAAGTTTGCTGATGGGAAGATGCTCTCAGCTAGGAAAAGCTTTCAGCTTTCTATATTTTGTGTGCCTGCAGGGGCTCTGTCAGGAATGGGTGGTTTCTCCTGGATTGATGATAAGCAATGACTGTTTCTTCCATCAAGAAGTGATACAAAGCACTAGAATTACTGTGTGTGTGGAAGGTAAACACCCTCTTCTCCTCACTGTGTTTTACTGGTAACAATTAAGTTGATATAAAAGTATATCCATGCAGCCTCGTGTACATTTCACAATAAAAACATTCATAATTGCTCCCCCAGTGTAATAGCCTAGATGTTAATTTTAGGTAGCTGAAATGGCAAGTCATATATTTTTAAATCATTGAGTCATTTTAAATTAATGTCTATTTGTTTTTATTTTGAAACTCTACTGAAATAATAATGGAAGCTGAAAGTACAGGCCACAGAAATGATTATATGAATTTGAGTCGGTCATGTTATTTGTGGAATCTGTAATTTTTTGACAAAAAGTCTGTTAAACTGGCCCCTGGTTAAGTTGTTCTGTTAAATTAGTCTTTGCATAGATGACTAAAGTTACAGCTTCACTTGAGTTTTCTGGGCAAGTAATGGACAGAGAAAATTTGAAAAAGTCAAATAAAAAAAGAAAGAAAAGAGAAAGTCAAATAAAAGGAAAATGTATCACCAAAGAGTCTGAAATTCTACTTGAGGTCAGTGGTCATTAACTAAAATGAGACCTGTCAGGATGGCCCAGGGCTCTTCTTCAACCATAATGAGCTACTCCATTATAGACAGAGAGTAGGTGAAAGATTTGATTAAACAAGAAGAGGTACTGCCCAGTGCCTACAACAGAACTACCAGGGCAAGGGAGTTGATGGATAAGAATGGAACTGTGACGATGGACCATGGAAATGAATGAGAGAAGAGCAATGAAAATAGGAGGGGAACTTGGACAGGGAGAGGAGACACCTGAGCAGGGAGTTATGATGGAGCGAAGGGAGGACCAGAAGGAGCAGCTGAGACCCAGAGAGGTGGTCAGGGAGACGGGAGTCAGCACAGCCTTGATAACAGCAAAATCTAGGGTGTTACTTGGGGTTGAGATAAGATGAAAACGAGGTATTTCTAAGACAGGAAGATGGGGATACTGGATGAAGCATCTACAAAGATGGTAAAATCACCATGAAAAACATGTCACGTTCTGTGGTGGGGAGAGAAAGCATTGAGCCAAGAGCTAAAATGCTCAGTAAATTAAGGGAGTCAGGAAACTGTAAACAAACACAGTATGTTGCAGGTCAGCGGTGAGTGTTTTAAAAGATCTGGCAGGGTGGATATCTGAACAGTTCCATCAAAGAAAGAATATGATTCTGCAAACTCAAAAGAAAAATCCTTTCCCAAATATCAGAGAGCCCTTGAGCAGGTGTGTGCCCTGCCAAAGTAAATGTGTTAAATAAAAGGAGGAAGATAGATATCCTTTCTGAGATAAAAAAGCAAACCTCATTACTTTTTCTTAACAAAACTAGGAAACCAAATTAAAGGTTGAAAAGAAAAATGATTCCAAGTATTGGTTTGCCGAATACCATGTGGCAAGAAATGTGGGGAGAAAAAAGAACAGAAGCAATCTGTCTGTGACCTCGGCTCTGTGGGGAATGGTTTCCAGCTACCCTCATGGTCCAGCCAATCAACTGCAGAATCAGCAATGCCCACCCGCCCACTCTGCTCATCACACTTCCACTTGGTTATAATTGTGGAGAAAGCTTCCCAGACACGGAGAACGCAGAGCTGTGCAAATGCCATGCTGTCCCATGAGGACAAAGACACGTGACAACTTGAAAAAAATGCTTAACTTTTTTTGTAAATAAAAAATTTTAGTAAGATCATTTGAAAAATACACTTTTGAGAAAAATACCCATGACCTGTATTAGACATTTATTCTGCTATGAAATACAAAATAATTATTCTTGACACAAATTCATATATTTTAATCCATTTCTTAGTTGAAGCTGCCTCTTTAAAAAAAAGAAGAAAAGCTCTAACTTTTGAATCCAATGGCTGCCTGGGTGATTCCAAGATCCTCAGAGCCCCATTTGAATTCCCAGTAGCAGATCACCTCCTGCCCCTCCCCCACAGGGGAGCAGGATTTCGATGATGGTGAGAAGGTATGTCTTATGCTTGGGTGGTGAGAAACGCTATAACAAGAAGTGTGAAGTACAAGTCATGTACATTGGTGCATGGTCTGTTCAGGCTGCTATAACAAAATACCACAGACTGGCTGGATTATGCATGCGTGCTAAGTTGCTTCAATTGCATCCGATTCTTTGCTGACCCTTTGGACTCTAGCCCACCAGGCCCCTCTGTCCATGGGATTCTCCAGGCAAGAATACTGGAGTGGGATGCCATGCCCTCCTCCAGGGTATCTTCCCAACCCAGGGATCCAACCCCCATCTCTTACGTCTCCTGCATTGGCAGGCAGTTCTTTACCACTAGCACCTCTTAGCTGGCTTGTGCACAACAAGAATGTCTTTCTCACAGTTCTTCAGGCTGGCAGGGTGTCAGCATGGTCAGGTTCTAGTAAAGACCCCCTTCTGGGTTACAGACTGCTGACTTCTCCCAAAAGAAAGCTCTGTTGGCCATCTTTTAGAGGGGCACAGATTTTGGAACAGAATAAGCCATCATCACCACAACAACAGAAACTTAAAGAAGAACTAAATGTTCCAAAGTAATTAAATGACTATGGAAAATCTGTCTAATGTGAATATTACTAAGAGACTAAATACTGTTCATAAAATGTCTATTATTATCTAACTTTGATACCTCCCTGAGAAACTTTCCTTTTCTTCTAATCAAATGATTAAATCAATCATGCTTTCCATGTTACCAATATTTATAGCATCATTAAGAATTATTTAGCAGAGTCCACTTTCTTTAGAAGTGATGCAAAATGTTCAAACTGGCTAATTCATGTCATGTCATTTATATCAGGAGAAGGCAATGGCAACCCACTCCAGTGTTCAAGCCTGGAGAATCCCAAGGATGGGGGAGCCTGGTGGGCTGCCATCCATGGGGTCGCACAGAGTCGGACACCACTGAAGTGACTTAGCAGCAGCAGCATATATATCAAGATGTGATTGCTTTGCTAAAATCCAACTGATGTAAAAATCTGCTTCTAGTTTTTTCTGATTGTAAGAAATAATCCACATTAGCAACAGCAAAAATATTACCAAGTCAGATGTGACTGAAAGACTGGGAGAACAGATATTCTCTGACAAAAAATATAAGCAAAGGAGTACTGTGATTAAAGACAAGACTGACAAAAACAAAAGGAACCAACAATATGTCAGGATGACCCTTGCACAAAGAAAAACATACACCTACATCATCATCAAGTGATAGCTGAAAAGAAACGCTAAAAATGGTTCACAGGTGATTGAGACAGGAAAACAAGAACCCAGAATTTATCAAGAAATTATCACTTCAATGATTTTTTTTTTTTTTTTTAGCAAAACAGTATCTTCAAATGATATCCTTGATGGTAGTCAGCTGCAATTAACAGAAATGCCCTGACTGACTGTGAGGTGGAGTAGTGGTGGGTGGTGGAATTGGATTTCTCCATATCAGATTTCCCCCACATCCTTCTAAGTTTGCCCCCAAAACAATCTCAGCTTTTAAACAGTATTAAATGATAAGAATAATAAATGGAATAACTGACATTGACCGCGGTGGTAATGGTTTCATTGCTAAGTTGTGTCCAACTCATGACACTCCATGGACTGCAGCCTGCCAGAGTCTTCTGTCCATGGGATTTTCCAGGAAAGAATACTGGAGAGGATAGCCATTCCCTTCTCCAAGGGGATCTTCCTGACCTAGGGACTGAACTCAGGTCTCCCACATGCAGGTGAATTCTTTACCAACTGAGCCACAATGGAAGCCTTTTTTTTTTTTTGGCTTGTGCCAAGAGACTTGCAGGATCTTAGTTACCAGATCAGGGATTGCACCCAGGGCCCAGAAATGGAAGCTTGAGTCCTAACAACTGGACCACCAGGGAATTCCCTAACATTGACTTTTCACCACAAAAATCGAGAAAAACTACAAGGTGGGAAACTCATCTTCAAAGTCTTTTCACATTGATGTCCATATTCTTCTCTTGTTCTCCCACGACTCCTATCTACATGAGCTTAGATGCCCATATCCACCAGTAAATCCCCTATACCCTTACTGACTCTACAAGCCAGGTCTTGTGGAGGAGACTGTAGTGATACCTTTCAATTCGGTTGAAGCCTACTAGACAGCTACTTGCTGTAAGGTAATTTGTTTAACACCAGGGAAGAAAAATATAAACCGAAATACCATATAATCACTTCTTTGAACTAGAGGCCAATCCCACTACTTCCTACCGCCCTTGATCACCTCCCTGGGAAGTCAAAGATATTCTCTCAATATGAACACCTATTATCTATCAAGAATGTACTATGAACTCTCATATGTTGGTGGTGAAAGTGCAAAGTGGTACAATCACTAGAGAAGCTGTTAGGCAGTATCTACTGATACTAAAGGGACTTCCCTGGTGGCTCAGACGGTAAACAATCTGATGCCTGCAATGCAGAGACCCAGGTTCGATCCCCGAGTTGGGAAGATCCCCTGGAGAAGGAAATGGCAACCAACTCCAGTATTCTTGTCTGAAAAATTCCACAGACAGAGGATCCTTGAGGGCTACAGTCCATGGGGTCACAAAGAGTCAGACACGACTAACACTTTCACTGATTATAAAGCAGAAGATAGGCATAATCTCTGACGCAGAAACTCTTAGGTGAGTGTGTGTGTCTTAAAAGAAATGCATGGGTACAGTCACAAGAGACCTGTTCAATAATATTGTTATGTGCATTAATCATAACAGCCTCTCAAAAAGAGGCAAATGTCCATGTCCAGTAGCATGGGAACCATCCTGTCATCTGTTCATACAATGGAACACTCTCCAGCAATGAGAACAAGCAAACTAAAACTATTTGCAACTAAGATTAATAGCACAAACACAGGTCTGAAATGGAGGAAGCCAGATGCTCACCCATCCCCAAGATATGGCAAAACCAATATATGGCATTAGAAATCCAGGTAGTAGTTACAGAGTCCTACACTAAAAAAGGTTTGTGAGTATTTCTGGCACCCTGGTGGTTTTGGACTATATAGCCCACCAGGCTCCTCTGTCCCTGGGATTTTCCAGGCAAGAATACTGGTGACCTAGTAATGGTTTATACCTTCATGTGGCAGTCGACACTCTAATTTCATTTGTCAAAATTCACTATACTACACATTTATGATATCTGTACTTTTCTGTATGCATGTTATACTTTAATAACAATTCCCCAAAAGAGAAAGAAATCATCAATTTAATCCACCACATTGAGAAAACAATATTCACTTGGATGTAGAAAAACAAGGGAGAAAATATTATTCACATTGATGCAGAAAAAGCAAATCATAAAATTCAATCCTCATTAATGAAAACTTTCTTAGCAAACTTGGAATAAGAGAGAACTTCATGAATCTGATAGAGTATATCTGTAAGAATCTTCCAGCAAACCTCGCATTTCATTGTGAAATATTGAAAGCTTTCCCTTGAGATCAGAAATAAAACAAGGATGGCTGCTATCACCAATTCTCTCTGACATTTTACTGGAAGGCCTATGTAATGCATTAAGGCAAGCTTAGAAAATGAAGAAATAAAACTGCCATCCTTCACAGATGACTGGTACACATAGAAAATCCAAATGAATACAGAGATAAGCTATCACAATTAACGTGAGTTTAGCACAGTCATTGGATAGAAGGGAAATATAGTGAAAATCAATTTTATTTATAGATATACCCAAAAATAAAAAACAAAATATAGAAATACATCAAAAGTAGACACTGATCCATTACAAAGCCACTCAAGAGTCTACACAGCACATTTCAAACCACTATTTTAAGAAATTAAAAAGCCCTTAAGAAATACTCTACTGAAAGATTATCAGGACCTCCTAAGTACTCAACTTTGGAGGCCAGGTTCTTCTTAGTGGAAACCAATGCATTTTGAACTCCTCTTTCTAATGTAATTTAGAAGTAGAATGATTCACTGTCATATAGTTCCATGTTACAGTTAATACAGTTTACTTTTTTTTCATTTTAATTGCCAGATGACTTTTAGCTTTGAACAAAATGCTAAATTTTCCATTCTAGGAAGGATTTTTTAAAAGATAACGTCATCATCAGAACCATTCAAAATCAAGGATCACAGACCCCAAAATAAATTTTAAAACTTCAACAAGGTTTGTGATTGTGCATCATCTTTGGAGCACGTGGAGGAGGGCCTGGGACTCATAGGGCCAGCCCTCTAGCTGAAGAATATCAGAGTCCCTCAAGATCAGTGAGTTTCCCTTGAACTTCACCATCTAATCATACATTCATTTAACACATACTATGCATGCTGAACTGGGACAGGCACTGTTTCAGGAACTAGAGATACAGTGGAGAGTATAGTCTTCTCCAGGCTCCCTTTACTCTGTCCCTCCCTTTCAACTTATTCTTTTTCCCGCTCACATATATTTCAATTACCATAAAAGACTCTGTGGTCACAAAGCAGTGCTATTCAGCTACTGGCATCCCGCATCAGTTTCTATGTTTTGCTCCCAGATCAAATAAGACATTCAGATTTAGGTTGTTAATGAGCTGAAGGGGGGATTTCCCTGGTGGTCCACTGGTTAAGAATCTGCCTGCCATTGCAGAGGACCCAGGTTCAATCCCTGATCCAGGACCTAAGATCCCATACCCCATGAGGCAACTAAGCCCATGCACTGCAACTACTGAAGCCCATGTGCCTAGAGCCATGCTCTGCAATGAGAGAAGTCACCACAACGAGAAGCCTGTGCATTGCAGCTAAAGGATAGCCTCCTCTCACTGGAACTGGAGAAAGCCCACACCGCAGCAATGAAGACCCAGTGCAGTCTAGTAAGTAAATTCATTAGTTAACTTTAAAAACAGAACTGAAAGAATTATCAAAAAGACATGGAGACTTACCCTAAAAAATTAAAACTGTGATAGTAACTGTGACAACCCACTTTAATGAATTGTTTGGTATACAAACAGCTCATGGAGCTCTACATCAAAAAAAAAAAAAAAAAAAAACAGCAACCCAATCAAAATTGGGCAGAATAAACAAACACTTCTCCAAAGAAGACATACAGATGGCCCAAAAGCACTTGACAAGATGCTCAATATCACTATCAGAGAAATGCAAATCAAAACTACAGTGAGATATCACCTCACACTAGTCAGAACAGCCATCAAAAAGTCTACAAACAATAAATGCTGGAGAGGGTATAGAGAGAAGATTGTCCTCCTACACTGTTGGTGGGAACATCAATTGGTGTAGCTTCTATGGAAGAGTATGTAGGTTCATTAAAAATCTAAAATAGAGAGCTACCTTATGATCCAGTAATCCCACTCCTGGACATATACCCAAAGAGAACCATAATCTGAAACGATACATGGACCCAAATGTTCAAAACAGCATTATTTATGATAGCTAAGACACAGAAGCAACCCAGATGTCCACTAACAGAGGAATGAATAAAGAAGATGTGGTACACATATACAATGGAATATTACTCAACCATAACAAAGAATCAGAGAAAGCAATGGCACCCCACTCCAGTGCTCCTGCCTAGAAAATCCCATGGATGGAGGAGCCTGGTGGGCTGCAGTCTAGGGGGTGGGAAGAGTCAGACACGATTGAGTGACTTCACTTTCACTTTTCACTTCCATGCACTGGAGAAGGAAATGGCAACCCACTCCAGTGTTCTTGCCTGGAGAATCCCAGAGATGGGGGAGCCTGGTGGGCTGCCGTCTATGGGGTCGCACAGAGTCGGACACGACTGAAGCGACTCAGCAGCAGCAGCATAACAAAGAATAACAAATAATACCATCTGCAGCAAAAGGAGGGCCTAGACATTATCATACTGAGTGAAGTAGACCAGACAGAGAAAGACAAATATTATACACTATTACTCGTATGTGGAATCTAATTTAAAAAGATAAGAATGAACTTACCTACAAAACAGAAACAAGACTTACAGATATCAAAAACAAACATATGGTTACCAAAGGGGCAACAGGGTGAGGGAAGGATAAATCAGGAGCCTGGGACAGACACACACACACACACACACACACACACACACACTACTGTATACGAGACAGGCAACCAGGAAGGACCTACCTACAGCACAGGGAACTCTACTAAGTATTCTGTGAAAACCTAGATAAGCACTTAAGACAGGATGAATATATGTACCTGCATGATTGAGTCACCGTGCTGTACACTTGAAACACAACACTGTAAATCAACTACAATCCAGTAACATTAAAATATTTTAAAAAATGGATTATTTTCTGGCAAACCACACACCATTATGACATACATTATGACTGGATATTAGACCACACTGTCTTAGAAGTTTTCGAAGATGAAATTTTATTAGACTGAACATTACTGATTATCAAAAAATAATTTGGTCAGACCTATAGTTTTTCATTTTAAAACAATGAACTTGAAGACATTATGACAAAACAATGAATTGGGGGCCTACCATATACCAAGTTTCAGGTTATGGTATTAAATAATTCAATATTTTTAAAAATGTCTTCCCATATATATAATACCATTCCTATATACAGAAGATAACACTTTGACATATGGTTTAAAATATATCTCAGCCTCCCTTTTATTTCCTTTTGATATTTACAAACCTCACAAGTGTAAAAAAAGGAAAAGGCTACTATCTTGGTAATAACATTTCTTCTGCTTTCCTGACTTGAGATAAAACTTTTTCCCAGTTTTGTTTGTTCCTATCACAGACATTCTGATGTCTTGCTGCTGTTTTGTAGGGTTGCTATCATCACAGCGGCTATTGATTTTTTTTCCTTCAAAATATCTGTCCATGTTTTTGCTGCTCTTTCTTTACTTTAGCGCATACTAAAATTCTCTTGATTCTAAGGTAAAAATTACATGATTTAATTCCTCATTTCTGAGATACGAGATGTAATGAACTCTGGATAGTATAATAGTGTAATATTACAATTGTAACATCATATTTTAACTGATGAGCTTGGAAATCTACAATGCATATGTATGTATCACAACTTCTGAGAAGGACAGATGATAGCACTTCACTGTCCCTAAGTAAGGCTTGGAATATTAACTTAAAATCATCAAGAGTTCTGAAGAGTTGAGAAACTTGTGGATATTTCTCTCTTTACAGTATTTCTAACAGAAACAATTTACTGTCTGCTTCAGTGGTCCCCAACAGTGCCTGAACTAGCCTTACAGATTTGAAGACATGCTTAAATTTTTAAAAATTTAGTGTTACCAAAGAGTGAAACAACTTGAAAGAAGGAATTAAGCCAGTGAGAGGAAACATAAAACAAACAAACAAAAAAGCGTGCAGCTGTGCGCCTGACTGGTGACTACGTGGGACAGAGGAGGAAGATGCGGTGCTATGTGTGCTGAGCGACCAAACCTGGTCAGAGATGCGATCCAGGGTGTAAGAACTCGATCCAGTATCTCCCAGTGAGACGCAGATAAGAGGAGGGGGAAAAGGTTTTCCCGGAATAGGGGAAATAGTGTCTTCAAAGCCATTTTCCAAAATAAGCACTCAGTGAATGACACATTGAAATAACTTCAATCTTTAAGATGAGAGAGCAGAGAGGAAGTGGAAAGCAAGATAAGAATGCAAGGATACGTAGGGTCCAAACACCAACTGTCCTAGAAACTGTGGCAATGTTATACTTCTGAGACCAAAGGGAATCACAGCAGGACTTCAACTGGGTGGCTGATGTCACCACCACTGGGGGGTTGTTGATGGCAAAAAAGCTGATTCAAACAAAAAAACTGTATGAGGAAAAACGAGATGACTAGAGAAGTTTAAATATTTACTGATACAGTAAGAAATTACTATTATTTCAGTTGTGACAATGAAACTGCAGGTACATTTTTTAAAAGACTCTTTATCTTGTATAGGTATCTAAAAATATAGAGATGAAATGGCATGGTGACTAGAATGTTTTTAAAATCATCAAGGAGGCAGTGTGGTGTGTGGGATACATGCAGATACATCGACTGACCATGAATTAATAATCATTAAAGCCAGATGAGGATGCTGATGGAAATTAACCTAAGTGAGAGCGTATGAAGGGCCATGTAGCATTAAGAGTGGCCGTAACTGATGACTCAGGGCATATGCAGCCTACTGGGAGATGGAAGCAGATGGATGCACGTGGGCTTTCATGCTCCATGCCTGAAAGGACATTAGTGACATTCACTACGATGGGAAACCACATTAAAAGACCACGTTTTATGATGGATTTAAGAAAAAGCATGGGGCCCAAGAGCACCATTCTATGTCTAGAGAAGTTGTGGATTTGAGATGTCTTTGAGACCTCAAAGAGAAGATGCTGAATGAGTAGTTGGATGTGTATGTCTGGAGCTCATAGAAAAAGTCTGGACAGGATGTAAGAGTCTGGCAGTCATGTGCTTATCTGTGGTCTCAGAGCCACACTAATGGAGGGAGGAGCCAGGGAAAGATTCAGAAGCATTCTTCAGGTAAATTACCCAGGGCAGTGGGGTGGGGGAAACAAGTGGGTGAATTTGCAAATATCAGAAATATCATTCAATTCAATAATCTTTTTTTTTCATGCAACCTTCTTCTCCAAGTTTCTAGAAAGGACTATGACTGACCACCTTGGATTTCATATGTGATCCTTCCCTGATGGTTTCAATGATTTTGAAAATCAGCAAAGAGCAAAGTAGAAAACAACTGCTGAAAATTTAAGTTTCATGTAAATATGCAAAACTATTTTCTTAAGATCTTTACCTGATACAAAGCATGTCCAATACTTTCTGAAATTGACCAATATAGAACAGAGAAGGTAAAAAAAGTAAACAGCAATAAAATTAAGCTCACTCTGCATTGAGAATTTTATGCTTGTCAACAAAATTTTTAAATTAGTATTCATTCAAAGGTCACAGCTATGTTTTTGATAGATAAAAACAAAGTTATTTATATTTTACAGATGAAGAAATTCAGAAACAGGATTCTCCAAGACTGGTTTATTAAATAAGGTCATATTTCCAATTAAGCAACAGGCTAGAATTTGTAGTGAAAGTCCAGCTTGTGCTTTATTTGGCTCTTTTTTCAAAGATAATTAATTCAGACAGTCTATCTGTCATGGGTTCAACAGTGTCTCCCCAAAATTCCCTTCTACTCAGAACATCTGAATGTGGCCTTACTTGGAAATAGAGCCTTTGCAAATTTAATTAGTTAAGGATTGAAACTGGATCATACTCAATTAGGGTGAGTTCTAAATCCAGTGAGAGTGTCCTCAGAAGAAAAGGATGCACACAGCCCAGGGAAGAAGGACCATGGAGATGGAGGTGGAGACTGAAGCGATGTGTCCACAATCCAAGACACTCCAAGAATTAGCCGCAGTCACCTTCTAGAAGCAAGGAGAGAGGCAAGAGACTGCTTCCCTCATAGCCTTCTTACAACACCAACCCTGACAACACCTTGGTTTCAGACCTCCAGTCTCCAGAACTGTGAATGAAGACATTTCTACTGCTTTAAACCACCCAGTTTGTGGTATCATGTTACAACAGCCTGAAGAAGCCAGTCCACCATCACTTAGAGAAAACACTTTTTGTTTACTAATAGAAACTATTTTCATCACGAAGCTAAATGTCCTCTGATTCCAGTGTCTCTCAAAATACGTAATGTACATTTTTCTATGGTGAATCTGGAACTGTGAGAAAGCAGAACCATTGACAGTGTTTAATTTATTTCTTTCCATTTGCAGCTGCAAATGAAATTTGCTTATGTTATGGCTGATTATATTTGAAGTATAGACTTTCCTGCTAAATTTCTCTCCAGACCTCAATTTATCTTCTTGTATTTTTATTCAAATGTTCTTCCATTTTTAAATATAATTGAATCACAATCTCATTAAGGGTGAAAGTCATGTCTGTGTGCATTTAGTGATTACCTGGTGGATGGAACAATCGAAATACCACTCACTGACTTTTTACCAAATCAAACCCCAGAAGTGATGGATATTGTCCCACTTATCTCTAACTCTCTGAATCTTACATAACAAAACCAGTAGGAGAAACTTTTCTGGGACTAAGAAAGAGAAAAACAATACCGTATTTGAAGTGTTTAAATACTGTGAATACTGTGCAGCTTGCTGTCAGACCACATCACCCCACCTCCTAATTTTTTTTCTTTTTCAGAAAAAGCTTGTCCTTCATCTTATCAATCATACAGCTATTACTACTCTGTATAGGCTGGGATATCAGTCTTTTCATCCTCTCACCTTGTCCCTCCAATTGCACTCATCCTTTTTTAATTCAAAATCATATTAAGATTACTGCTTTTTAAAATCCATTTTTAGCAAAAATCTAGGACTTATCCTTCCAGAGAAATAATAAAGATTAGATTACAATCATAGCTTAAATATTTAGAATTAGCTCCAAGTAGGGCATACACTGAAGACTGATTTTTTTTTTTTTTTTGCATCATAAAGCTCTCCTTCTCTAATGCAGTCTTAGGGACTCTGCCAAATGCAGGTGATGGTGGCTGACATCTTTTCTACAAGCTTTGAATGCACAGCTTCTCCCTGCTCTCCTCTGGGTGGTCCTCACTGATTTCCACAGGAGAGTTAAGAAGCAATGTTTGTGCTTGGTGGGCACTTGATAGGAGATTTCAGTGTGACCATTTCTAAGCACAAGCACAGATTTGGCTATTGTTTTCAGGGGCTGATTTTGCTCAGTAACTTAAGCCTATGCAATACTTTGTCCTGTTTTCCAACATACACTCTGTACTCATGATCCAACATTATAAATATCTGTACAGAGGCAGCTTGATGCCTCTGGTGTGTTATTTGACACGTGATTCATTTTATTAGGTTATATCTCATAATACTTTCTTGTATTTTTATTTCTGCTCTTCCATGTGGATTCCAACCTATCAGCAATGCCAATATGCAACGAATTGAACGGTATCACACAAGGATTGACTGATTTTTTTTAGCTTATGCCAGGCTCACAAGGAAAACTAAGGAATTTTTTCAAATGACTCTGTTATTTTTGCCTTACAATATATAAATCAAGGCAGTAAATGACAACAAGCAACTAACTAAATAGGAAAGTCCTCATGTTTTAGGAGGAAATGTAATTCCCAAGGGAAAGAGAGTGAGGAGGAGGCAGGCAATGTCTGGAAGCAGAGAGCAAGTCTTGCATTACTCAGGGCCACTGCTTCACAAAGAGACACAGCTGGCGGCCCAGCCAGCAGCCACCTCTGGACTGTGTCCAGCCTCAGAGGACACGAGAGGCCATGGACTCTCAGCTCCTGCTCATCTCCTGCCTCACTGGTCAAAGCCAGGCCCAGTAGGACCTGACTCCTCAGTGCCAGCTGGTGTCCCCCGAGCATTTCAGACGTTCCAGGCGAAGCCACACGGCACACTCTGGACCACAGCACTGCATTTGTGCCCAGAGTGACGGGAGGAATCAGCCTCAGGGGCTCCATCGTGGGGGGGGGGGGCAGCACCTGCTGGAACTTCTGTGTCTCCACCAGCGGTGACACGGGGGTCCTTCCAGATGCCAGCACTCACCCTGGGGGCAGGAGGAGGACAAGAGCACCTGTGCTGTTAGATGATGGGCAGGGGCCGTGGTGTGGAGGGGGCGGCAAAGGCTGGGACGCTCTCATAAATAAGGAGCCAAGAGCCCAAGATGCAGTGAAGGCAAGAGAAACGTGGCCCACACACGTTTAACCTGGGAAAACTCTGACAACACGATAAAACATCCTGAAGACAATAAATTCTTCCAAAAAGGGAAATAGAAAGCTGCAGTGCCCCTGAGTGTATGTTACGGCAATATACAGCCACCTGCCCTCCCAACAGAGTAAGCAGAATACAATCACAATATTTAATAAAAGGAATCCTCAAACCAATTGCCGGTAGCTGATGTGAGCTTAGAGAAGGCAACAGTGAAAATTAAATTCATCTACCTGAGATTAAGGATTAATTAGGATGACCAAGACAAAATATAAAGAGGACATTTTTAATATCTGAATAAAGTTATTTTTGAGGGAAAAGATCACTATTGCCTTTGATGTAAAAACAGTCCTACAACCCTTAACAAGGAAAGAGAATTCATTCAAGGAAAAGCCATGCTAAATGAGATGTCAATGTTTTCGACTGTAACTGGAGAAGGCAATGGCACCCACTCCAGTACTCTTGCCTGGAAAATCCCATGGACGGAGGAGCCTGGTGGGCTGCAGCCCATGGGGTTGCAAAGAGTCGGACACAACTGAGCGGCTTCACTTTCAGTTTTCACTTTCATGCATTGGAGAAGGAAATGGCAACCCACTCCAGTGTTCTTGCCTGGAGAATCCCAGGGATAGGGGAGCCTGGTTGGCTGCCATCTTTGGGGTCGCACAGAGTCGGACACGACTGAAGGGACTTAGCAACTGTATAAGAAAATACTGACATTAATATTTTATTATGTATTTGTTTTTAAAGGACCTAATGCTTTCTCACAGAGCATATCTATGCATCAGTCTGAGCTGTGAATGAATTGGGTCCCAGGGCACCTGGTGTCTTGCAAGACTACCATCATCATAAGCGGTCTGAAGCAATCTGATAAGAGGATGTTAAAGCTGATCCATGTGGGACATTCAAGTATCGGATCCTAGACCCCTTCCCCTCTCTAGGTCTGCAATCCCTGTAGCCCGCAGTGCAGGAACAAGTCCCAAGTTTGTGCTCAATAGTCTCAGATGCGGGAGGCGCCCCAGCCACCTCCGTCCCCCTGACAGCCCAGGCAGGGCCCTGCTCTCACCCCTCACGGGCGTCTTCTCCAAACCACACCTCTCACTGGTGAAGCCCTTCCAGAGACAAGGCTGCAGTCAGTCTGTCCAAAGCAGCCGTGGGTCTGCTCAATCCCCCGCTGGGGGCCTGAACAGACTACTGACTGACTGACTTCAGCTGCAACAGGACGTCATGGAAACCCCAGTGGACTTGGCGTTCAAGATGCAGTTTTGATGCTGATCAAAGATGTTCAGCCCTGTGATGTCAGGGAAGTCGTTTTATCCGAGCATCAGTTACCTCACTCAGACAGGGAATTCTATCATTCAGTTAGAACACAGAGACGACTGTTGTAACAGAATTCTAAACAGAAGGGTAAGTAAGGGAGAAGTGACTTCCTCTGTGCCCGTGGGAGACTCCAGAGACACCACGCCCGAGCCACCCGCGTCACAGAGCTCAGGCTCTGCCTCGTTCTCCCACCAGTGAGGACACAGCCGCATCCTCAACGTGAAAGGAGGCCCATGATCCCACTGCGGGGTCACATCCCAGTGACAGGAGGGAACACAGACCTCTCACCCCCAAGGGCATGAGCAGTGCTGAAGTGGTCAGAACCAGCCCGGGAGAGCCAGCTGTCGACTTTTTGGGAATCACAGGAGCTGGTTGTTAAACACAGCCTTTGTTAAAAATTAAATTAGATATTCCAAATCACATTAAAAACGGGCAACAGATGCTCAGAACCCCCTCTTCTTGTTTGCAGTACCGCATGCCACTGCCAGCCCTGTTTTGCGGTTATTTACTCGTGGTGTCTCTGCGTGGGACACATTACCCAGTGCTTCTGCAGGCCTTTCTGACAGTGAAGAGTCTTCACATCGAAGCTTGAAATCAATCACGCTCAGTGTATTTACACCATGAAACATGGCAAACACCAATTCAGGCCTAAATTTATTGTTCTGCTGATTGTTTAAGACCAGGAGCTAGCAAACCACCCAGAACCTGTTTTCATTCAGTCCTTACACTAAGGACTTTTTTTCTCTCACATTTTTAAAGTATAGTAGGAAGGAAGGAAAGGAGGGAGGGAGACCAAGCAAAAGCATAAAAGAGAGAGAGAAAGAAAAACATGCGACAAGAAACGTTTCTGAACCTGACGGAAAACATATTAATAATGCAAATGAAACTGAGAGGCCTCCTCACTGGCTGTCCCGGCCAAGGGATGGAAGCAGTCTCTTTCCTTGTCATGTGGCCCCTTGAACTATAAGCCAGGGATGAGACTACCCCTTGTACTGAACCCCTCTCAGGATCTGAACCTATTTCACCAGAAAGCACCCAGTGCGTTCCAGGCGCTCAGCTGAGAAGCTCAGGGATTCTCAGCCTCCCTGGGATCTTCCCTTCCACACCTCCCAACCGCGAGAAGGCCCCGCCCCACGTGTGTCTCTATGGTTACAGGCCCCGCCCCCCAGTCAGGATGGATTCCAGGCAGCCTTGGATCATTGGCTCGGGCTAGAATTTTCCCTACTACAAGGGGAACCTCACTGTGGGTGCCACATGTACCTCTTTTATTTACACTATTACTCTGAGAGTTTAATGAGATCATGGAGATATGTATATATATAAAGTCTATAGTATTAAGAAGTGCTCTGTAAAAAACTGCAAGTGGTAGAAGTTCTGAAGTTATTCTTACTGACTTCTGCTCTTCCTCAAATTCGCATATCTGACTGTCTGATAACACACAGCTCCTTTCCTAGCTCAGAACCCAGGATGGAGGTCCCTCTCCAACCCCGTTCTGGTTTTGTAATTTCTTCGAAGTTCCCCTGGAGAGCTTACTATGCCCAGACATAGGATGGCCTGAGACTGTGAGGAATACATGACCCCTTCATGGTCTGTCTCACAAGTTCACTGTTTACTAAATAATCCTTCCTTAGGAAACGAGGACTTCCCTGGTGGTTCAGACGGTAAAGCGTCTGTCTGCAATGCAGGCGACCTGGGTTCGATCCTTGGGTCGGGAAGATCCCCTGGAGAAGGAAATGGCAATCCACTCCAGTACTATTGCCTGGAAAATCCCATGGACAGAGGAGTTTGGTAGGCTACAGTCGATGGGGTCGCAAAGAGTCAGACACGACTGAGCGACTTCACTAGGAAACGAGAATTTAAGGTCTTCATCCTTCCTTCCCTGTCCTTCCCCTTTCTCTTCTCCCATCTCCCTCTTGTCTCTCTCCTTTTCTTTCACTAACACACTTTAAAAAACTGTATAAGAAACAAAGACCACCTAAAGTTTACCAATAGGAAGATACTGGCACTCCTAGTCAGCTCCCCAACACTGCTGCCTTGGCCAGAGGCCAGAAGATAATTATGACAGTTTTTAAAAATTCATCTTTATCATCTGCTGCCCACTCTATCTATTTGGAAGCTACTCCTAAATTTTGTAAAGAAACAAGAAGTCAAATGTAACAGGTGCCCACTCCCAGTGGAGCTCAGCCTTTTATGTGCCCAGGAAGACGAGAATCTTTGTGGCTTCTTTCAACAGAAAGAGTTAAAACAGTTAATTTGAGCTTTTTAACTGAAAGCAGTATTTTCAGTATTGACGGTTAACAAGAACTGACTTCAGGTTCAGACATAAAGCAAAAACCAACCAGCTGTATTTCTTGCAAGGTCTGCAGAAGCACTGGGAACCCACGCACACAAAGAGGACACGGAACCCAAACTTGTATCTGCCATTTCAAAGCCCAGGGTGTCACCTCCACCCCATGTTTTCAACAAACAAAGGTATAAACGCCCCGAGCCTTTGTTAAAAACAAGACATCAGGCCCAAAATAAAGTCGCTTAGGCTAAGCCTCATGTCACCAAACCAAAGTTTAATTACAGTTTCAGCTTTCCCAGAGACCGCATCTTCAGTAAGTCCACAAAGAAACCTCCTGACTGGCACCAGTCAGGTCTCGTGCCTGAAGGATCCCTGCCATTTGCCTAAAGGAAAGTAGCTGTGCAAAACCAGCCAGCTTTTCTGACTCAAAAAAACGTCCTTGTTCCCACTCCTTTCTGTATTAAAGTGCTTCATTTTGTATGGCTTCTCAGTTTCTTTCCACCTGCTACACTGGAAGCTGGCTGATTCAAATCAACTTTTGTTCTTAAAATTTTTAATCTACCTCAGTTTATCCTTTAACAGTTCTGCTGTCAGAGAGGGAGTTGCAGGAGACCTCCCTCCCAAGACAGCCACCAGGAGCCCAGAGCAACCAGGGTGGGTACCTGCTGTTCTCTCGCAGTCCCTGGAGGTGCTGGACGAGCCCACTCAGTTCGGGATCTGCAGCTTTTGCCTCAGAGCTCTCAGGCCACCTGAGCTTTTCTTTTTCTGCTCTGGGTCAGGAAACCTGCTGGAGGCTGCCTGCTCTGATGCAGGAAGGCAAGTGTCTGGCGTCAGAGTGGATCTGACTTAGGGTGAGGCTGCGTTGGTGTGAGGTCTCAGTTCAGTTCAGTCACTCAGTTGTGTCCGACTCTCTGCGACACCATGGACTGCAGCACGCAAGCCTCCCTGTCCATGACAAACTCCCAGAGCTTGCTCAAACTCATGTCCATCGAGTCAGTGATGCCATCCAACCATCCCGTCCTCTGTCATCCCCTTCTCCTCCTGCCTTAAATCTTTCCCAGCATCAGGGTGTTTTTCCGGTGAGTCAGTTCTTCGCATCAGGTGGCCAAAAGTATTGGAGTTTCAGCTTTAGCATCAGTCCTTCCAAAGAAATCCCAGGGTTGATCTCCTTCAGAATGGACTGGTTGGATCTCCTTGCAGTCCAAGGGACTCTCAAGAGTCTTCTCCAACACCACAGTTCAAAAGCATCAATTCTTCGGTGCTCAGTTTTCTTTACAGTCCAACTCTCACATCCATACATGACTCTTGGAAAAACCATAACTTTGCCTAGATGGACCTTTGTTGGCAAAGTAATGTCTCTGTCATATGTTGTCTAGGTTGGTCATAGCTTTTCTTCCAAGGAGCAAGCGTCTTTTAATTTCATGACTGCAGTCACCATCTGCAGTGATTTTGCAGCCCAAAAATATAAAGTCTGCTACAGGACTGGAAAAGGTCAGTTTTCATTCCAATCCCAAAGAAAGGCAATGCCAAAGAATGCTCAAACTACTGAACAACTGCAATCATCTCACACGCTAGCAAAGTCATGCTCACAATTCTCCAAGCCAGGCTTCAGCAATGTGTGAACCATGAACTTCCAGATGTTCAAGCTGGTTTTAGAAAAGGCAGAGGAACCAGAGATCAAATTGCCAACATCCTCTGGATCATTGAAAAAGCAAGAGAGTTCCAGAAAAAACATCTATTTCTACTTTATTGACTAGCCAAAGCCTTTGACTGTATGGATCACAATAAACTGTGGAACATTCTGAAAGAGATGGGAATACCAGACCACCTGACCTGCCTCTTGAGAAATCTGTATGAGGTCAAAAAGCAACAGTTAGAACTGGACATGGAACAACAGACTGGTTCCAAATAGGAAAAGGAGTCTGTCAAGGCTGTATATTGTCAACCTGCTTATTTAACTTCTATGCAGAGTACATCATGAGAAACGCTGGACTGGAGGAAGCACAGGCTGGAATCAAGATTGATGGGAGAAATATCAATAACCTCAAAGATGCAGATGACACTACCCTTATGGCGGAAAGTGAAGAAGAACTAAAGGGCTTCTTGATCAAAGTGAAAGAGGAGAGTGAAAAAGATGGCGTAAAGCTCAGCATTCAGAAAACAAAGGTCATGGCATCTGGTCCCATCACTTCATGCCAAATAGATAGGGAAACAGTGGAAACAGTGGCAGAGGTCTCAGGTGAATATAATTGTGTTTTAAGGCTGGAATAGCAGGTAAAACCTATCAAAGATAATCCTGAATTAGCGTTACCTTAGTGGAGAACTACTAATCTAGGTAAATGTGAAATAAATATACTGATTCCCTGCACAGAGCTCCAAAAACTCTTACAAGTTCTCACACAATTAGAACACTGGGAGCAATTCTCATTCTAATATTTGTCTTTGACCCTGTTCCTGATGCAGGACTCCTGAAACCTTGTAGCTTCTTAAATGATAAGAGCATCAGAAGCATCCTTTTCTCTAGCACAGAGATACTGGCTAGGGGCTGGTCACCAGAAAGGCCAAACCATGATAGATAGTAACCTGGAATTTTTCAGTCCTACCCTGAACCTTTAGAGAGGGGCTAAAAATAGTTAATCACTGCTCATGCCCACTTCATGGCAAACAGAAGGGGAGAAAGTGGAAGGAGTGACTGATTTTATTTTCTTGGGCTCCAAAATCACTGTAGACAATAACTGCAGCCATGAAATTAAAAGATGCTTGCTTCTTGTAATGAAACAGTTAACAAACCTAGACAGCATATTAAAAAACAGAGACATCACTTGGCCAACAAAGGTCCGTAGAATCAAAGCTTTGGTTTTTCCAGTAGTCATGTACACATGTGAGAGTTGGACCATAAAGAAGGCTGAGGACCAAAGACTTGATGGTTTCTAACTTTGGTGCTGGAAGACTCCTGAGCTTCGCTTCGACTCCTGGAGATCAAACCAGTCAGTCCTAAAGGAAATCAGTCCTGAATATTCATTGGAAGGACTGATGCTGAAGCTGAAGCTCCAATACTTTGGACACCTGATGAGCCAGCTCATTGGAAAAGACCCTGATGCTGGGAAAGATTGAAGGCAAAAGGAGAACAAGGTGACAGAAGATGAGATGGTTAGATAGCATCACCAACTCAATGAACATGAATTTGAGCAAACTCCAGGAGATACTGGAGGACAGGGGAGCCTGGCATGCTGCAGTCCATGGGGTTGCAAAGAGTAAGATATGGACTAGCGACTGAACAATAACAATCCTTCCTACCAAGCCCAAAATCTCCCCTACTCATCTCAAAAGGCTTGCAGATATTGTAGAAGTTTGGATTTAGTAAACAAAAACCTTTTCTGGTAAACCATATATTGTTTTTCTGTGCATTTCGAGATGCAACTATTCTACATGGTTTTCTCCAGTAGCCAAGGTAATTCTTAATCAGAAAGAAAAGGCAACATAAAGGTTACTTTGAAAACTAGGTCTACAAGAAAATCTTAAAAGTCTCTTCCACAAATATTTGTAAAAAGCTTTAGCCATCTGAACAGGTAAAGCTTAACTTATTCTATCTGCCTGAGACAATCTGAATCCAACTGCTCTTTTATAAACTAGTGAGTTTTTCACTAGTGTACCTGTCTTGTGGCTAAAACTGTTAAAGGGAAGTTGTTGTTTAGTCAACCCAGCCATTGTGGACTCTCTGTAACCCCATGAATTGCAGCAGGCCAGGCCTCCTTGTACCTCACCATCTCCCAAAGTTTGTTCAAATTCATGTCCATTGCTCGGTGATGCCATCTAGCCATCTCATCCTCTGACGCTCTCTTTCCTTCTGCCCTCAACTGTTCCAGCATCAGGGACGTTCTGCCATTAGAGAAGTATCATTTGCATATCCCCTTCATGGATCACTGGCCTGTCATGGAGAAGGGGCTTGTGTAACTCAATGAAGCCATGAGCCATGTCATGTAGAGCCACCCAAGACGGATGGGTCACAGCGGAAAGTTCTGACAAAACCTGATCCACTGGAAGAGGCAATGGCAAATCACCCCAAGACTACTTGCGGTGAGAACCTCATGGACTGTATAAAAAGACAAAAAGGGAAGTTACAAGATCTCTATTTGCATATGTCAGTATGGTTACGGATGTCTAGGTATATATGTTATAAATTTGTGATTTTCTTTCTACCTTCAACTAATACTGCCAAAATTAATTTGTGAATAATTCTATTTAACTGACTTAAAGACAAATGAGTTAGCTTATATAAGTCAAGTATACCTTCAGATATATAAAAACTAACTATATTCAATATCCTATAATAAACCACAGTAGAAAAGTGTGAAAAACAAAATATATATATACATACTCATCAACTGAATCACTTTGCTCTATACCAGAAACTAACATACCATTGTAAATAAACTATACTTCAATTTTAAAATATATAGGTTCAAAAGGGAGGGGTTATATGTATACCTATGGCTGATTCATGTTGAGGTTTGACAGAAAACAACAAAATTTTGTAAAGCAATTAACCTTCAATAACAAAATAAATTTTTTAAAAAACCAAAAACTATAGAAACTAACTCTAATGTTTTACAAGTTTATGTGATCTAGGATAATCTTTGCTAAATAAAAGCTAAGTTTTTGGCTTAATTAAAATAGAAATGTCTTTAGAGTTGTCAGCATTAAATATAATATTTTCACTCTACCTAGGTTTCCTGAAAGTTAAATAAGCTCATGTAATCCCTGTCACAGAATTTGTTAGCAAAAAAAAAAAAAAAAGATAATTTAAGATGGTGGTTAGCTCTTAATGTCTCATGAAAATTTCAGGACCAATCTAAACATAATTACTGAGAATAAGTGAATTAAATAAATGTAAATAAGACAAAAGTTTATAAATAAACTTTTCAATAAGAATTACACTTTATGGTATGTCTACACAAAAATAGCTTCGATATTTTTTTAGGAACTTTAAACCTTAAAGTTATATTGAGGTAAGTTAAATGATAGATATTCACTGAGTGTTTATATCATTTCCTAATAAGATAAAGCACTGAAACATTAGTTAGTGAAAACAGGTTTACTCATTTTTGCTCCTTTACAGAGGAACAAAAGTTATTTGGGTAGATTAGCAAACATGTCTTGGGCCACACTGAAGTTTCTACCATGAAGAAGAATACACTTCTAAAAACTGTGAAATTTATAAATTTTCCAATCCGCAGAAAGCTAGTGTAACAGTCCCCAATTGCTGAATTTCTAGTTTTCCCTAGAAACAAAGGATTTTAAGCGTTAAGAATTCTAATTAATATATGTACTTAAAACTACTTACTAATAGAAATAATAAAGGTGAAAGGGAATGACTATGTATGAAAAAAAATAAGGAAAATAAACGGCCTGATTGGTCCAGGATGAGAAAGAGGAGAAAACCTAGAATATCTATGTGCACACATGCACAGCGCTTTGGTTGTGTCTGACTCTGTGTGACCCTATGGACCGAGGAGGACAATATCTAAATGGATAGAAAAAAACCTGTGGAAGGCTCATGGAAAAAGAATTCTGGGAAAAGAATTTCATGTGTGGCCACACTAGCTAAGATTGGAATGAACTGATTTCAATTTTTAAAGGAGTGAGTTTTAATATCAAATGTACACCAGAGCAAAGCTGGAATTTATAGTTTTCTATTATGTAAAATAGCAAATGTTTTATTGGACTATTGGTCTGCTTGTGATCATTAAAGGTTGGTGGATTTTTTTTTTTTTTTTTTGCTTTGTTTTTAACTTTGAGTAATCTTCTTGGGAAGCAAAGATTTTTGTGACTCACCAAATAATTACTCTGCTTCACACTGTCTCTATCTATCTTTAATTACTTAATAAAACCCAGGCTTCTCAACACTGAAAGAGCCAAGTTTTGTTCACACTATGTTACCTTCTGTATTTGCCTTTAAAATCTTCTGATGGTTACACAGATAATATTATTTCACAATAATCTGTGCTCCTATTTAGTCAAGTGTTTGAACACTTGACCTTTTTCCAAAATCAAATTCCAAATGGAGTCCTCTGAACCTCAAATTAACTTCAATATTTCCCAGAGTACCCCTGGAAGGTCTCAAAGGATTTGTCTCTCACCTTGTAAAAGAGAGATGTTAAACTAATCAGGTAAACAAACTACACCTTTAAGTCTTTCAACAAGTAAACTCCACACTGCTGCTGCTGCTGCTAAGTCGCTTCAGTCATGTCTGACTCCGTGTGACCCCACAAATGGCAACCCAACAGGCTCCCCTGTCCCTGGGATTCTCTAGGCAAGAATACTGGAGTGGGTTGCCATTTCCTTCTCCAGTGCATGAAAGTGAAAAGTGAAAGTGAAGTCACTCAGTCGTGTCCGACTCAGCGACCCCATGGACTGGAGCCTACCAGGATCCTCCATCCATGGGATTTTCCAGGCAAGAGTACTGGAGTGGGGTGCCATTGCCATATCCAGTAAACTCCATATCCTCTGTATAATGAATACGTGTGTTGACAACCACTGTTTATTTAATTCTTTTATTTTGCTCTTTCCAGCATCACCTGAGATCTACATTTTTTACAGCAGAAAAGACCCTATTTCTTTGAAAGATTGAGGGCAGGAGGAGAAGGGGACAACAGAGGATGAGATGGCATCACTGACTCAATGGACATGACTATGAGCAAACTCTGGGAGATAGTGCAGGACAGAGAAGTCTGGTGTGCTGCAGTCCGTGGGGTTGCCAGGAATCAGACATGACATAATGACTAAACACCAGCACCACATTCCTTTGATGCCAAGGCTGTGCATTCACTTTATGTTCTATCATTGAAATTCATTTCCATGAAGTTTAAAAATGCACAGACAGGGGGCGGTCCTAAGATGGCTGAGGAATAAGACGAGGAGACCACTATCTCCCCGACAAATTCATCAAAAGAACATTTAAACGCTGAGTAAATTCCACAAAACAAATTCTGAATGCCGGCAGAGGACATCAGGCACCCAGAAAAGCAGCCCATTGTCTTCAAAAGGAGGTAGGAAAAAATATAAAAGACAAAAAGAGACAAAAGAGGTAGGGATGGAGCTCTGTCCCGGGAAGGGAGTCTTAAAAGAGAGAAGTTTCCAAACACCAGGAAACACTCTCACTGCTGAGTCTATGGTGAGCCTTGGAAGCACAGAGGGCGACATAACAGGGAGGAAAAATAAAGAAATAATTAAAACCCACAGATTACAAGCCCAACGGTAACTCCCCCAGCAGAGAAGCAGCACAGATGCCTGTATCCGCCACTAGCAAGCGGGCGTTGGGCAGGGAGGCAAGGGCTGCATTGCTTAGAGTAAGAATCTGGCCTGAATGCCCTGAACGCAATTTGAGCGAACTAACCTGGGCTATCAAACCAGACTGTGGGATAACTACCAAGCGAAAAGCCAGCCCTAACCTAAGACACAGCCAGGCCCGTGCACAGAACAAAGGACTGAACAGAGATAGCCGACTGCAGACCAACACCCTCCAGTGACAGGCAACCAGAGCCAGAAGGGGGCAATCGCAGCCCCAGAGAGACATTATCTGACAAACTGCAAGCAGGCTTCTTTGCTGACTAAGACTTCTTGGGGTTCTGGACAGTCAACATCCACCTGAGAAGGTGCGCCAGTTGTACACCCAGAAAACTGAGCAGCAGGGATGGGGGAGGTGATAAGTCGCAGCAACCATACTTGCCAAACACCTCATCACCTGAGCTGCTCGGACCTGGGAAGGGCACAAAACGCAGGCCCAAAGGAGGAGTCTCTGCGCCTCCGAGGACTACTCGAGTGCCTGAACCTGAGCAGCTTAGACCTGGGAGGTGCATGCAGCCCAGGGCCAGCCTCGGATGGTTCCGGTGGACCCACCTAGAGCCTGAGCAGTGTGGGCAGGGAGGGTACATGCACCGTGAGTGAGAGCAGGCCCAGTGTGGCTGAGATACTGTGAGCACACGCCAGTGTTATTTGTTTGCAGCGTCCCTCCCTCCCCACAGCACGACTGAACAAGTGAGCCTAAAACAAGTGTCCACCACCACCCCCCTTGTGTCAGGGCGGAAATCAGACACTGAAGAGACCAGCAAACAGAAGAAGCTAAAACAGAGGGAACCACCTTGGAAGTGACAGGTGCAATAGACTAAAACCCTGTAGTTAGTACCAGCTACACAGGAAGGGGCCTATGCTGCTGCTGCTGAGTCGCGTCAGTCGTGTCCGACTCTGTGCGACCCCAGAGACGGCAGCCCACCAGGAGCCCCCGTCCCTCGAATTCTCCAGGCAAGAACACTGGAGTGTGTTGCCATTTCCTTCTTCAATGCATGAAAGTGAAAAGTGAAAGTGAGGTTGCTCAGTCGTCTCCGACAATTCACGACCCCATGCACTGCAGCCTACCAGGCTCCTCCATCCATGGGATTTTCCAGGCAAGAGTACTGGAGTGGGGTGCCATTGCTTCCTCCTACAGATCTTGAGAAATTTAAGCCGGACCAAGGAACTATCCAAAAATGAACTGACCCCACAATACCCACACCACCACCAGAGAAAGTCCTAGATATATTTTTACTATTTTTACATTATTCTTTTTAAAAAATTGTTAAGTCCTCTATTACTCCTTTAATTTTCACTTTTATAACCTACTATTACTTTAAAAAAAAAGACCCTATTTTTTAAAAGCAAACTTCATATATATATATATATATAGTAATTTTTGTGCCTTTTTTTTTTCTCTTTTTTCTTCTTTTTTTTTAATATTGTATTTTTGAAATTCCAAACGCTACTTTAGCTTTTTAATCTTTGCCTTTTGGTGTCTGTTATCAATTCTGTACCTTTGGGAACCCAATCTTCAGTACCCGTTTTTACTTGGAGCCAGGTTACTGGCTTGACTGCTCTTCACCCTTTAGACTCTCCTTTTTCTCCACCAGGTTGCCTGTGTCTCCTCCCTACCCCATCTATTCTCTACCCAACTTTGTGAATTTCTGTGTGTTCCAGACGGTGGAGAACACTTAGGGAACTGATTACTGGCTGGATCTGTCTCCTGACTTTTGATTCCCCCCATTTATAAACCTCCTGGCCACCTCTGTTTCCTCCCTCCCTTTTCTCTTCTCTGTATAATTCGGTGAACATCTCTGAGTGGTCCAGCTGTGGAGTGCACATAAGGAAGTGATTACTGGCTAGCTTGCTCTCTCCTCTATTGATTCCACCTCATCTCATTCGGGTCACCTCTAACTCCTTCCTCCCTCTTCTCTTCTCCATGTAACTCTGTGAACTTCTTTGAGTGTCCTTCACTGTAGAGAAACTTTTCATCTTTGACCTAGATGTTTTAGCAACAGTGCTATACAGAAGGAGAAGTCTTGAGACTACTTTAAAAATAAGACTGAAAACCAGAAGCAGGAGGCTTAAGTCCAAACCCTAAGAACATCAGAGAACTCCTGAATTCAGGGAACATTAATTGATAGGAGCTCATCAAACACCTCCATACCTACACTGAAACCAAGCACCACCCAAGGGCCAACAAGTTCCAGAGCAAGACATACCAGGCAAATTCTCCAGAAACACAGGAACATAGCCCTGAGCTCCAATATACAGGCTGTCCAAAGTTACTCCAAAACCAATGACATCTCATAACTCATTACTGGACACTTCATTGCACTCCAGCGAGAAGAAATCCAGCTCCACCCACCAGAACACCGACACAAGCTTCCTTAACCAAGAAACCTTGACAAGCCACTGATACAACCCCACTCACAGTGAGGAAACTCCACAATAAAGAGAACTCCACAAACTGCCAGAATACAGAACGGCCACCCCAAATGCAGCAATATAAACAAGATGAAGAGACAGAGGAATACCCAGCAGGTAAAGGAATAGGATAAATGCCCACAAAACCAAACAAAAGAGGAAGAGATAGGGAACTACCTGATAAAGAATTCTGAATAATGATAGTGAAAATGATCAAAAATCTTGAAATCAAAATGGAATCACAGATAAATGGCCTGGAGACAAGGATTGAGAAGATGCAAGAAAGGTTTAACAAGGACCTAGAAGAAATAAAAAAGAGTCAATATATAATGAATAATGCAATAAATGAGATCAGAAACACTCTGGAGGCAACAAATAGTAGAATAACAGAAGCAGAAGATAGGATTAGTGAATTAGAAGATAGAATGGTAGAAATAAATGAATCAGAGAAGAAAAAAGAAAAATGAATTAAAAGTAATGAAGACAATCTCAGAGATCTCCAGGACAGTGTTAAATGCCCCAACAGTCGAATCACAGGAGTCCCAGAAGAAGAAGACAAAAAGAAAGACCGTGAGAAAATACTTCAGGAGATAACAGTTGAAAACTTCCCTAAAATGGGACAGGAAATAATCACCCAAGTCCAAGAAACCCAAAGAGTCCCAAACAGGATAAATCCAAGGTGAAACACCCCAAGACATATATTAATCAAATTAACAAAGATCAAACACAAAGAACAAATATTAAAAGCATCAAGAGAAAAACAACAAATAACACACAAGGGGATTCCCATAAGGATAACAGCTGATCTTTCGATAGAAACTCTTCAGGCCAAGAGGGAATGGCAAGACATACTTAAAGTGATGAAAGAAAATAACCTACAGCCCAGATTACTGTATCCAGCAAGGATCTCATTCAAATATGAAGGAGAAATCAAAAGCTTTGCAGACAAGCAAAAGCTGAGAGAAATCAGCACCACCAAACCAGCTCTCCAACAAATGCTAAAGGATATTCTCTAGACAGGAAATACAAAAAGGGTGTATAAACTCGAACCCAAAACAAGAAAGTAAATGGCAACGGGATCATACTTATCAATAATTACCTTAAATGTAAATGGGTTGAATGCCCCAATCAAAAGACAAAGACTGGCTGAATGGATACAAAAACAACACGCCTATATATGTGGTTTACAAGAGACCACCTCAAAACAAGCGACACATACAGACTGAAAGTGAAGGGCTGGAAAAAGTTTTTCCATGCAAATAGAGACCAAAAAAAGCAGGAGAAGCAATACTCATATCAGATAAAATAGACCTTAAAACAAACGCTGTGAAAAGAGACAAAGAAGGCCTCTACATAATGATCAAAGGATCAATCCAAGAAGAAGATATAACAATCATATATGCACCCAACATAGGAGCACCGCAATATGTAAGACAAATGCTAACAAGTAGGAAAGGGGAAATTAACAATAACACAATAATAGTGGCAGACTTTAATATCCTACTCACACCTATCGATAGATCAACTAAACAGAAAATTAACAAGGAAGCACAAACTTTAAATGATACAATAGACCAATTAGACCTAATTGATATCTATAGGACATTTCACCCCAAAACAATGAATTTCTCCTTTTTCTCAAGTGCACAACGAACCTTCTCCAGGATAGATCACATCCTGGACCATAAATCTAGCCTTGGTAAATTCAAAAAAATTGAAATCATTCCAAGCATCTTTTCTGACAACAATGCAGTAAGATTAGACCTCAATTACAGGAGAAAAACTGTTAAAAATTCCAACATATGGAGGCTGAACAACACGCTGTTGAATATCCAACAAATCACAGAAGAAATCAAAATACACATAGAAATGAATGAAAATGAAAACGCAACAACCCCAAACCTGTGGGACAGTGTAAAAGCAGTGCTAAGGGGAAAGTTCATAGCAATACAGGCATACCACAAGAAACAAGAAAAAAGTCAAATAAATAACCTAACTCTACACCTAAAGCAACTAGAAAAGGAAGAAATGGGTAACCCCAGGGTTAGTAGAAGGAAAGACATCTTAAAACTTAGGGCAGAAATAAATGCAAAAGAAACAAAAGAGACCATAGCAAAAATCAACAAAGCCAAAAGCTGGTTCTTTGAAAGGATAAATAAAATTGACAAACCATTAGCCAGACTCATCAAGAAACAAAGGGAGAAAAATCAAATCAATAAAGTTAGAAATGAAAATGGAGAGATCACAACAGACAACACAGAAATACAAAGGATCATAAGAGACTACTATCAGCAATTATAAAAATTAGGGCAGAAATAAATGCAAAAGAAACAAAAGAGACCATAGCAAAAATCAACAAAGCCAAAAGCTGGTTCTTTGAAAGGATAAATAAAATTGACAAACCATTAGCCAGACTCATCAAGAAACAAAGGGAGAAAAATCAAATCAATAAAATTAGAAATGAAAATGGAGAGATCACAACAGACAACACAGAAATACAAAGGATCATAGGAGACTACTATCAGCAATTATATGCCAATAAAATGGACAACGTGGAAAAATGGACAAATTCTTAGAAAAGTACAACTTTCCAAAACTGACCCAGGAAGAAATAGAAAATCTCAACAGACCCATCATAAGCACGGGACTTGAAACTGTAATCAGAAATCTTCCAGCAAACAAAAGCCCAGGTCCAGACGGCTTCACAGCTGAATTCTACCAAAAATTTCGAGAACAGCTAACACCTATCCTACTCAAACTCTTCCAGAAAATTGCAGAGGAAGGTCAACTTCCAAGCTCGTTCTATGAGGCCACCATCACCCTAATATCAAAACTTGACAAAGATGCCACAAAAAAAGAAAACTACAGCCCAATATCACTGATGAACATAGATGCAAAAATCTTTAACAAAATTCTAGCAATCAGAATCCAACAATACATTAAAAAGATTATACACCATGACCAAGTGGCCTTTATCCCAGGGATGCAAGGATTCTTCACTATCCACAAATCAATCAATGTAATACAGCACATTAACAAGCCTTTGACAAAATTCAACATCCATTTATGATAAAAACTCTCCAGAAAGCAGGAATAGAAGGAACATACCTCAACATAATAAAAGCTATAGATGACAAACCCACAGCAAACATTATCCTCAATAGTAAAAAATTGAAAGCACTTCCCCTAAAGTCAGGAACAAGACAAGGGTGCCCACTATCACCACTACTATTCAACATAGTTCTGGAAGTTTTGGCCACAGCAATCAGAGCAGAAAAAGAAATAAAAGGAGTCCAAGTTGGAAAAGAAGAAGTAAAACTCTCACTGCAGATGACATGATCCTCTACATAGAAAACCCTACAGACTCCACCAGAAAATTACTAGAGCTAATCAATGAATATAGTAAAGTTGCAGGATATAAAATCAACACACAGAAATCCCTTGCATTCTTATACAGTAATAATGAGAAAATAGAGAAATTAAGGAAACAATTCCATTCACTATTGCAATGAAATGAATTAAATACTTAGGAATATATCTACCTAAAGAAACTATTAAGACCTATATATAGAAAACTATAAAACACTGGTGAAAGAAATCAAAGAAGACACTAATAGATGGAGAAATATACCATGTTCATGGATCGGAAGAATCAATATAGTGAAAATAAGCATACTACCCAAAGCAATTTATAGATTCATTGCAATTCTTATCAAGCTACCAACAGTATTTTTCACAGAGCTAGAACAAATAATTTCACAATTTGTATGGAAATACAAAAAGCCTCGAATAGCCAAAGCAATCTTGAGAAAGAAGAAGGGAACTGGAAGAAATAATCTGCCTGACTTCAGGCTCTACTACAAAGCGACAGTCATCAAGACAGTATGGTACCGGCACAAAGACAGAAATATAGATCAATGGAACAAAATAGAAAGCCCAGAGATAAACCCACACACCTATGGACACCTTATCTTTGACAAAGGAGGCAAGAATATACAATGGATTAAAGACAATCTCTTTAACAAGTGGTGCTGGGAAAACTGATCAACCACTTGTAAAAGAATGAAACTAGAACACTTTCTAACATCATACACAAAAATAAACTCAAAATGGATTAAAGATCTAAACATAAGACCACAAAGTATAAAACTCCTAGAGGAGAACATGGGCAAAACACTCTCCAACATACATCACAGCAGGATCCTCTATGTCCCAGCTCCCAGAATATTGGAAATAAAAGCAAAAATAAACAAATGGGACTTAATTAAACTTAAAAGCTTCTGCACAACAAAGGAAACTATAAGCAAGGTGAAAAGACAGCTTTAAGAATGGCAGAAAATAGCAAATGAAGCAACTGACAAACAACTAATCTCAAAAATACACAAGCAACTCCTGAAGCTCAATTGCAGAAAAATAAATGACCCAATCGAAAAATGTGCCCAAAAAAAAAATAATTAAAAAAAAATGCGCCAAAGAACTAAACAGACATTTCTCCAAAGAAGACATACAGATGGCCGTCGCTGCTGCTGCTGCTGCTGCTGAGTCACTTTAGTCGTGTCCCACTCTGTGCGACCCCATAGACGGCAGCCCACCAGGCTCCCTCGTCCCTGAGATTCTCCAGGCAAGAACACCAGAGTGGGTTGCTATTTCCTTCTCCAATGCATGAAAGTGAAAAGTGAAAGTGAACTCACTCAGTCGTGTCCGACTCTTGGCGACCCCATGGACTGCAGCCTATCAAGCTCCTCCATCCATGGGATTTTCCAGGCAAGAGTATTGGAGTGGGGTGCCATTGCCTTCTCCATACAGATGGCTAACAAACACTTGAAAAGTTGCTCAACATCACTCATTATCAGAGAAATGCAAATCAAAACCACAATGAGGAACCATTTCACTCCAGTCAGAATGGCTGCGATCCAAAAGTCTACAAGCAATAAATGCTGGAGAGGGTGTGGAGAAAAGGGAACCAGCTTACACTGTTTGTGGGAATGCAAACTAGTACAGCCACTGTGGAGAACAATGTGGAGATTCCTTAAAAAACTGGAAACAGAACTGTCTTATGACCCAGCAATCCCACTGCTGGGTATACACACCAAGGAAACCAGAATTGAAAGAGACACGTGTACCCCAATGTTCATCACAGCACTGTTTATAAGAGCCAGGACGTGGAAGCAACCTAGATGTCCATCAGCAGACGAATGGATAAGAAGCTGTGGTACATATACACAATGGAGTACTACGCAGCCATTAAAAAGAATACATTTGACTCAGTTCTAATGAGGTGGATGAAAGTGGAGCCTATTATACAGACTGAAATAAGCCAGAAAGAAAAATACCAATACAGTATACTAACACATATATATGGAATTTAGAAAGATGGTAATGATAACCCTGTATGTGAGATAGCAAAAG
Source organism: Aepyceros melampus (assembly GCA_006408695.1). Taxonomy (NCBI): domain Eukaryota; kingdom Metazoa; phylum Chordata; class Mammalia; order Artiodactyla; family Bovidae; genus Aepyceros; species Aepyceros melampus. The sequence goes on from SJXQ01002464.1 coordinate 423,921, forward strand.
AGACACAGATGTATAGAACAGTCTTTTGGACTCTGTGGGAGAGGGAGAGGGTGGGATGATTTGGGAGAATGGCATTGAAACATGTATAATATCATATATGAAACGAATTGCTGGTCCAGGTTTGATGCATGATACTGGATGCTTCGGGCTGGTGCACCGAGATGACCCAGAGGGATGATACGGGGAGGGAGGAGGGAAGGGGGTTCAGGATGGGGAACTTGTGTATACCTGTGGCAGATTCATGTTGATGTATGGCAAAACCAATACAATATTGTAAAGGAATTAACCTCCAATTAAAATAAATAAATTTATATTTAATAAAAATATATAGTCTATTTATATATATAAGAAACTAAAAACAAAAAAATAATAAAATAAACCTTTATTACTGAAGGTAATAAAGAATTTTATCACAGAAAAACAAACTAGAAATGGGAAATCTGGTCTCCTTATAGCTTGATTTTTAAACTGTATTTTATCTTTGAAAATTTTTCTTTTTTTTAAAGTCTTTATTGAATTTTTGCAATATTGAAAAAAAATTCTGCTTCTGTCAAAAAAAAAAGTAAAAAATAAATGCATAGACAACAGATGCCATATTCTTCTGTAGATCTGGTGAATAAAGGCTCATAGTGGCAGATACGAGGTTGCACTCCCTGGTTTATTCACTTCAGAAGCCATTAGCACTGGTTTCCCCCAGTCTCCTTATCAAGCCAGCACAGTATCTTTCTGACTCTGGACCAGAACTCTAGTGATAAGCCTGAAAACCAGCTTCAGCCTCTGATACCTTCTGCAGCCTTTCTGGCATTTTTAACACCAATTCCCTATATAAGTCACTTTCAGCTTCAAGTGTCCAAAGTGGTGTTATGTACTACTAAAAAACATGCTTTTAATCTCATGACTCAGATAATGAACAAAGGCACATCTGTGTTTCATCCTCCAAACTACATTTTTAATGGGAAAATTGCAACTGTTCAAATAAGCTAGGCCGTTTGGGTCAAGATGAACAGCACTTCTTATCAGTCTTTGATACACTCTTAAAGGAACACTTAAAAGGAACATCTACAGAACTACAGAACTTTCATCTACAGAAACCTATTTCACTCCATATTTGAATTCTTGTTATTGTACTGCAATATACCAAATACTAAATGAGTATACCTCTATAACAATGTATAAAAGCAATCATATCTCATGTAAACTAGTCTTAATTATAGCTATGTCATAAATTTCTTTAAATTCTGCACGTGGTCATCAAACCTCGGGAAATAAAGAATGAGTTATTGACCTATAATTTTATAATACTATCACAAAAAGTAGAATTAATCACCTTGTGCTAATCCTTAACTGTAGACTGCAAAACCGACAAGGAATTTCAAAAATATACAACCAGTTTGTACAGCTCAATATAAAAAAAAACAAACAATACAACCAAAAAATTGGCAGAAGACCTAAGTAGACATTTCTTCAAAGAAGACATACAGATGGCAAACAGGCATATAAAAAGAGGGTCAACATCAGTAATTATGAGGTAAATGCAAATAAGAACTACAATGAAGTATCACTTCACACTGGTCAGAATAGCCATCATCAAAGTCTAAGAACAATAAATGCTGGAGAGGGTGTGGAGAAAAGGGAACTCTCCCACACTGTTAGTGGGAATTTAAATTGATACAGCCACTATGGAAAACAGTATGAAGGTTGTTTTAAAAACTAAAAATAGAGTTTCCATATGATCCAGCAATCCCACTCCTGGGCATACATCCAGAGAAAACGCCAACTGTTCACTGCAGCACTATTCACAACACCCAAGACGTGGAAGCAACTTGAGTGTCCACTGACGAGGAACAGATAAAGAAGATATGGCACATATATACAATGGAATACTACTCAGTCATAATAAAGAACGAAACAATGCCATTTGCAACAATATGGATGGACACAGAGATTATCATACTAAGGAAGTCAGCAAGAGAAAGACATATGATATCACTTGTGGAATCCAAAATAATTATTCAAATGAACTTATTTACAGAATAGAAACAGACTCAGAGAAAATAAACTTACAGTTACCAAAAGAGAAAAGGAGGGAGGGATAAATTAAGAATTTGTTATTAACAGATACACACTTGTATGGGTTTCCCTGGTGGCTCAGAGGGCAAAGCGTCTGCCTGCAATGCAGAAGACCTGGGTTCGATCCCTGGGTCAGGAAGATCCCCTGGAGAAGGAAATGGCAACCCATTCCAGTACTCTTGCCTGGAAAATCCCATGGACAGAGAAGCCTGGTAGACTCCAGGCCATGGAATCGCAGAGTCGGATATGACTGAGCAACTTCATGACTTCACTTCACACACTTGTATATATAAAATAGATAAATAACAAGAACCTACTGTATAGCACAGGAGACTACATTCAACATAATAACCTAAAAAGGAAAACTATCTGAAAAAGAATATTTATACATGTATAACTAAATCAGTTTGTTGCATACCCAAATTGTTGTAAATCAATTATACTTCAATTTTTTAAAACTGTGGACTGCCACAGTAGGGGAAGGAAAGAATGGGACAAATCAAAAGGGTAGCACTGAAAAGTATACATCACCATGTGTGTGACAGACAGCTAGTGGGAAGCTTCTGTAACACAAAGGGCTCAGCCTGGTGCTCGGTGATGACCTAGATGGGGAGGATGGGGGTGGGAGGGAGGTTCAAAAGGGAGGGGTACATGTACATTTATGGGTGATTCACGATGCTGTATGGCAGAAACAGAATACTGTGGAGCAATTATCCTCCAATTAAAAATAAATTTACAAAAAATTGTGGACTGGAAAAATAACATTTCATAATTTAGCCTCATTAGACAAGTAAAGCAGTTCACTCACTAGGAAATGGATCCCTGTTTCTAATGATCCATTTGGAAATAAGTGCACAAATCCTGGTTTCTAGTACAGCAAATCTGGGAGACAGAAATAGAAGCAGCAGGTCCTGCTTCTGACAACAGGAAGAGAGTGCCACAGTAAAATGACAGAGGCCCAGTTCATGCCAGGGATGCCATGAGTCACACTGTCTTTAAGGATGAGATACTTGGAGTTTTATTCAACTCTACCACATTCTCCCTGTCAACCAAATAACCTAATCAGGTTGGACACCAAGACTCAGCCAAAGATAACCCAAGAAGAATCACCAGCAGAGCTTTGGGCACCCTTAGTAAGGATAAGTGGACCATGAAGGACCACCACCCTAAGGAGAAGGCCAGGAGATTGGGCAGTTGGTGCTTCTAGTTTGTGTTTTAAAAAGAAAAATTAAAGCAATGAAAGAGTCTCTCACTCCAGACTTACTGAATCAGAGTCAGTCTTTTAATAAGATCCCAGGTGATTCATCTGCAAATTAAATTTTGAGAAGCATGGATCTATGATTCATTGGCAATTACCAGTTGTACTCTCGGAAGAACAAAGTAAAGAGAATAATACTCTTGGCTTTGTAATGGAGAAATGTATTTCTAGTCACTGGAGAGAATCCTCTGAAAAATAAATACAGATATATGCCAAGGGTGTGGGAAGCGGACCGATATATTTTTAATAAAATCAATGCTGGACTGAGGATCCTGCTGTATGGAAGAGTCACGTCAAGATTATCAGCCCGACACCTTATAGTTTAATAGCCTTGAAATGTGTCCTGTGAGGGAGGAACAGCATTATTATGCTATGAGCCAATTCAGATATAGTTTAATTAAGTAACATGCAAGGTCATGGAGCGTGACTGGAAGAGTGATTTAGAACAGAGTTAACTACTCCTTTCATTGTGGCCATTTCTGTTTGTCATCTGACACTGCAGCCTATAAACTCAAAGAAAGGTTCTGGCATAGCAGACTTATCCCTGCAGGCAGGGAACTAAATTCTCTCTCTCTCATAGAAATCCATCCTCTCTCTCTGTTTTTAATCCTCTGCTGATTCCAGAGGCTTTCTACCAAGTAATTTGTTGCCAAACAGTTGCTCCCTTGCAGCTGCCAAGCAGACCAGCATTTGCAGCCTCGGGTTGTATCCCACGTTGGATCGGATCTCTCCCAAATGTCATTTCCTCTGAGGCTTTCTTTCAACTGATGCATTAGCGTCTTGAATGACTACATGAAATTAAACGGAAACTGACATGCATCAGAAAAGATGGTCCTTTCCAATGCTCAGACTCTCCACCCATCTATCACTGCTTCCTTCTCTGTCAGCCTCCTGGTTTTCCACAAATTCCAAGCAGCTTGATACAAATGTGATCATCAGAGGGTTTTTGTATATTAATATAAAATGTGCTCTGCAACACTTAGGATATCCTGCCCAGATGAGACTAGTTGATGTCTTCCCATAGAAGACTGTGTCAACAGAGTGTGAAACCAAACCAGGTTTCTTTGAATTAGCTCACCACTAAAATTATTATAAAATATTTCCAATAAAATTACCCAAAAAATGTAAGATCCTTTAATTTTGATTGAAGTGAAGTTGCTCAGTCGTGTCCGACTCTTTGCAACCCCATGGACTGCAGCCCACCAAGCTACTCTGTCCATGCAATTTTCCAGGCAAGAGTACTGGAGTGGGTTGCCATTTCCTTCTCCAGGGTATCTTCCCGACCCAGGGATCGAACCCAGGTCTCCCGCATTGCAGCCAGATGCTTTTACCATCTGAGCCACTAGGGAAGTCAATTATAAAGTTAAATTACAGCAAAAAGTTATCACCTGGTAATATGAGAGAGACAAGAATAAATGATTGATAGATGGATAATGTATAAATAGATGCAATAAACACTGAGATCCTAAAAGAGAATCAAGAGGCATTAACAGTGCTAGGTCCAACAGAAAACCCAGAAAGAGCAGCAATGCTATTTTCAAGAAAACTAAATTAAAATTTGTCTTAAGAATAAACATTAAGCTCCATAAAAAATAAGTTTATATACAGTAGAAAATATGTGGCAAGAATTGGAGATAAGGATTTGCACAGGTATGAATCTTTTAAAAATTAAGGAAGAATATTTGCTTTGCAGTGAAAAGAAGCAAGCTGAATATTTAAAGCAAGCCACACAGAAGAAACCAAGGTGGTGAAGCAGAAAATAAGACCAGTGTTTTTAGTCATTCATTACTTCAGTCAGTAACAGTCATTAATCCCCTTCTCCTGGAAGAAAGACCAGGACAGATCCAGGCCACCCATCCCAGCTCTGTAGCCACTTACATTACTTCTGCTGGGAGAAATAAACTCATGAACTGATGAATGAAAGGAAGGCACAGTTCCACTGACTACCTTCTCTCAGGCTATTTTAAGTAGGAGGCAATAGATAAAATGCCGGCAAGTTAGTTTAAAGCTGGATCCAACAAACTCTTTAAAAGTTAGGACGATTATTCATTTTGTCATTGAACTTTTGCTTTTACCAAATGATGTACCTTAAATTTACATTAAACATCTAGTTTCAGCAGTGGACTCAAAGTACATGATTAAAAATATGGCCTGTGCAGCTAAATATTTTCAAATTTTAGTTTATTTAAATGGACAAAGGCAAACATTATTTATAAAAAGAGCTTATCAAATAGGCCAGAAGTATTGTGGGAGGCTGAATAACACATCCCTTCCTCCCACCACAAAGATATTTATGTCCTAATCTCAGAAACTGAATCTGTTACTTTATGTGATAAAGGGACTCTGTAGATATTCTCTAACATAACAGAATAAAAATTTAAAAATATTTTCAACATATTTGCAAAGTCTTATGATAAGTACTAGACAAAAAGTCTAAATAGGATGAATTTTACTTCACTTTCTATGTAGTAAACAGTTTTACAAACATTTTTCTACTATTGTAGAATTCTATACAATCAAGATTTGGTATTAGAGAAATATCTACATGATGTTTGTAATTCGTAAGGTCCTGCAAGATATGGAGAAAAGCCTGGCAAGAACAAAATTTACCCATATACCAGAATCTGCCTATTCTACCATGAACTAAATGACATCATATTCAGCAATTTCACTGTCTCTCAGCATCTAGAAAATGCTGCCTCAAAAAAAAAAAAAAAGGAAAGAAAGAATTACAAGGTGCCACTATAATCTTCTGTAATTTGACATAAAAATTTTGTTCTCATTCATCCTGTACCAAGTTTCAATGTAACTATTAGCCAGGGAACATAACCCCATGTCTTTCTATGTGAAAAACTGGCCATGTCTCCTGTATAACGCATTCCAGAGCGTGCCCATCTAAGCATGAACTCTTTATTGTTAATCCTGAGTCTCTGGGTGCTGGCGAGGCAGTGAGAATGGGATAATAAGCCCGTGTGTCCTCTTGCCCCGAATGTCTTGTAAGTGGCTCACTGTATTCTTCCTTGCACTCTTTTCCACCCCGCCCCCCTCGGGAGGATGCCACATCATAAAACAGAAAATATCTATTGCTTGCATTATACCTCCTCTACTTTCCAGGCTCCTATGCTAGCTCCCGAGTTTTTGAGGCAGCTCAGAAAACAAGAAAAATGAGAGGAAAAGCCAGTGGAAAAGAGACAATATGACTCAGCTGCTGTCATAATGTGGGTGCTAAGCTAGACTACCCTGTAACGTGTTTTCTTTAGCTCACGTTCTCTAGTATTAGGAGGATTATTATTTTATTGCCACTTTATAGCTGAGTCAATTGTGACTCCAAATTGAAATAATTTCTGCAGTCCACAGACGGCAAAGCCAGGATGGACACCCTAGACCGCTGGCTCCCAGGTGTCAGCCTTGCCCGCTGCCCCGTGGGCCTCCCTCTTCTCAGTCTGCCTCTTCCCTGTCGTCCCCCAGGGAAACCAGCGAAGGGCTCCAATGTCTTTGTCCAGTTTTCCGTTTATAGTTACTGCTACTGAAGATGAACTGAAGTCCATATGACGCAGAGTTTTGAACAACCATCTCCAAGCTCTGTGTCTCAGAAACTCAATATATCTAACTGTGATCAGAAGAAAACTTTATAACACCTTAGGGAAAAATCAAAACATGACCATTTTTATTTGCTGATTTCATTTCCCTAGAGGGCTTTTAGATAAATAATTACAAAGTCATAACCAGGTGATATTTATTAGTTTATAAATGCAGGGCTCTCTGAACCACACAAAATAATGACACTATTCATTGCCATCCATCTTCTCCTGCTTTCATGTAACAATAAAAATGGAATGTTCTGGATTACATTTCATTTTTCTTCTTCCTCCTTTCTGCTCTGCTCTATGCCCTGCAAGACTGAAATCTATAGATTGGCTCCTACCTTCAGTCCCCCATTGGATTAAGCCAGAGAGAGGCACAGACTGTGAACTGCAGGAGGAGGCGGATGTCAAGATGCTTCTCTCCTCCTGCCCCCTGCCCACCCCCACCCCCAGGTTATGGCAGTGGCAGCGGCCGCGCTCTTTTCTCTGCAGCCTCAGTCCGTCGTGTGGCTGTTCTCCGTCTGTGCAGCTCCCATCTCGTTTCGTCCCAGCTTTCTCTCCAAGGCCCTTCAGGCTGGACGGAAGCGACAGCTTTGAGCTGTGAGCACTCTCTTGCTGATTCAACAGCACATCATTAAACTCTCCTCTGTTGACTCTGGTTGTGACAACTATCTTCTGCAGGAGCCCCTGACTGTGAGAGTCACGACCACCAGAGATACTCCCGGAGCATGCCCTTGAAACAGGAGAACGGGATACGACTGCTCGTGTACTCCGTGAAGGAAGAGAACGCCTCCCTGACGGGGAAACGGACCTTGGAGCTCCACAGTCTGCAGTGGCATCACTGTCACTCAAATAATCCTGGCAGCACGGGGCAAAGGTCAGAGGGAGGGTCAGACTGGCACTTAGTGACCGAAGCAACAATACTGTTTATCAAGATGTGAGGAGGGGCAACTACTCCTGACTGCCTTGGGGAATGTAACCAAGGGGAATGTAATATTTAAAGCGTTGACTTAATTCAAAGGACTGGGGATTGCAACCGTGTCTGTCCTACAGAGTTAACACATACGCAACTTGCAGGTCTCCTAGACTAAGGTACAACCTTGGTTGAGAAGCAGGGGGATTCTGCATGGCACTGGCTGACACACGTGCATGTGGTGTGGTAAGCTGCTTCAGAAGTGCCAGACTCTTTGCGACCCTATAGACTGTAGCCCGCCAGGCTCCTCTGTCCATGGGATTCTCCAGACAAGAATACTGGAGCGGGTTGCCACGCCCTCCTCCAGGGGATCTTCCCGACCCAGGGATGGAACACTCGTCTCTCATGTCTCCTACATTGGCAGGCGGGTTCTTTACCACTAGCGCCCCCTGGGAAGCCCCGGCTGATATATACATACATCAGACTGAAAAATCAGACTCTCCAAAGTCCTCTGTCACCACTGGGAGGATACAAATGAAGAAAAAAATAATATTAAATTTGGGCTAAATTCATTTATATGCATCCATTCTTTTTGGATTTGAGTTTTAACATATTTAAGTACCTAGAAATGGTATTAGCAGTCTGCATGATGGATCAATTCTTCAATTCTTTCATCAATAGGCATTTATAGTCAAAGGGGAAAAAAAGTTTAAAATGAGAACTCCTTAAGGTAAATCATGAGTGAGTGAGGTCACTGACTTAGAGAATGAACCTAATCTGTGCAAACTGCTCAGCTACCCCTCCCCAGACCCTGGGGTGGGGGTGGGGGCACAGGATATGACATTCACAAAACATTAAATGTGTCATTGTGGGGTTGATGCCACTCTGAGAGCTTTTCAGAGGATGCCCTCAATAGCTGTCCAGAGGACCCACTCCTGTGAATCCAAGGCACCCAGTTTTACCAGCTACCGGGTGCTTGTTCCATGGCTCCCCCTACAAAGCAGCCACGGGAGCAAGAAAGGAGGCTCTGTGTGCACTCTACGGCAGGAACTCTCCACGTCTGATCCACCTGCTGCCAGAGCTAGTGTCCAATTTGCCAGCAGCAGAAGCCAACATCACAGCCTGATATGGCATCATTCCCCATGGGGCTGGGTGAGGGCAAAACAAAACAAAGACCTGCTCCCTGCAAAGGACAGGGCCAACAGCTGCTAAACAGCCCCAGGCTAACTGTGTGCACCTGTCCCCCAACTTTTTAGTATCTTCACATTTGGTAAGGTCTAATCTTTATCCTATATATGTATTTTTGTAAGCTGTCTTAAGTAATATTGGGAGAATATCAACAAGGACAGAAAGAAATCCACCAAACTCCAAAACTATCCTAGGTTCAAATAATGTGTCTACTTTTTTCCACCAGGTTTTACAGAACTGAAATCCCAGTTCTGAAGGGGAAAAGAGCCACTATAATCATTATTCATGCTGGACACCAATCCCAATGTTTGAGTCTGATCTGACTCACTGAGACATAGTCCAATGGTTATCAGCCACAGTTTATTCTGATAATTGAGACCACTGCAAAAGATAAATGAATTCAGAGGCATCAGCTGTGCTTTCTGTTTTGACCATCTTGAATGTGCTCCTCTGTAATTTTTCTATTGTTTATTTTTACAGAGTCCATGGGGTTGGCAGAGTCTATGAAGAAAGCCTTCCAGACAGTCATTAAGTATTCTTTAACATAATCCCTTCCTTAACTGCAGACATAATCTCCCTAATAACTATTAAGCTTCAAAACTTGTAGCTGCCTCTTTGTGGTTGGTGACACTCAAACATGTAGGGTCTTTACAAGCATAAAGTTCTTTGAACTCTAGTCTTGGGAGCCTGAAAAACCTCCCTGATTTGGCTCAAGATCACCTTTTCAAAAATACCAGAAAAAAAAGTATAATCTGCAATAGGAAGTTTCACCATAATTGATTCTGAAACAACACCCATAGTCTTAAGAGCGTGACTTCAATTATTTTGTGGTTCTCTCTGTTTCTCCTTTCTTTACTTTTCTCATTATTTTTGTACCTGACTAACTCCAGGAAGGGTGCTTTGTCATTAGTCTGCAGTGACTCAAGCCTTCTCAAGTTTATTATAAATCCAATATGGCTGTGCAATTGCATTGTGGGTATCTGATTTATGGATTTCAGCTAAGCAATACACAAAATAAGTATTTTCACCTGTACAGTACAGTACAAATTGGATAAGGCACAGTTTAAATCAGGTTTGGTAGAAAAAGAGCTATAAACACATTAGAACAGTTTTAAACAAACTATTCCAAAATATATGAAAGCCCTATAAATGCTAAGTTATAGCACTGCTCAACATATTTTGCAGTTAAGAGCCTGTGGGTCTTGTCATTAAAAATCCTATTTTCAGTGCTGTTTAGCACCCATATAAATATTCCATCTGAACCAAGATTAAGCATATAATGACTCAGTGAAAGAACAAGATACTTTGGCTTCTTAAAAGCTTTGGGGTTTTTTTAAATTGTCGTTCAGGTAATATAAACCAACAACGTACAAATTATATTCACTTTGATTTTGCCCTTTTATTTGTGAAAATACAAAAACATGTTTTGTTGATGCAAACTGACAAGATTCTAAATAATTTAAAAAGTGACTTTTTAAACTGGTCTTAGTCCAAATAACTAGCTATGAATTAGTTTGTTGCTCAGAGTCCGGTGGTTAAAGAACTTGCTTCCCAGTGCAACTAAGCCCACGTGCCACAACTACTGATGCCCTCGTGCCCTTGAGCCCATGCTCGGCAACAAGAGTAGCCCCCACCTGTCGCCAACTAGAGAAAGCCCACGCCAGCAACAAAGACCCAGAGCAGCCAAGACAAAAACAGATTAAAGTGGACATGGCTCCCAGCGCAGCATCCCCAGCAGTTCAGAACATTTATAGCACATCCGTTTAAGTAAACAGGTAATTCACACAGTAAACGTTATGTTCCTACTTTTCATTTTACCAGGCAATTAATAAATATCTCTGATCATTCATGTTCTGCTGCCAAACGGCAAAGCTCTTAAAAGCCTACTGGGTAAGACCATGTGCATACTTAAGATTGTTAATTCGTCCATATAATCCATAACATTTTTGTCTGACTCACAAAGTGGTAATGGTGGTGAATGGAAAGACTTAGGCTGAGGCCCCTATAGAGAAGTTACACTGGCCGTCCCCTCTTATCTGTGAGCAGCCATGTCAGACCACACTAGGCTTCCAGTAGTTGATGTCCTATAACAATTGGTGTCCTTCGGTTTGTTGATAATGGCATTTCTCCTCTCTCATGGATTTTAATCAATTATTCTCTTAGTGTTTGTATTATTATATATTTAAATCATGTATAATATTCTAATATTTTAAAACTGTGGAAGAGCAGGAAGGAAGTCACTATAAGACATACCAAGCAGGTGAGAGGCTTCCAGATTACCCAAGAATCCTCTAGAATGTCTCTTTGGACCAGAACCAGAAAGCAGGGCAGTGCAGTCAGTGCAGGAGCCCTGGTAGAAGCCGAGGGACAGACCAGATGGTATTCAGTCCAGGGAGAAATGTTCTGGGCATTCAGGAAAACCCTGATGACCCTGGCGACCCCTAGGGCATGCACCATAAATGCTCACTCTCTCCTCGTAGCTGGCCAGAGACTCACTCCGTACACTCAGCTAGCCCAAGGTCAAGAGTTGCAAACTCTTCCTCCTCCCAAGTGAGCAGGACGGTGTTTGCTCCTGCCAAAACAAGTATCAACGCTTTGTCTCAACCAAGAACTGGACTTGCCCTGCCCTCACCTATTCCCACCCATGCATGACCTTAATTCCTTCACAGAATGACCAGCTCCAGCACAAAAGACTGGAAGAAGACCCTCCTGACAAAGCACAGGCAGGACAGCTTCCATTCTTGAGAAACGTGTCGATTTTTAAGAGATAGGTCATGTTTGGTCCTCACAGAATTGCCTGAGCCTCTGATTCTCTTGCCAAAAGTCTAGATGCTGCTTGAGCAAACCAAACTTCTTGAGCAAACCAGAACAGTGATGGGGTGGACATAGAATGAACCAAGAGACAGGAGCAGTCCCACTGAGTCATCTAGATCTTCTTTAAGAGGGGGACTGCGTGAGGCTTGGAGAGACCATGAGAGCAAAGACAGGTTCTGTCACTGCCCTCGAAGACAGAGACATCGACACTGCACAGTGATTAAAGTGATTAGTCTGCACTAGTGCATTAAAAAATGCTATGGAAGATCAAATCAAGGACAACCTAATGGAAACTCATGGAGGTGGGCAGGTGGGAGGGAAAGGAATGCTTGTAGGTGAAGCCAGGAAGTCAGTCTAGAGACAGACAGGTACTGAGGTGAAGACTAGGACTGTCATCTGCTTTAAAGCCTCCCCACCAAAAATAATTAGAAATACATTTTCGAGGGTAGAATGATTTCAGAGAAGAGCATTGAAACACATACATTAGGACACGTAAAACAGACAGCCAGTGGGGATTTGCTGTATGATATGGGGAACCCAAAGTCAGTGCTTTGTGACAATCTAGAGGGGTGGGATGGAGCAGGAGATTTAAGAGGTAGGGACACGTGTGTACCTATGGCCAATTCATGTTGACATTTGGCAGAAACCATCACAACACTGTAAAGTAATTATTCTCTAATTAAAAATAAAAATTAAAAAACAGAACACTTTCAGATCAGAAAAAAAATATTCAGTGGGGAAAAGATAGTCTTTTCAAGAAATGATGTTGGAAAAAAAAATAATTTTCACTTCTAGCCGAATCCCATCACTTGACTTACTTCCCTGGTTACTATGAAAAGTTGACTATAATTAATTAGTGCCCTAAACTGTTCTCAACCTTTTTTCTGGGTAAAAACACTGTCTCCATGATTAATTGCTATCTCCTTGAGGGCAATCACTGTCCTGGTCATTGTTTGCAGTCCCCAGTGTTTACCAATGCTGAAAACAGTGAATTCAATTAATAAACTGTTGTTACATGAATGACTGGTTCACATATTTTTAAAAATCATGTTGGCCAATATTTTATAAATGTCAACTAGTGTACCCTGTCATCTTGAGATGAGGGGATCTCTTGAAATGAGTTTAACTTGTATACTGTTTTTTAGGTCCATTTACCACTTTTACTTTTTCTTTAAAAGTATTTGAATTATTGATATAATATCAGACACATAATTCTACATTATGACCTTAACCTACCAGAAATATTCTTTCATGTGGAGATATTCAGAGAACTGGATTTTCCACACAGCTACTATTAATGAGAAGTCACCATGATTAATGTGAAAATGCTAAAGCACACACAGGACTGCCCTGGTGGCCCAGTGACCAGGCCTCCCAGTGCAGGGGCCCACGTTTGATCCCTGGTCAGGGGACTAGACCCAACACGCTGCATCTAAGAGTTTGCACGTCACAACATCCTGAATTCTGCAATAGAGATCGAAGGTCCTGCACGCTGAAACTGAAACACTGTGCAGCCTAATAAATAAATAAATATTTTTAAAGATAAAATACACAAACCCTAACTTGCATTACACATGTACCTGGAGAACCATCTTCTCAAGTTCTTGGACAAACTGCCTCTGAACACTATTCTCTTTTAATATCCCTCATTTCCAAAGTAGCAAATATTTTTCAACAGAAGATGTTAGTCAACGGCATGGTCTGAAAAGAGTCCTAAAAATGGCCAAAGAGATATAAACCAAATTTATCTAGTAGCAGAAAATTGCTTCTGTGCAATTATCTCATACACTCTGTTTTAACTTACAGGGGATATTTTACAATGATGAGCACCTGGTGACGGATTCACGGCTCTGTCAGTGACAACACATCTCTGGCTCCTAAACTACTGTCCTCTTCTGAGTTCAATACTTTTCTTAAGCAAAGTAATTATAACTGTCTTAAAATAAAGACAGGTCCTAAAATAAAATACAGATTCCTATGAATAAGCATAATTCTGAAAATAATACAAAATAAAATATGTAGAATTATTTATAAGCAGAATTGTTTGATTTGTTATTTCTTCCAAGAAAATTACTTTTCTGACTCAGTGTGGGCAAGAGGTAAAAAAAAATCTTTCAAAACATATAAGGAAAAATATGTTTCTGAGCTTTACAAAGATGCTTGAAAATGCTTCCTATAGTTAATATGTATATCTATAATACATAATACTTACGATATAACAAATGTAATGCTAATAACATCTTCACACCCACCCCTGTAATATGACTTATGGGGAATGGCAGTGATTTGGTCTCTTACCCTCCTGCCCTCACACCTGTGTGAGCCTGGAAAACAAGGAACATGGGAAAGCCGCTTCATTTCTCACTCCCTTAGTTTAAATCTTACCTGTCAAACAAGCCATGACACTTCACTGGGCTGGGCCTGAGCTCTGTGAACCCTTTCCTTCAGCCCGCTCCTCTCTGCTGGGCTTCACAAACAGGAGGCTGCGGAGCAAGACCAGGAGGTGGAGGAGAAAAGGGAGACATCCTCTTCCTGCTTGCCTCCCGTCACTCCCTCTGGCTGGCCTATGTCCTGCCTGCTTCCTCCCCAACCACCCCGCAGTGGCAGTTTATTCCTTTAAAGCATCTAAGCACAGCTTGGACTTGTTCCAGTGCCACAGGACAGGCATCATCACATCTCTCCCTGTCGCAGGTACCTGCACAGAAGTAACACTGACCTCAAAGCCCAGAATCCCAGTCTCCTGCAGCTCCTCCTCTGACCTCAGACACACCAGCATCAGCCAAGCGCTGCCTCCTCATCAAGGGGCTGAGGGTCAGCCTCATGAGGCTGCCCTCCAAGCTCCTAGCTGTCATTATTCCAAGCTCAGTCTGAGTGGTGACAGCTGCTTTCTGAAATTGCTACCTATGAGAGCTCAGTTTTTCTCTGTTGGCTTTTTCAGCTGCCTAACAAACAACTTGTTAGACCAAATTAACAAGTCTTTAAATCAACTTTCTTTCTCCATTAAAATAACTGATGTGACTCCTGGCTCCATACTAGATCAGGCCTGACCTAATAGCTATCTCTGTAAAACCTTCCTGTCATGAAGATCACATTCACTTCTTCACTCTTTGGCAGTCACCCCACTCCAGTACTCTTGCCTGGAAAATCCCATGGACGGAGGAGCCTGGTAGGCTGCAGTCCATGGGGTCTCGAAGAGTCGGACACAACTGAGCGACTTCACTTTCAATTTCCACTTTCATGCATTGGAGAAGGCAATGGCAACCCACTCCAGTGTTCTTGCCTGGAGAATCCCAGGGACGGGGAGCCTGGTGGGCTGACATCTATGGGGTCGCACAGAGTCGGACACGACTGAAGTGACTTAGCAGCAGCAGCAGCACCTTTAGAATAGAAACCTGTCTGGTACTGCCCTAGGAAGTGGATGCAGAATGTTGATCAACACATACAACTTTCAGTTCAGTTCAGTCACTCAGTCATGTCTGACTCTTTACGACCCCATGGACTGTAGCATACCAGGCTTCCCTGTCCATCACCAATTCCTGGACCTTGCTCAAACTCATGTCCATCGAGCCGGTGAGGCCATCCAACCATCTCATCCTCTCATCTCCTCCTCCTCCTGCCTTCAGTCTTTCCCAGCATCAGAGTCTCTTCTAATGAGTCGATTTTTCACATCAGGTGGCCAAAGGATTGGAGCTTCAGCTTCAGCATCAGTCCTTCCAAAGAATATTCAGGACTAATTTCCTTTAGGGTTGACTGGTTTGATCTCTTTGCAGTCCAAGGGACTCTCAAGAGTCTTTTCCAACACTGAAGTTCAAAAGCAAAAATTCTTTGGCATTCAGCTTTCTTTATGGTCCAACTCTCACATCCATGCATGACTACTGGAAAAACCATAGCTTTAACAGTGTTGGATACCACAGAGAGCCCAGAAACTTAGAGAAACTTTTGGTTCTAACTCCAGTTAGGCATTCCAGTGGTTGGCACTTTGCCTTCCAATGCAGGGCAGTATGGGTTCAATCCTTGGTCAGGAGACTGGGATCCCACATGCCTTGTGATCAAAAAAAACAAAACATAAAATAGAAGTGATACCATGGCAAATACAATAGACACTTTGGGATTACATCCAAAAAATCTTTTAAGGGAAAAAACAACTCCAGTTAGAACACTTATAGCCAAGCCTACTGAAAATAAAGCATGGTGGTATAGCCAGGAGGTTTAAAGAAATACAGTATAAGTGAAGAATTTTTCTAACAAATACACACCATCAAGAAGTGCTGCTGTGAACCAGCCCTTTTTTTCAAGGCAAGGATGTTTTGCCTTTATTTGACAGGCTGCCCCTGGGTTTTAGTTTAGCTCTCTGAAATGACACAGAGGAGAAGACAAATTGAAACGAGTTCCTTGAAGTTCACACACACAGTAAGAAATGATTCAGAGCAGTGGAAGGGCAGAGTAATGAGGCAAGATTGCAATGACTAAATGTATTTTTATCTAGTATTCAACTAAGTGCAATTGTGACATCTAAAAATAAGTGAGGCAGAAAAAGAAAAAAATAATTATAGGGAAGATAATATATAATAATTAACTACTGAAAAAGAGTATGCTTTAAATAATGGAATACAAGTAAAGCAGGAATAACTTGAGCTGATTATACAGACTCAATTTCTCACATTGAGGTGAGAGGAGTGTTATCATTTGAAATTCACAGCCCTTAGAAAAAGAACAGACAAAACATGTAATTATTATCTGTCAACAGCACAGTCCAAAATGAGGCAGTGGTGTTTGTCCGTTTCTAAGTTATAAAGTTCTACATGCTTCTCAAGTCATCCAACTCATTCATTTCTCTTTAATTAAAGGATTCAGGAAATTCTTGTAAACCTGAGCAATGCCTGTGATGCTTTCTTTCTAAAAGGCACTGCTAAGGGCCACAAAAAATAATGCAGTCACAAAAAATTAAGGTCAGAGATCTCTGCAGATACGGCCTTCACTGTGTATCATGTAACAAAACAAATCTCAAGAGATTTAAAGGTATTTTATGTATGAAGTGTAATCTCTTCTTTTCAAAACTAAGCTTTATGGCATTATGAAAGTTGATAAGGGTCTGCTTACCACTGGGTAGCAAAAGTGAACAGGTTATTTTGTGGTAATGATCAACATGAGAAGTGAGCAGAAAAGATATTTTACCCAGATATTCTCAATCTCATCAACAAAGCAGCTCTAAAATATTCTCCAATGTTCCTCTTTAGTCAACTCTTCTCTCATGTTTAAGGGTCTATATTAAGTTACTCATCCTTGTTGGCCCTCACGATAGACATTGATAGTCTTTATCTGTGAAATAACCTTTGAGAAATTGTCTTCAGGACTCCCTGTCACATTCAGCACACACCGTTCTCTTGGTTACCAAGAGAAAGGAGTCGAGGCTGGCTTGAGTTAAATATCACATCACTGTAACTGACTGACAACACAACTTTTTATAGAGGTTTGGGAGCATTTTGTTGTTGTTCTTGGAACCTCTGCTGTATTTTATCCATTCTTTGAAAGGTCTCAAAGCTGACATGGTTTGTATCTTTCTTCATTACTGGAAACTGAAAAAGAAACTTTTCTAGAGACATAATAAAATACAAATATGATATCATTTTTGATGTCAAAGTTTTACACTTGATATTTTAAAACATTCTCTGCATAATTTATAAATTGGTTGAGAAAATACATTTTAAATACAGAATCACCATGTAGAGCAAAAGCTAATCAAAGCTGACTCTAGATTTACAGTCTCATCAGAATGATTCATCTAAACATATCTCAGAGATTTTGGGGGTAATTTATTTTTGTCTGGCTAGCCAGATGGCCCTCTGGCCCTGCTCAGACCATAAATCCTTAATCTCATAGAGAAGAAAAGCCTACTGTCTGAGGGCTGCCTCGTTTGCTCTAAGGGCGACTCTGGATGCTGAGGTTGAGTCAGCTGCTCTTCTTGCACGAGTTGAGGTGATTTTTCTCTCTGCTTGCTTCATACTAACCTGAGGAAGCTCATTACAGCACTGAGGACCTTGTGTGGACTCACGGGATCTGAAGGTTACAGAAGTATTGGGGTTACAGAAGTATTGGGTTGGCCATAAAGTTCATTTGGGTTTTCCCATAAGCTGTTATCCAAAAACCTGAATTAACCTTTTGGCCAACCCAAATATAAGGGAACTTTTATGAAGCTAACTCATCCACTATGTGGGAGAAGAAATAAGCCTGGAGTCCTTCAAGTAATGATTAAAACCCTACCACATGTTACAAATGATGTGTAATAAAAACAAAAGCATGCACTGCAGATTTTATATACTTTAGTCCCTGGTTAAAGGTTGTGTTGGAGAAGGCAATGGCACCCACTTCAGTACTCTTGCCTGGAAAATCCCATGGATGGAGGAGCCTGGAAGACTGCAATCCATGGGGTCGCTAACAGTCGGACATGACTGAGCGACTTTACTTTCACTTTTCACTCTCAAGCATTGGAGAAGGAAATGGCAACCCACTCCAGTGTTCTTGCCTGGAGAATCCCAGGGACGGAGGAGCCTGGTGGGCTGCCATCTATGGGGTCAAACAGAGTTGAACACGACTGAAGTGACTTAGCAGGATTATCATTAGACATTTCCCAGGTGCCTCAGTGGTAAAGAATCCGCCTGCCAAGCAGGAGGAATGGGTTAGATCCCTGGGCTGGGAAGATCCCCTGGAGGAGGAAATGACAATCCACTCCAATATTCTTGCCTGGGAAATTCCATGGACAGAGGAGCCTGGTGGGCTACAGCCCATGGAGTCACAAAGAGTCAGACACAACTCAGTGACTAAACAGCAGAAGCAGCAGCAGCACTAGCTTTATGATTTTTTTTTTTTTAAATGAATAATCTTGCAGGATTTTCTTCAAAGGGAAAAAATGTGATTAAAGCATATTTCTCAAAGCACCTTTTTTTTGTACTGGACATTTCTAAGTTTTAAGTTAACTTCAAGAAATAGAGTAATATACCATAGGAAGATAAAATGGAAAGAAAGCCCATGTTGGCTTTTTTAACTTGTGATCCTATTATACCAATCAATGCCCTCAAGCTATATTTTTTGTTTTATTAATCTTTGCATCTTGGATCATCTATCATTTTATGTTGTTCATCAATAGGAAATTGTTTAATAATTCTCCTCTGTTCTGGCCTAAGTAAAAATGTTTAACAGAAATTTTTATTTACAAGAACTCTACCCTGTACTACCATTTTAAAACATACTTTATACCACAGTACTTATTTTGGCACATTATGCTTATGTTTTCTTCCAGGTTCACCTCAAACATAATCCAAAATAGAATACTAGTAAATAAAGGGCATGGACAAAAAGAGCGATGACCTAGAACTTAGGACACACCAGCCTCTTGAGACCCTGCCACCAATCAGGCATTTCACCTTGAACTTACTAATTCTCAGATCAAAAAGAAGATTATTTGCTAAAACAATGTATCATAGTATTTAAAAAAGAAAAGACAGGTTCTATGATTATACAATATTCGGTAAAAATGAATCATATTTTTATGGCTTCAAATTTTTTAGTTTTCCTAAGTATTCCTTTCACTAACAGGCACATTCTTTCCAATCATACACACACACACTTTCTTTCTTTCTTTCTCTCTCACACACACATTTCCAAATGAATCCCTCAAAATTAAAATAATAGGTATAAAAGATTAATGTCTTTTGAAATCAAGTGTGAAATGGTCAACAGAACCTATGGCAGAGTTACCTTAGATGACTCCCAATAACATGGAACAATACATGAATATTTTTAATATAGCTAACATAAAATTGCAGGCTTCCCTGGTGGCTCAGCTGGTAAAGAATCTGCCTGCAGTGCAGGAGATCTGGGTTCAATCCCTGGGTTGGGAAGATCCCCTGGAGAAGGGAACAGTTACCCATTAAAGTATCCTGGCCTGGAGAATTCCATGGATGTATAATCCACGGAGTCGCAAAGAGTTGCACATGACTGAGCTACTTTCACTTTCAACATGAAATCACAGTGGGTTTTTTAAACCATCTGGTTAAAATAATTGTTCCACATATCATAAGCTCTGATTTAAGTTACCTTCATTTTAAGCTCAGCACTGTCTTGATGTTTAGGTCTTGGCAGGGACGAAGACAGCATTGCTGAAAACAATGCAAAATCAATTAGATATAACCATTTTCACAACAGGATTCCCAACCTGAACCAGAAACAGGTTATTAATCATTCTGAAAAGATCCTTCTTCTCTCTTAGGGTATGGTGATTTGAGGGGAAACTCTCCTTTTTAGTCTATTAAAATGTGAATACACTGGTTGATTTTTTTAACAGTATGTCAAACTTGCATTCTGGAGATAAACTCTACTTTTCATCATGCATTATCCTTTTGATATTTTCCAGAACCAAACTGTTAATATTTTATCAAGAATGTTTCCAGCTATGTTTATAAGAGATAATAGTTTGTCATTTTCTTTTCTTGTAATATCTTTGCTATCAGAGTATCGCTAGCCCTGTGAATCAAGTTGGGAACTCTTCCCTCCTCCACTAATTTATGAAGGAGAATTTATACAATTAGTGTCATTTCTTGCTTCAGTGTTCCAAGAGAATTTAACCAGTGAAACTATCTCTGTTTGGAGTGTGCATATATGTATTTGAAGGTATTTTAGGATCAAATTCAATTGTGTGTATATGTTCAGTTTTCTACTTCATTTTGTGCCAACTGTATAAATTCTGGCTCTTATGAATGTGTCTATTTAAACTAAGTTTTCAGATTTATTGACATTAAAATGTAATATTCACTTATCTTTTTAATATCTATAGACTCTACAGAAATAGCTCTTCTTTTATCCCCAATATTGATAATTTATGGTCTTCTTTTTGTGTGCAATCTTTCTCAAATGAGTTTCCATGAGACAATTAATGCCCAAAATATCCACTGAATGTAATGAACTATCTTATCTATTGTGCTAGAATGTCAGCAACTATGAACCATTTGGGGAGCAATTGGGAAAATAGCCCGTACATTCATTTTCTTTATTTCTATATTTTCCCATGTGTTTACAATTTCTGGTACTTTCTATTCTTTCCTGGGCTTTTAGCTTTCATTGTCTGTTGTTTTCCCTTACCCAGACGAAACTGAACACTGCTTGTTGTGCTAATTTACCTGCAACAAACTCTGTCAGTTTTATTTACCTGAAAAATGTCTTTATTTCACTTTGATTTTTTAAGTAGATTGTTGATACATGTAAAATTTAAACTATTACTTTCTCCAAGCACTTGAAAATTTTCACATTGCCTTTTGCCTTGTTTTCATGAGAAATCAGTTATCACTTGTAGTCTTGTTCCCTTCATCTACTGTGTAACTTTCTTTTGCCTCTTTTAATATTTCCTCTACATCTCTGGTTTTTAGCAGTTTGAGTAATTTGCTCTTCTTTGCATTCATCCTATATGGTATTTGCTAAGGTTGATAGATCTATCCATTTGTCTTTTTTGCCAAATTTTGGAAATTAAGTTATATTTCCTCAATTTTTTGTCCCATTTTTTTGCCTTCTCTGGGGCTCAAATGACAGATGAGTCCCATGAGTCACTGAGGTGCTGTCCATTTCTTTAATGTTACTTCTCTGAGTTCCTTAGAAAAGAGAATTTCCTTGTAAGATCTACAAATTCACTAACCCATTCTTCAGCTATTTTCAAGATGCTGTCAAATCTCTCCAGTGACCTTCCCATTTCACACAGTTACTTCTAAGTTCTAAAATTATTTGATTCTATTTCATAGTTTGTAATTCTCTACTTAAGTTTCTCTAGTCCCTCAATATCGCCATTATTCCCTTTCCATCCTTGAAAATATATTTATAACACAAATTTTAAAGTTCTTGTATGTTGGAACTTCCTTGATACTTCAGAGGTTAAGAATCCATCTGCCAATGGGTTTGACCCCTGGTCCAGATAGACCCCACATGCCATGGGGCAACTAACACTGTGCGCCAAAGAGCACTTGGGCTGCAACTACCGAGACCACGAGCCACAGCTGCTGAACTCCATGCACCCTAGAGCCCACACTCCGCAACAAGAGAGGACACCGCAGTAAGTCCGCGCACCACAATGAGAGCAGCCCTGCTTCCTGCAACCAAAGCCCAAGTGCAGCAACGAAGACCCACCGCAGGCAAACACAGATGAGTAACACAGAAATAAACAGAAACGTAAGACAGAAACAAGCATTCTTTAAAAAGTTAAAAGTAAAAATTTAAATTTAAAACATAAGGCTCTTGTATGTTGATCACAATACCTCAGTTATCCTCAGTTGAGTCTTTACGCACAATAGGTTCCTCCCACTACCCAAAAGTAGACCATTCCTATGAAACATTTCACAAACTTAAAAGGCACAAAGCAAAAAAGCAATTACCTTAGAATACATCTTACTAATGGGTATACAGAATAAATTGGATAAAGCACAGATAGAGACACAGTTCAAAGCTACAGCAGTTACGTGCTTTGTCATCAGTCTTAACAATTTTTTTTTTGGATACATCTCCTCAGATAAGGGAAATAAAAGCAAAAATTAACAAATGGGACTACATCAAACTAAAAAGTTTTTGCACAGGGAAGGACCCTACCAACAAAATGAAAAAGCAGCCGACTGAATGCAAGAAAATATTTGCAAATGATACATCCTATAAAGGGTTAATATACAAATACACAAAGAATACAACACCAACAAAAAATGGGCAGAGAACATGAAACAGACATTATTCCAAAGATGACAGATGGCCAACAGGTACATGGAAAGATGCTCAACATGACTAGTCGCCAGGGGACACAAATCACAGCCACTATGAGAAATCACCTCACACATGTCAGAATGGCTATTATCAAAAAGACAAAATAAAAAAGTATTGACAAGAACATGGGGAAAAGGAACCTTCCTGCACTGCTGTTGGGAATGTAAACTGGTGTAACCACTACTGAAAACAGTATGGAGATTCCTCAAAAATTTAAAAATGGAACTACCACATGATCTGGCAATTCTACTTCTCAGCATTTTTCCAAAGAAAATGAAAACACTAATCAGAAAACAATATATGTTCTGTTTATTGCAGCATCATTTATAAGAGCCAAGATATGGAAGCAAGGTAAGTGTCCATAAGTATATGAATGGATGAATAAAATGTGGTTTACCTACACATTGGAATATTACTCATCCAATAAAAAGAGTGAAACCTTGCCATTTTGACAACATGGACTTAAAAGGTATTATGCCAAGTGAAATAAGTCACACAGAAAGATAAACACCATATGATTTCACTTATACATGAAATCTAAAAAACACATGAATAAACATAACACCACAGAAACAGACTAATAGATACAGAGAACAAACAGGTGATTGCCAGAGAGGAGGGGCTTTGGAGGAGGAAATGGGTGAGGCAGATCAAAAGGTACAAAACAAATGAGTCAGGTATAAAACTACAGTGTGGGGAATACAGTCAGTAACTATGTAACATCTTTGTATGATGACATATTGTAACTGAACTTATCCTGGTACTCACTTTGAAATGTACAGAAATACTGAATCATTATGTTGTATTACAGGAACTAAAACAATGTTGTAGCTCAATTATACTTCAGCAGCAAACAAACTCATAGAAAAGGAGATCAAATTTGAGGTTACTAAGGACAGAGGGTGGAGGGACGGATGGCTGGAGGAAGGCGGTCGAAGGGTACAAACTTCCAGTTATAAGAAAAGAAAGTACTAAGGATGTAATGTATAACACGATAAATATAATTGACACTGCTGCATGCTACATACGAAAATTGTTAACACAGTGAATTCTAAGAGCTCTCAAGAAAAAATATATTTCTTTAATTTTATATCTGTATAAGATGACAGAGGTTCACAAAATTTATTTCAGTAATCATCTCATGATATATGTAGGTCAAATCATAATACTGGACACCTTAACTTACACTGTGCTATATGTCGAATGAACCTCAATAAAACAGAAAGAAAAAAAAGCTAAATCCCACTGTGTGAAGTTCCTGGGGGAGGAATTTGGTGGCGCCATTCTTCCTGCTTATGGATGGCTGCCTCTAAAACAGCTAACTACAAAACCAACAAAGCAACGCTGAATGCTCTTTTCCTAGTTTCACTTTTGTTCTTTTTTATTAAAAATAGAAATCGTCCTCGGATCTCCTTCTGTGAGCAAATACGGGTGTTAAAGTAGGTCTTTGATAAAAGTCAAGTGGCATAACTTTCAAAAAGCGAGGGATGCTGTGTTTCTCCCTTTGATTTTGAGTCACATTATCAAAGGAGAAAAGAGAAGATATATCCATCTGACTACAGAGTTCCAAAGAATACTAAGGAGAAATAAGAAAGTCTTCCTCAGAGATCAATGCAAAGAAATACAGGAAAACAATAGAGTGGGAAAATCTAGAGATCTCTTCAAGAAAATTTGAGATAACAAGGGAATATTTCATGCAAAGATGGGCCAATAAAGGGCAGAAATGGTATGGACCTAACAGAAGCAGAAGATATTAAAAAGAGATGGCAAGAATACACAGAAGATTTATACAAAAAAGATCTTCATGACCCAGATAACTACGATGGTGTACTCACTCACCCAGAGCCTGACATCCTGGAGTGAGAAGTAAGTGGCACTTAGGAAGCAGCACTACGAACAAAGCTAGTGGAGGTGATGGAATTCCAGTTGAGCTGTTTCAAATCCTAAAAGATGTTGCTATGAAAGTGCTGCTCTCAATATGGGAGCAAATTTGGAAAACTCAGCAGTGGCCACAGGACTGGAAAAGGTCAGTTTTCATTCCAATCCCAAAGAAAGGCAATGCCAAAGAATGCTCAAACTACCACACGATTGCACTCATCTTACACGTTAGTAAAGTAATGCTCAGAATTCTCCAAGAAAGGGTTCAGCAATATGTGAACCGTGAACTTCCTGATGTTCAAGCTGGTTTTAGAAAAGGCAGAGGAACCAAGGATCAAACTGCCAATATCCTTTGGATCATAGAAAAAGCAACAGAGTTCCAGAAAAACATCTACTTCGTTCACTATGCTAAAGCCTTTTACTGCATCAACCACAACACACTGTGGAAAATTCTTAAGAGATGGGAATACCAGACCACTTCACCTACCTCCTGAGAAATATGTATGCAGGTCAACAAGCAACAGTTAAAACTGGACATGGAACAACAAACTGGTTCCAAGTTAAGAAAGGAGTATGGCAAGGCTGTATGTTTTCACCCTACTTATTTAACCCATTTGCAAAGTACATCATGCAAAATGCTGGGCTGGATGAAGCACAAGCTGGAATCAAGACTGCCAGGAGAAATATCAATAACCTCAGATATGCAGATGACACCACCCTTACGGCAGAAAGCAAAGAAGAAATAGTCTCTTGATGAGGGTGAAAGAGGTGAGTTAAAAAGTTGGCTTAAAACTCAACATTCAAAAAATGAAGATCATGGCATCTGATCCCATTACTTCATGGCAAATAGATGGGAAACAATGAAAACAGTTTCCTATTTCTTTATAGGTCTGATTTATAGTATTCAAGACACTGTGTATGACTGTTATACAGACTCTGGAATCTCTTATCCTTCTTTGAAGTCGTGCTCATTATTTTATCAGTTAACATGATGGACCCAAACTTTAAACTGTGTCTCCCTGAGACCAACAGCAGTGAAGCTCTCTCTCCATTCTTTCAGGGTTCCTGCTATTGCTTTGCAATATGGCCACTATGACATCACTACAGTACATGTCAAGTGCAAGGGCAGGACGAGGGTTTATGGGGTTTCCTTTCTATGACTTCCTTTTTGGTGGGCGTTCTCACCTCACATTCTAGCTACCTAGGAAGCCCTAACTCCATTTCTCTATAAACCAGTTAAGATGGTGGTTTTTTCTTCTTGAGGCCTTGGTCCTGTGCAAAACAAAACTGGTAGAACAAATTATATTGAGGTCATTTCTCTTTTCTCAAAGACCATTTACCCTCCACCTTCTGACTATCTTTGGTCCCTTTCCAGTGTACTCATATATGACTTTATCATGTTGTCCAGTTATAACTGCAATTTGACAGAGTGTTAGTTTAATGGAGGCTGCTCCATCTATATTGAAAGTCATTCGTATACTTTTTAATCCCCATGTGGAAAAGGTAAACACATAAGTCTCATTTTTAAGGTTAATAACATGAAGTGTTGCACATAGTAGGAATCTGGACAATATTCTGTTGAGTGGACCTAAAAGACGCCTACTCCTTGGAAAAGTTATGACCAACCTAGATAGCATATTCAAAAGTAGAGATATTACTTTGCCGATTAAGTCTGTCTAGTCAAGGCTATGGTTTTTCCAGTAATCATGTATGGATGTGAGAGTTGGACTGTGAAGAAGGCTGAGTGCCGAAGAATTGATGCTTTTGAACTGTGGTGTGGGAGAAGACTCTTGAGAGTCCCTCGGACTGCAAGGAGATCCAACCAGTCCATTCTGAAGGAGATCAGCCCTGGGATTTCTTTGGAAGAAATGATGTGAAGCTGAAAGTGCGGTACTTTGGCCACCTCATGCGAAGAGTTGACTCAATGGAAAAGATTCTGATGCTGCAAGTGACTGGGGGCAGGAGGAGAAGGGAACGACAGAGGATGAGATGGTTGGATGGCATCACAGACTCGATGGACATGAGTCTGAGTAAACTCCAGGAGTTGGTGATGGACAGGAAGGCCTGGCGTGCTGTGATTCATGGGGTCGCAAAGAGTCGGACATGACTGAGCAACTGAACTGAAGATAACACCATCGTAGTTATCTGGGTCATGAAGGTCTTTTTCGTATAGTTCTTCTGTGTATTCTTGCCACCTCTTCTTAGTATCTTCTGCTTCTGTTAGGTCCATACCATTTCTGCCCTTTATTGTGCCCGTCTTTGCATGAAATATTTCATTGTTATCTCAAATTTTCTTGAAGAGATCTCTAGATTTTCCCATTCTATTGTTTTCTTGTATTTCTTTGCATTGATCACTGAGAAAGGCTTTCTTACCTCTTCTTGCTATCCTTTGAAACTCTGCATTCAAATGGATATACCTTTCCTTTTCTCCTTTGCCTTTCACTTTTCTTTTCACAGCTATTGGTAAGGCCTCCTCAGACAACCATTTTGCTTTTTTTGCATTTCTTTTCCTTAGGGATAGTCCTGAACCCTGTTTCCTGTACAATGTCACAAACTTCTGTCCATAGTTCTTCAGGCACTCTATCAGATCTAATCCCTTAAATCTACTTGTCAGCTCCACTGTAGAATCATAAGGGATTTGATTTAGTTCCCAGTCTTGTTTATGCTGCTGACTATATAGATATCTCCATCTTTGGCTGCAAAGACTATAATCAGTCTGATTTTGGTGTTGACCATCTGGTGATGTCCATGTGTAGTCTTCTCTTGTGTTGTTAGAAGAGGGTGTTTGCTATGACCAGTGCATTCTCTTGGTAAAAGTCTATTAGCCTTTGACCTGCTTCATTCTGTACGCCAAGGCCAAATTTGCCTGTCACTCCAAGGTATTTCTTGACTTCTTCTTTTGCATTCTAGTCCCCGATAATGAAAAGGACATCTTTTCTGGATATTAGTTCTAGAAGGTCTTGTTGGTCTTCATAGAACTGTTCAACTTCAGCTTCTTCAGCATTACTGGTCGGGGCATAGACTTGGATTACCGTGATATTGAATGGCTTGCCTTGGAAATGAACAGAGATCATTCTGTTGTTTTTGAGATTGCTTCCATGTCCTGCATTTCGGACTCTTTTGTTCACCATGTCTTTTTATTTTCAATTTTGATTTATACTATGAGGTTTCTACCTGAAACTCCAGTTGTATTCCTCACCTTCATCTGTCCTGTTTCTCTTGCCTGTATTATTTTTAACAATCTCCACCTGTTATTCTTCCTCTAAACTCTCAGCTCTTCCACTGTGTTTTTTTCACTATGACTAATTTCAGTCTCTAAAATCCACACTGATCATGATTTCTAACTTCATCTCAAATAATAAAATCTTTGATAACTATCATTGCCAGAAGAAAAACCTGACTTTTAAAGTTAGCAAGTCATTTGTTATCTCCCAAATTCTGATTCCAAATTGCCTTTTCTCTTTTATTCCCCCTGAATTCAAGCAACAGCATTCTACTTCATTTAATAGATCTTGTGTCCTCCCCAGCCACACCTTCTCTCATATTTCCTACTTGCCAAACATGCTAATCTTCTCCAGTTAAAAATAACATTTCCCCTGTAAAGCCTCAGAATTAATCACACTAGGGACTGAATAAGCACTATTGGGTCATTATTATGCTCCTTTATCATATTCGTCTTCTGTCTTGTAGTTCAACAAAATTATCCTCCCACGTTTCTAAGTATTTTGTAGGAAGAAAGTAGTTTATTAACTTGTGTCAAATACAGAGCTAACCGTGGGATACTGGTCATCCTCTGATGCAACTTCAAAGCAACACCAACCTCACAACTGGCCTCTATCTACAGGACTCCATCTATAGGTAGTATCATCTATAGGACAAAGTATAAATTCCCCTTTCGATTCTAGGGTGAGAACTCATTGGCTTTTCACACTATATGCTCAGCAAATGCCTGCAGGATACAATGAAATGGTAGGTTTAACCTATTTAGGTTCTACTTTAATAAAGCTGAAAGGACATGATAACCTTTCTCCATGTTCCTCATTTGTCATATCCTCGCTCCTACATACCTAATAGATATTCTATGAATTGTCACTGTGCTCTTCCCTATATCCTAGTTATCAAACTCATGGCTTGCAATATGAAAGATCAAACAGCCAAATGTCACTGCTGGTTTGTCTCACTTTCTTGCCAAACATCAGCCTGGCTAGAGGAGGGGCTATGTTTCCTGTCTGGATCTTGTCCTACCTATACACATAATTTCTCATATTTTCTCAGCTGAAAGTCACTTCACATTAGAAGGAATTTTGTTTAACTAAAAAAAAAAAAAAAAGTGGCCTTGCTGTGTGGCATGCGGGATCTTAGTTCCCTGACCAGGAATTGAACCTGCACTCCCTGCAATGCAAGCATGGAGTCTCAATCACTCTTGCCTGGAGAATCCCATGGACGGAGGAGCCTGGCGGGCTACAGTCCATGGGGTTGCCAAGAATTGGACATGACTTAGCAACTAAACCACCAAACTGAGACTTATGAAACACAGAGTGAGTGGTTGAGAGTATGGATTAGGATATTAAACACACCCAGGCTCAATCCCTGCCCCTGGTCACTTCATGTTTAAACGATACTAAGCCTGCTGCCTCTTTAAATTTAGCTTCCAAATCTGGAAAGCAAGACTTGAAGTCCCTGTTTATAAAGTGGTTTAGGGATTAAGTGAGGTAAGATATGCAAATTGCTAAAGAAGGATCCAACAGACACTAAGTGCTGAGGAAATATGGTCCATTGTCATTATTTTTGCTATTATTATTTTATATATTTCATTACTAATACATGCCACAGAGATATGAAAGTGACGGAGTTAATAATCAAAAATGACAATATCAATCAATAAATTATGAAAGATACGAGATTCAAACCCAGGTTTCCCTGGTGGTTCAGATATTCAA